>OZ010796.1:471277809-471877809 GCA_963932465.1 Maratus speciosus
TGCTACCAGTATTTTAAATCAAAAATCTTCGTGACAAAGTCCTTTAACATCTACAATAGAATTTTACAATAAATAATATTGTTTTAAAATTGCGGTAGGAAAGTGTGAAAATTTTAGGAACGCTGCGAGCCCTGTGATACTTTCAAATATCCTCCTACAACGAATAATGAAATCTAAAATGTTTTGTATGCGATTCATACGTTGCAAATAAATGTGTTACGAAAGAAAAATGCGAAAAACTGGGACATTTATGTGATTTTGCATCAAATTATTGTATACAATCGTCTAAGATTATTTTTCTAAAGGTGTGTTAGGCACCATGTTTATATTTTAAAACAGAAAATAAAGCAAGTATCAATTCAGAAGAATACAAAGTAGAGGTTTTCAAACTTTTTGACTGAAAGATGTTTCCCCCCACAAATTCGGAAAGGTAATGTTTGTTCAATTGATCGCAAAAATTCTGTTATTAAATAAGGCATTTTTTTCTATTTAAAAATAGCGGTTGCTCGGTGACATGTGTGCAATACGTTGAGACCCTTAATATAAATTATAGCTGCCAATTTTCTTAAATTTTTCAAACCAAACAAACATTCTTTGAACCAGAAAAACATTGTTTCTATAGGATTATTAATTAACTACTTTTATTTATTAAAATTTCTTGTTTAATTTTATTTGTATAGAAAAACCTAGCATGTTGGCAGTTATGAAAAAGCGATATACATACACGGGATACACTGGTACGTTTTCGAATATCATTATTACGAAACTATAATTTTCTTCGCATCTTTTTACAACATTTGAAATAGAAATATACCACAGAAACCATTATATAAACATAGTGGCATTATAGAAATAGAGTAGTGGACCACTGAACTAACGGATCAAAAATTCACTTATAATAGTAGAATGAATTCTATCCTTAACCCTAAAGAAATTTTTTCACCTTGTTTCCTGTAGAAAATAAAAATGGAGTAATTCAAATATTGACGTTAAATACTTAAAGTTTCTCTAAAATACTTAATTGGCGCGATGATCATTCGTTCTTGTAAAAGTCAATTTTAATTATTACACTGCTATAGCTTTCAACCTTAACGCTTTTTCATCACCTTATTTAATCACAGAATTTCTGATTTAATAAAGTAAAGATTTTAATTCTGAAAAAGACGTAATATTAAATAAAATTCCGAAATGTAACTCTTGCCATATTTAATGACAAACATTTTAAAAATTAATAAGGCGAAGATTACAAATGGGAAATTGTAGTGACAATTGCTCCAGCGGGTTTGCAATCATTGCGTTACGATTTACGAAACGAAACTAAATCAATATAAATAATGCTTTAAATCACTAATAATTTTCCATTTTATTTGAAAATGTAAATATATTGAAAATGACGCTTTCACCCGTAAGAAATGTTCTGCCAGGGTAAAAAATAAATAATAAAGATTGTAGAATTGTGGATATTATTACGCGGCATTTTGAGGGGAAGAAATCTGAAAGTAATGAAAAACAATAATTGGTTCTAACATATTTCATCATTGATTACGAATAAAACGTTTATGCTTCAAGAAAATAATTTTCATGTCTCCATAATTTTATGAATAATTTAAGTTTATTCCGATAAACTAACTTTCATATTAGCATAATCTTGCGATAAATTAAATATCTTATATATATATATATATATAACTTTCTGTACAATAATACCATTTAAAGATAATGAAAATAACCAATAATATACATACACAAACACCACATTAATCAGATGTTTTGTAAAAATTATAGTCCCATGAATTTCTTATGTTGATTAAAATGGAAGAAAAAAGAGAAATATGGATACAGATAAAAATACGTAAATGAAATGCTTATGTATTGAATTACTTTTTCAAGGGTACAGAATTCACATATATAAGCAAGGTAGTCGTTTTCTGTAGAGAATAAAGCTAAAGGCTGAAATTTACTCTCTCTGCACCCGAACGACCACATTTTCGACTAAAATAATAGCAAAAAAAATGAATACTGAAAAATATGAAACGCTTTGAAATGAATATATATATATATATATAACTATTTAAATAACATATATTATTATGTATAAATGAAAATATGTATTATTATTCAGCTTACCCTATATAATTTTGCTAGATTTACTCCTAATTCCCTGCTTCACATGTACTATTTTACCGCTAAATGTATAAGGTTATTTTTACAGTTAAATTAAAAGAAATATCAAATCCAAAGTTTGCAGTTAAACTTGTTAAAGTTCCTTGATAAATGCATTTAATTAATAAAAATAGGAAATCATTAAAATATTTTAATATAAAATACCCAT
The DNA here is from genome assembly GCA_963932465.1 of Maratus speciosus. Taxonomy (NCBI): domain Eukaryota; kingdom Metazoa; phylum Arthropoda; class Arachnida; order Araneae; family Salticidae; genus Maratus; species Maratus speciosus. Next base: position 471,280,142 of record OZ010796.1, read on the forward strand.
TAATATTTAAAAATTTGTATAACTAATTAAAAAAATTCCCAAATCACTTAATTTACAATATTACATCTAATATTTGGCTAATAACTGCCACCTAGTGTTGAAAGAAGAAAATAAAAGAATATATCTATGTTAGATGTCCTAACTGCAATATAGATTTATTTTTGTGGTGCTGCCATCTATTAAGTAAATTTAAAATTAAATATAATAAAATCCTATTATGCAACATCATTGAATGTAAATTAAAAATTATTTTTCTTTTACAATTTACAATATTAGCAGAGAAAAATAATAAAAAATAAACAGAAATTACATAAACTGAATAAATAAACCAATAATTTTCCTTTTTTTTTCCCTTTCTGTATAATATCCTATCCAATTTCATAATTATTAATATTCATTTAACTATCCAATTAATATTGTAGTTATATTTAGTTGTAATGAAAAATGATATTTTATCCATATTAATTAACTTCTATTATCTTAAATTAAAAGCAACTAATTAAAATTAATACAAATAAATATAATAAAACAAGTGGGTAAGTGTGATCATAGATCACACAAAGGATTTAGTTTAGTATTCCTTTCAAAACGTCCAGTACATTTATCGCCATGAAACACCTTCTAAATTTGGGCACAACCCTTCCTAAACTATCGTAAAGCTTCAAACAGATTCGCCTTGTTATATTTCCTAATTTTGTTCGTGCCCCCCCCCCCCCCGAAATGCTAAGATATATCACATGACGGGTATCTGCCAAATTTAGAAAAGTGCCCCACTTGGGGGGGGGGCGAAGGGGGGTAATGGTCACCCAGATTTTTGACGCGGCCTGATGTCTCAAATGTTTGTTATGTCTTATAAGCTATATTAAAGTTTCAAACAGATCGTCCAGTGATATTTCCTAATTTTGTTCGCTCCCGTGCCTCCCCGCTTCCCCTCGAAATGCGACACGCCATTCTTCTTTATAATTTTTCATCATGTGTCTTAAAGTATCTTAAAGTTTAAAACAGATCGCATTGTTAGATTTCCTACTTTAAATGAAATCGCGGTCTGTTAGTTCCACATTCCATCACCAGAGATAGAACACTATTCTTAACAAAGCTGTATCTCAACGTAACTCCGTTAAACAACCTATCAGCAGATAAGTTACTCGAGGGCGTGGCGATCTTCAGCAAGAATTTAAGATGTTTGTTGAAATTACTATTCCGAAATAGTGGTAATTTAACTTTTGACATATTTATATTTAATAAGTAGCATGTATCTGAGGACTCCGTCAAAAAAATGCACATGAAACGGTATGAAACAAAAAGGTAAAAAAAAAGAAATATTTTGCCCCTCCCCCTCTCCCCACCTGCCCGAAATTTCACGCACTATTTTTTATAACCTTTTTCTTATGTGTTATAAACTATCTTAAAGTTTCAAACAGATCGTCTTGTTAGATTTCCTACTTTAAATGAAATCGCGGTCTGTTAGTTTCACATTCCACCACGAGAGAGCGCACTCTATTGTTAACAAAGCTGTATCTCAACGTAACTCCATTAAACAACCTATCAGGAGATATTCTAGTCGAGGCGGTGGCGGTCTTAACCAAGAATTTAAGATATTTTCTTAAATTACTATTCGAAAATAGTGGTATGAACACTTATAAAATTTTTGATATTGAATAAGTAATAGTTTTCTCATCACGCCATCATAAAACCGCACGCAAAACAGTACAAAACGTACTGTTATACTGCCTAATTTTGTTCGCGCCCCTTCCCCTCCCCCCCTCCAACGGAATATGACGCGCCATTATTTTTTATAATCTTTTACTATTTGTTATAAATTATCTTAAAGTTTCAAACAGACAAACTTTGTTTGAATTCCTTCTTTAAATGTAATCGCGGTCTGTTAGTCCCATATTCCACCACCAGGGAGCGCACTCTATTCTTAACAAAAGTTTTCCGTACGAAACTCCTTTACACAACCTATGGGTAGATACATGGGTCGGTGGGGGTGGGGGGGGGGGGTCTTAACCAATAATTTTATATATTTGCTGAAATTACTATTCGAAAATAGTGGTATCAATACTTCTGACTTTTTTATCAGGCATAAGTGACATTTATGCTGTATTTTTAAAAATCGGACACCGTTCAGAAGAATACTGCAATGAAATATCAGGTGACTGTCTTTTAAAATAAGTATATAATAGAAATAAACCAATTAGTGAAATTAGCGCCCCTCCCCCCCCTACCCGAAATTTCAAGCGCCATTTTTTATAAACTTTTTGTAATGTGGCATAAACTATCTTAAAGTTTCAAACAGATCGCCTTGTCATATTTCCTAATTTTAACAAAATCGCGTTACGTAAGTTCCACATTCCACCACCAGGGAGCGCACTCTATTCTTAACAAAACTGTATCTGAAGGAAACTGCGTTAAACAACCTATCAGTCGATATGTTACTGGAGGTGGTGGCGGTCTTAATAAGAAATTAAGATATTTGCTGAAATTACTATTCGGGAATAGTGGTAACTAAACTTTAGACAATTTTATATTAAATAAGTAGCATATATCTCAGGACTAACTCAAAAAAGGCACCTAATGCGGTCAGAAACGCTAACTTTTTAAATAGAAATCTATCGCCCCCCTTCGCCCCCTCCCCGGAATTTCATGCGTCAATCTTTTTTACACTTTATCTTATTTGTTATAAAATATCTTAAAGTTTCCAACAGATCGACTTGTTAGATTTCCTAATATTAACGAAATCGCGTTATGTTAGTTCCACATGCCACCACCAGGGAGCGCACTCTATTCTTAACAAAAGTGTTTCTGTACGAAACTCCTTTACACAGCCTAAGGGTAGATACATGGGTCGGGGTGGGGGTGGCGGTCTTAACCAAGAATTTAATATATTTGCTGAAATTACTATTCGAAAATAGTGGTATCAATACTTCTGACATTTTTATCAGGCATAAGTGACATTTATGCTGTATTTTTACTTTCTTCTATCTTTACAAAAAGAAAGTATTGGATTCATGAAAATTTTCGATTTCCGGTTTTCGACGGATTTACACGTTTTAGGGGTCAGAGAACCAGAAAAACATGTTTTTACAAACTGTCTGTCTGTGAGTCTGTCTATCTGTCTGTCTGTCTGTGCGTCTGAGTGTGACACAAATTTTGTGGGCGCTCTATCTCAAGAACTAAGGCACGGAATTTAATAAATATTTATATCCAGTTAGTCCCTGATACAAATTGATGCTGATTAGTTTTTGGTGCAAATCGCTCAACAGGTGACGCTGCTATGCTGCATTTTTTACGATTTCCGCAATGGCTCTATCTCAGGAACTAATGCACGAATTTCCATGAAACTTCAGATTAAGTTATTTATTGATATGACTTGAAGTTGATTACGTGTTGGTGTAAATCGCTCAACAGGTGGCGCTGCTGTGCTGCATTATTTTACGATTTCCGCAATGGCTCTATCTCAAGAACTAATGCACGGATTTTCATGAAACTTCAGATTCAGTTAGTCCTTGATATCACTTGATGCTGATTACGTGTTGGTGCAAATCGCTCAACAGGTGACGCTGCTATACTGCATTTTTTACGATTTCTGCAATGGTTCTATCTCAAGACCTAATGCAGGGATTTTCATGAAACTTCAGATTCAGTTAGTCCTGTATATAACTTGATGCTAATTACGTGTTGGTGTAAATCTCTCAACAGGTGGCGCTGCTGTGCTGCATTTTGCCCGATTCCCGATATAGCTCTATCTCAAAAACTAATGCACGAATTTTCATCTAACTTCAGATTTAGTTAGATGCTGACACAAGTTGTTGCTAATTAGGTTTTGGTGTTAATCGTCCAATAGGTGGATCTTCTATGCTGGAATTTTCATGATTTTCGCAATAACTCTATCTCAAAAACTAATGCACGGATTTTCCCCAAACTTCAGATTCAGTTAGACTTTGAAATAAGTGTTTGCTTGGTGGTTTTGATGTAAAATAGGTTTTCGTGTAAAGCATCCAATTGGTGGCGCTTCTAGGCTGAATTTTGCTGGATTTACACGATTTCAGAGATAGCCATATCACAAGAACTAATGCACGGAATTTCATATCTTTAGAATCTTCATGATGGGCATAGATTGCCGTTTAATTTTGGCAGTGTGATAGCGAATTTTCAAGTATTAACATGTATGAGATAGAAGAAAGTTTTGGGACTGGTACATCCGACTAGTTAAAAATCGGACACCGTTCAGAAGAATACTGCAATGAAATATCACGTGACTGTCTTTTAAAATAAGTATATAATAGAAATAAATCAGTTAGTGAAATTAGTGCCCCTCTCCCCTACCCGAAATTTCAAGCGCCATTATTATAAACTTTTTCTAATGTGTTATAAACTATCTTAAAGTTTCAAACAGATCGCCTTGTCATATTTCCTAATTTTAACAAAATCGCGTTACGTTAGTTAAACATTCCACCACCAGGGAGCGCACTCTATTCTTAACAAAACTGTATCTGAAGGTAACTCCGTTAAACAGCCTATCAGTAGATATGTTACTGAAGGTGGTGGCGGTCTTAATAAGAAATTAAGATTTTTGCTGAAATTACTGTTCGGAAATAGTGGTAACTAAACTTTAGACAATTTTATATTAAATATGTAGCATATATCTCAGGACTAACTCAAAAAAGGCACCTAAAGCGGTCAGAAACGCTAACTTTTTAAATAGAAATCTATCGCCCACCCCCCTTCGCCCCTCCCCGGAATTTCACGCGTCATTTTTTTTACACTTTATCTTATTTGTTATAAAATATCTTAAAGTTTCAAACAGATCGACGTGTTAGATTTCCTAATTTTAACAAAATCGCGTTATGTTAGTTCCACATTCCACCACCAGGGAGCGCACTCTATTCTTAATAAAAGCAGATCTCAACGAAACTTCTTCAGGCAACCTTTCCGTAGATACATGGGTCGGGATGGTGGCGGTCTTAACCAAGAATTTAAAACATCTGCTGCGGTAACAAACGATAAGATTTTAAAAATAAATCTAGCACCCCACCCCCCTCTTCAAAATATCACACTCTATTCTTTTTTACACTTTTACTTATGTGTTGTAAACTATCTTAAAGTTTCAAACAGATCGAGTAACGGCCTTAACCAATAATTTAAGGTATTTCCTGAAATTACTATTCGAAAATAGTGGTATGAATTTTTGTAAACTTTCTGATGATGAATGAGTTATACTTATCTCATAGCGCTGTTCAAAAACCCCACGCAAATTGTTAGATTTCCTAATTTAAATTATTTCGTGGTTAAAAAAGCACGTGTCTCCATTTTAATCGCCGCATTTGATAGCAATAAACCGATTAATTAAATAATAATTAATATTTCAGCTTGTAATTAAGATAGAACTTAGAAATGGGTATCAATGAAATCAGCGAGAAATTACCCATCGAAATGCCAAAAAGTTTAATAAAAAAATTTAATATTTAAAAAGTTATAATTTCGTATTAAAATATCCTACTATGGAAAATCGCAAGGTCTTCATGTCTGACACAGTGTTGCCAGTCGGCTACTTTTTTTTTAATTCAGATTTCTTGTTGTCACCACTTTTTTGAAACTTTAACATTCCATTTGTATTCGCCTTAATTAATATGTCGCTAAACAAGGCGCATTTTACAATTTCAAAAATGTGGCGCCAATCAAGAATATGATTTTTAAAAAAGTAGCCCATCTGCAACACTGGTCTGACACCTGCTTTCCCGCCGAAATTAAATCTTTTTTCCTTGTCCTTCCAATTAAAGAAATTAAATTTTTATCGATCGATTTTTACTGGATATTTTAACTTATAGGGTAACTCCGGGAGAGTCGCCGCATACGGGATAGATGCCACACCCCTTGTATTTCTTGTAGTTATCGATAGATGGTCGTCAAACGCACAGTATAGGTGCGCAATGAGATTATTTTACCAGTGTATAGCGTGAAATTATTTCGATGTTTACTTGTAGAAATACAAACCTTAATTTGACGTAAGTGCATGATTTCATTGTCCAAATTTTAAACACGTTATGTTTAAATACTTTTCATACACTAATTACTAAATGCATGCATGATTTCGAAGTCAAAACTAAGTATGGCGTTTGTATAGAGTACTGTGTGTATGGTTACGCCGTTCCCCTTAGCGATAGCAAGTAACTGTGATGGCCAACGTCTGCACCATGCAAAATGGGATACATGCCGCAGTTTCTTTTGTACGGGATGATTAAGTGTTATTAACTTTTCCTTTTCTTTTGCTGACTAACCATGTTAGGCATGTTATCAAGTTTACTAAAACCAAAGGAGAAAAAGGGGAAAATAAAAAGTAAGAAGTGCAAGAAAGATGCAAGTCAAGATGATAATAATGAAAAATTGGATTACGCGTAACGCAGACTTTCTTTGCAAGCTACTCCAAAAATTATATATGTAATGTGTCCAAAAATTATATATGTAACTATATATTAAAATTATATATGTAATAAATAAATTTTAAAAAATATATTAATATTAATTTACATATTCACATAGAATTTTCACATTGTTAAAATAAAGGCAGCATAGTAATCTTATTGATGCGATACGCACTCAGTGTTGCCAGTGGGCTACTTCTTTTAAATTCAAATTTCTTGATAGGCACCACGTTTTTGAAATTGTAAAATTCGCCTTATTTAATGACATATTAATTAAGGCGAAAACAAGGAGAATTTTACCATTTCAAAAAAGTGGTGCCAATCAAGAAATCTGAATTAAAAAATAGTAGCCCACTGGCAACACTGTACGCACTCAAATCTTACCATCTGCTTTATCTATCATAAACATGAAAAATCCTAATTTATAAATATTACCAATAATAAAATAAATATAAATGTAATTATATTAACCGCATTATTTTAAGGTCAATTCCATCGTAACTGGCGTAACATTTGATGATAAATTATTATTTTCTAAACTGCGTAGAAAATTTACTAATAAGGCTAGAACAAATTTTTATAGTTTAAAATATTTCTTATTAATATTTCTTTTATTTATCTTTATAAAATATTTCTTATTATTAATTTATATTTCTCAATACCCAAGAACTTGAAATTTTTTTCAATCTCTATTTAAGTCATTAAAATTACATTTTAAAATTTTGTAACTGATGAAACATAAAATAGACAAGCGTAGTTTCTGCCTTTATTGAAATGCAAAAATTATCAAAACTATCCAATTAAAAAAAAATATTTTATGTTCTTAACATCACTAAAAAAGGAACACATGTGTTATTATCCCTCCATCTGCCATCTTGGATTTTGTTTTTGGCGTGAAAACTCCTTTTCCGCCAAGTACAAAATGTCGCCAAGTAGCGATATATGCGCATGTTAGGCTTAACGAAAAAAATGTAAATAATGATGAAAATATGCGCATGTTAGGCTTAACAAAAACAATGTAAATTTGTCTCATTTACATATTTTTTCGTTAAGCCTAACATGCGCATGTTTTCTTCATTATTTACATTTTATTTTCGTTAAGCCTAACATGCACATAAATCACTAGAAAACACCATAAAGAAGATGTAACAATGTAATTAAAAGCAAAATTTCAGGAAAAAATGCACAAATAAAAATATTAGATTTTCTAGATTACTTACTTTTTTTTTTTTTTTTTTTTTTTTTTTTGTACATTTGAAATACACAACACTTTAAATAGACAAATTCGGGAAAAAATACAAAAATATTAAATTCTGGATTATAATAAGCTATAAAATTAACCAGGTGGTATCTCTAGATTACTTTAAATACGAAAAAAACACAAAAATAAGATTAAATTCTCTAAATTCTCTTGATTAAGCAAACAAATTCCGAAAAAAATACGAAAATAAGATTAGATTCTCTCATTACGACAAACCCAGGTGCAACCATCAGACAATTGCGCCCTTTTACGGATTTTCATGTCTCCATTACATTCACGGCAACACATGCTGGATTTAATGAACACAATTTCTTTTAAAAAAGTAAAAAACAAATCTCTGTCGCGGATTAGCTCTCCGTAATAAACGAACTACTACCATCGCCTTCTTTGCCCAAAATAGGCCTATTTCCATTAGTGCGGAAAAAAGCCAGGTATTTAGCGATGACGTCTCAAATCGGGGAAGCCATAAGAGCAAAAGCAATAAAAAAAAAAAAAAAAAAAAAAAAAACAGTGGCACTCCGGGAGTGCCAATAGAAGTGAAAAATTCAACAATTATGTGTGTGTTTTATTAATCGTCAGGAAATGTTTTATGCGTTGAATTGTGTAGCAGCACTAATGAAAGCATCTGGGGACACGGCAGTGCCCCTGCCAAGTCTTGAAAGCACAGCCGTAAGCATCTTTTTCTGGAAGCAACTCAGGGTACTTTTGACCCCCCCAATATCTTTGTGTTGGTGATTCCCAGAAACTTGAAACTTCGTAAATCTAAAGTAATGTGGAAATGGAACTAAATTCTGAAATTTCACGTTTCTATCTTTTTTATTTCAGAAGATATATGAACTTAAACTTTCGCCTTTTCGACACTGATTCACCGATCATCAATACTCAGAGGTACGTCCTGTATCCCTAGAATCTTGAAATTTGGTATGAAGGTAGTGTTTGGGATACAATGAAAGGGAAAATTAAAAAAATCCGGAAAATTTGGATAAAAAGTCGAAAAATAAAAAAAACCGAGAATTTGGCAGAGATGTGATATACGAACCAGGTTTGGCGCTTTTTTTTAACGTCAAATTGGCGAAAGCCCGTTTCCAATACCAAAATATATATATTTAAATTATTTTCTATTGTTTTAAAAAGTAAACAACAATAAATAAACGGTAATTTTATTAATAAGTATAGAACAAAACAATTGTACAATTTAAAAAAATAAAATAAAAGTAAATGAACAATTTATTAATAAATAAGCAACAGTAGCCGGGTTACCTTGTAAAATAAAGTAACGCCATTTTGCTGTCAATTAGGTACCCAAGTGCGTATCTGACATCTGTGCCCCGTATTTTATCTTCCGTAATCGAAATTCCCGCCAATACTGTTGGTCATTGACCAGACCATCAACACGATAAAATACAGCGTTATCGGTCTTTAGTTACACGAAATAGGTAGGTCACGAATACGGTATAATTCATTTTAACTGACGAAAAACAAAATAATAATTTGTTTTAGCAATACGCCGGGAGAAAAAGTGAGTTTTAGCTTCCTTCTTCTTTTGCGGATTGAGCTGAAGAGGGAAAAGTTCCTGTCATTCACTGCTTGGCGCGCTAGTGTCTATGTGTCAAAATGCTAGCATGTCGGTTACGTTACAGTGTCTCGAAATCAGTGGTTTTTACCCATCTCAAAAAAAGCTCAACGCGCCTAAAGAAGTTTTCACTTCAAAAATCACTAAATTGAAGACTGAAAAAAAAAAAAGACACAACCTGGTCAGTGATAGCACGTGGAAATCCGTCAGCAACAAGATCCAGGATTGAAATGAATGTCCCCGCGATAATGCCGGCTCTCGCGTCGTAATAAAAGGGTTGCCAGAACAGATCACTCGACGCCAAACGTCGGATTACCGAAGCGATAAAAATCGCCAAAAACCCAAGATGACGGACGGAATTGATAATAACACATCTTAGCCCTAAAAAATGACAAATTAGAATTATAACTTTTAAATTAATTTTTGAACAATAAAAAAAGAAAAAATGACATTTACACATGTAACCGACGTAACTTCAATGTGTAACTGACGTAACACTACCGTTTTGCAAAGACAATACTAGGCACTTAATTTAATTTGTTAGCAGTAATTTAATAAACGCCTTCTGAAAACTTAAATTCAGGGATGAGATTTCCGCGTTTTTGCACACCAGTATTTTGTTACAGAAAAAGTTATTTCATTTAATCGGTAAATTTTCGCAATTTAAGAGAACAACATTTTCTCTAAGAATATACTGATTTGGAAAAACGCGGAAATCTCATCCCTGTTAAATGTACCCCTGGAATTAATTGGCTGTGGCACTGGAAGTTTTTTGTTAATGTCATCAATGTTGTACCATCTACAGTCTGGACGAGATGGCCAATTACAACCACGATGGCAAGGAATAATCACATTTATTTTAAGTTCACACATTTGAATTTCTTCTACAATACCTGGAAATTGTTTAGTATCATAGTTCACAAGCAGATAATCTCCTATTTTGAATTGATTAATATTTTTATTGTTCTTTATTAGCTTCCTTTGGATAGATTTCTAAATCAAAACGCTTTGAAAAGGGACTAACAAAACAAGTTTCGACTTCATGATAACTGACTGGTCTCACATAATGAATTCTATGAGTATCAGGAATATTTTAGGAGGATATAAACTAAATTCTTTTTCGAATTTTTCTTTTGTTTTTTTTTTACTTTTTCTTCTGAAACGTAAATAAAATTTATCTTAGGACACATTTTCTTGGCTACTTCAAAGAATTCATGAGCAGTGTTTATAACGGCACGATTCTGAAATGTTCGTCTCCAAACTGCTCTCTTGACTGTGCCTCCGATACCGTCAATAGCACCTTTCCCATGGACTGTACCAAAGAAACTCCAATCGGCAAATTTAAGGGATGGGTGGATATCATGTGGTTTCAAAATTGAAGAAAGAATATATCTATTCTTAAACTGACTTCCAGCACCATCAGAAAAAATTATGTTTTCAAAAGGTCCATCTGTACTCATATTATGATTTAAGATAGCAGAGTTAAAGCAGAGAACTATTAATTTGTCATGTGCCAAATCGTTACTGACAACTACATTAGGAACATTAAGATATTTGCGTTAGACTAGTTCTGTGAAAAGGGTAACACCTTCTGAAATCCAATAAGATGATTTTTATCCAATGAGCTAATTCTTTTTTCTCAGGTAATTTTCTTGATATTAAGTCACTATTATAGTGGGATGTTATTGCTTCAATAGCGTCTTCTGATAAAGCACCATATTCATCCTTATTAGGTTTTGATGAGGTTGAAACAGCTCGTTTTTTTTTTTTTTTTTGACTACTAGGAAGTGATTTATTTACTCTTGACATTGCTCGGCCAAATGACTGCACATTGGAAAAAGCCTCAGTAGGTGTACCTTGTGAGTGTTTAGTTTGTACTTTTCATTTTCCCCTCATTTTCTTCATTCTTATCTTGGAGTCTATAGAATCAGCTTTTGTCTTACGAATGCTAAAATTTGTTCTTCTCTTTCTTGTGTTGTGCTGCATTCCTCTGCTGTATTTCCGTTTTCTTTTGTACAGTTATTCTTTGCCTATATTCTCTCATTCTTTCAGCAGCAGATTTGGCTGGAGCCATTATCTAATTTCTAAAAAGAAAAACAATTATAAATATATATAAACATCACTGTGATGAGTTATATTAAATGCTTGATGATTTTTTTAATATAAATATACTATAAATTAAAAATAAATACATACATCATAGATTTGCAGGAGGGGTCAAGGGAAGCATGTGAAGTGAAGAACGTTATCTCTTAAAAAATATTTCCTGTGCAATTTAATATCTAACTTGTGTTTAGTGGTGAACTAAAACATTTGTAGTCAAGGATAAACTCTGTAAATGTGAAACAAACAACTTTTATTAAACTAAGAAAACAGTTGCTTATAATCTGCAAATTAAACGGTTAGTAAAGTTACTGTGAACACACATTCGCTGTCGCTCTGTCTTCTTACTCAAACAACAGAGCTTAAATACAATGCTTATAAATATTACCATTTACCAGCGAAATAAAAAACTGTATTGTCATGTCAAAATCTTGCTTCTTGGTAAATCTCCGTATACAGCACAACACAATCCTTGAAAGTTCGAATCGATGCCCAAGATATCGAAGGAAGTATCGAATACTTGGCAAAGTGCACTTATATTTGCGAGTAGCTTTACTTTGTCCATTCACCATCAATGTCTATAGAACTACAACCAGAGCGCCTTTTGCAACGAGTCGCCACAGATATAAATTTATTTTCATCTGAATATTCGTATGTATAAACAAAAAAGCAAATGTATAACTGACGTAACCAATGCTTTGTTATGTCAGTTACATTTTTATGGTTACATCAGTTACACATTTTAGGCAGTCTTTATTTCAAATGAAATTAAGAATTTACTCATCATTTGAAAGTATTTTAAATGCTTCAGAAGGTTTATGGATTAAAAATTTTCTTAAAATAAAATATTCTGAATAGGCTTAACTTTTCACTAAAATTTGTAACTGACGTAACAATAGAAATTCACTTTTAAAAGGCAATTTATGCCAAGAAATAATTTTATAAAGTTACAAAAAATATTTGAAATAATCACTTACCTATTTATTTTCTTACAAAAGGAAAAAAAATCATCTTATTGCTGTCTTGGAGTTGCTGCTCACACCTGCAAACAAGTACACTTTTTGTGCTTGTATTGCCAGACAACTTGCTGTAATCTACTCGGTGTATAGGGGGCAGCACTTTGGGTATATTCAGGAATTTTTTATAGAGTATAAAAATATAAGTTTCAAGCTTTCTAATCATACCCTTAAATTAAATGAATTATTAATTTTATTTTTTCCCAAAATGATAATTTTCTGTGGAATTGCCCTTTATCGTAAGTTGCTATGTATCATAAAAACATAAATACACATTTCCATAATGAATTTTAACTATAACAGATGTAATTTCAAAAATATAGCACAAAAATAGCACATTGCTATGTTAAGCATAGTAATGCATCTGTTAATGACGTAGCATAGTAATGCATGTAGCGTATAGAATTTATGTAGCATAGTAATGCATACGTATATTCTGGTACCCTACCCAATTAATCTATGCGAATAATCTGCATAAATTTATAACAATGATAATAATAATAAATATTAAAATGCAAAAACATAACAAATAAATTTACTATTAACAAGAACTAATATGTGGTATTGAACATATAATGAGATGTATCGTAACATTTATAATTACATTTACATATTCCAGTTACACTATATGTTTAAGATAGATTTGACCAGAAATGATGGATAACCATATTTGACTGCTTGCTGATGAACAAATTTAAAATTTTGAAATTTAAAATTATTTGAACAAAGATTATTTATTCTGTGAGCAAAGTTTAGTAAAATATTGATATATACTGATTTATGTAGACAAGAATTACAATTAGTAAATAGATTTACATGAAAGGTAAAATTATTACGTTTGTCATATAGAGGAGACTAGGGAGGGTTGACCCACTTTTTATAAAATGATTTTTCATTTTTTAAATATTGAACGTAGAATAAAGTTTTATATATCATTTTATTCGTTATACAATCAGTTATCAAAATAAAACTGCTACATAAGTGTAATATCTGCGAAATTTCAAAAATGATTGATTTTAATCATGACAAAATAATGAGTCAAGGCTCCACACATATGGGAGGGTTGACCCACTATATGGGAGGCTTGACCCACTTTGTTTTATATTGAAATATTTGTGAAGAGAAATAAAATCAGTTTAAAAAAGCTAATAATTTTATGCTACATGCTTTAATTATTATAAAAATATTTTTGAAAATATGATATTTAATCTCAAGTCAGGTGAGAAAAATTTGTTTTAAACAGAATTTTATCTGAGCAGGTATAATTGTACAGCTAGGAAAATGGAATTTTAACATTTAAGACAATGTTCCGCTAGAGAAGGTTCCGTTTTCATAGGGTTTCATGCATTATTATTATTAGCCACTGTCCTGCCTTTTTTATCTCTTTGTCCTACTTTTTGTGACACTCAACTTTAGTTGTCACATAGTTTGGCTTCATCTGACTCTATTCATCATGTTGAAATTTGTCAACATACCTTCCTAAAGTTTTTTGATCAGTGCTATGTTCTTTTGTAGCCGCATGAGTACTTAACTTATCATTAACCCTTTAACCCCTTAGGGGCAAGCAATTACGTTTGTGAAATGCTGAATTCCCACCGGAATCTTTGAAAAATTCTATTTCAAAATAAGTAAAAGCAATTTTACAGTTTTTTTTCCCACCAAAGATAGAAAAGTAAAATTTAATAAAATTTTTCTGGTGTAAAACTTCATTAATCATAGGTATTATATAATATATACCGGTGCCCCTCAAGGGGTTAAGGGACAAAGTGCTTTCAGTACTAAAATGTTGAAGTAAATGATTGGCACCGGAATAGCCGAACAAATTTATTTTGAAATAGGTAAAAGTCTATATTTCACATACATATTAAATGGAAAAGGTTTTAGAAAAATTCTAGTACAATTTTGGCGTTCGGAAATTAAAATTTAGTGGTTTCATAAAATTAAGTGGTTCCCCTGCCCTTGATATGGTTAAGACTACTGTTTTCATACTTTCTAGTCTTTTCTCTGTTTCTGCATACCTATTGTAAGTAATATTTAACTGGAAAAATGTTCCTATCAACTTTCACATTTATATTTCGTTAACTTTTTTTTTCCAGTAGTAGTACTATAGCAATTTTACATATCTTTCTTTAATCAATTTTTAACGTTTGTTTTCCATCACTCCATTTTACTGTAGGTTATTTGCAGAATAAATTTATATTAATTTTTATATATAACCATTAATCTTTCATTATGCACAATGTATAATAAAAAGATTTCAAAACCCCCTTAATTAACACGTTGCCGACGGCCAATTTTTTTTAAATAATTTGAATTTTAAAACAGTAGAAGCTCCTCCCTGTTCTGAAAGTCTTTAGTAAATTGGTGTTCTAGATAGGTTTCCCAAGTTTATGCATCGGTAAATATCTTTCAATGTGCGAATTTAATATAAAATGTAATAAAACTGAAAAAATATGGACAACATGATGTAAATGCATTTTCTGTAAGGTAGAAGCCACGCCCTTAGTCAATGATGTTTTTGAATGAAAAAGAGAATTCTCGTTTTCCTTCGTGAATGTGTTAAGGGAAAACTTGAACATCTGATCAACCCTCCCTCACATTGACTGGGTCAAGCCTCCCCACATAGCCCTTTTCTAAAGAATAGCACATTGCTATGTTAAGCATAAGTTACTGTATAATCTTTATGCCTGGAATGAAAGCTTGATATTTCAACATTACTTAAAACCTACTTGCTTAAATTTCTATTATATATTTTTTCTGAAAAAAAAAAAAAAAACTTACAAAATATTTCTAAAAAACACAATTTTTAGGCTGAAAACACACTACAATATATTTTTTTACACCTATTTCTGTTGTCTGTTTGAAACAGAGACTGTTGTTTGAGCATTCCAGTAGCTTTGATTGATACCTATGGATAAAACTCTGAAATTCTTTTAATTATAAAAACTGACGGGTGGGTCAAGCCTCCCGTATAGACACCCCCCCCCCTAGTCTCACCTATGTCAAAAATAATTTTTTTATCACAAAGATTTATTTTTAGGTCAAGGAAATTAATTTCATTATTTATTATATCATTAAAGCTGTAATTGAAAATTTTATGATATTTTATTGGTAAAAAATAATTAAATTTACTTTTAAAATAGAATACAATAATATCATCTAAATAACGGTTTATTTTACAGTAAACAATAGGTGATTTCCGTTCATAATAATATAGGTACAATTCGGCCATGAAAGATGATACAATTCCATCCTGAGTTAGACCGCATTTCTGTTGATATATGGTATCATTAAATATAATATAATTAAAATAAAGAATAAATCTAGTTAACCCTCCGCCTACCAGACGGGTCCAATGGACCCGATGGGTACATTCGAAATATTTATTCTAACCAGAAATTTCTTTAAAATAAACTAAATATCTAAACCAGACAATAATGAGTTAAGTAAATAAGTTCAATAGTTTTAAATAAGAATTCTGATGTGTAATATTTTTATAAAACTTGAGTAAAATTTTCGGTAGTTCTAGGGTTAATGTTTTAACCCCTTGAGGGGCAAGTGATTGCGTTCCCGTAATGTTGAACTCACACCGGAATCTTTGAAAAACTCTATTTCAAAATAAGTAAAAGCAATTTTACGGCTTTTTTCCACCAAAGTTAAAAAAGTAAAATTTAATAAACTTTTTATGGTGTAAAACTTCATTAATCGTAGGTGGTATATAATATATACCGCCGCCCCTCAAGGGGTTAGTATGATAAAGAAATATTATTTATTAAAATTATAGAATTCCTATATTCTTTGAATAATAAATTGATAATTCTGATCATATCTCTGATGTTATTGTTATTAAATAAATAATTAAAGTCAAATGTTTTTATATATTTTATGTTACTTAATTCTTTTTATATTGTTTACTAGTTGAAAACTATCTTTTATGCTATATAGATTATCCTTTTGTTTTGTTGTGCCAAATAATTTAGATAGTATAATTAATAGATAGTTACTAGCAATATTGTTATACGTACTACTACCAATAGTTACAGTTCTAAATCTTAGAGGAGTTTTATGGAATTTAGGTATAACTACAAGATATGGGTAATTATAGTTAAAATTTAATTTTTAGTAATTTATAATATTGAGCTAAATGTCTATTATTTATGACTGTATCTAGATTAGTTTTTTCAAAAATTGTACTAGTATTTATAGCATTAGATAATAACTGTGAATAATAATATTTGCAAATGAAAGCATAATTGTTGGGTGGTTTATCAACATATGTAATAATAAATTTATTTTGTAAATTAAGTATTTCAATATTTAACTGTTTAAATTTAAAATTATAATTGTCAATATTTCTATAAAGTTCAATATTTAAATTGTCTAAATCATTCATTTTCCTACCAGTGAAATATGCCAAAGGTTTATTATAGTCAACCGAAACTTTATATATAAATAAGTCAAGATCTAAATTAAATTGTTTTGAAATATAATCAATTATAAAACATGATGTATACGAAATTTAGTCCCATTTTCTATTAATTTTTGTAAAAAAAAAAAAAAAAAAAAAAAAAAAAAAAAAAAAAAAAAACGTTATCTACAATGTTAATATCCCCTGTAATAATGTGACCATGATTTTTGTTAACATATTTACTATAAGAAGGATCATTGCAAAAAAAGTACGGTTATCTTTTGATGTTAAAAATTTAGCAAACTTTATGTAAACTTGTAAAAATAATAACTGAACCATACAATAAAATATGTAAAAGAAATTCACTAACTCGAAGAAACACAACATAACCAATTGAATCTTGAGCAAAATCAACCGAAGTAACAAACGAAAGGCAAAATAGCAAACCAATTAAACATGCGGACAGGATGCGTGGCTTATGACATGCAATGCAGTGTTAAAACTGTTTTTATGCATGCAACATTCCCCAGAATTTACCTGTCATACACACACACACACACACACACATATATATATATATATACAGGGTGTCCACTCTCAACGGTGTCCAATGGCTAATTCCTAAACCGTTAGTCATAGACATATAGATCCAATTACAAAAATGCTTAAAATCAGGTAAAGAAATATTTTATTTTATAGAAATATTAAATTAATATTTAATATTATAAAATTATAATATTAAAAAATTAATTAATATATTAAATATAAAATATTGAAAAATTATTAAAGAAATATTTTATAATATATGGCCTAACGCTCATAGGATAAACTAGTTTAGCCAGCTATTGTTTGGTCTGAACTAGTTTATCCTAGGCCAATTCAATTTGACGTGTTTAATTGATGCCAACTAGTGTTGAGCACGCTCACAAAAAAAGGAAAACGAACTAATTCAAACTCTAATTCAGTTTCTCAAAAATGAATCAAGTTCACGCTCAAATTCAAAAATTTTCAGACGAATCCGCTCAACTCAAAGATATCTATGGAAGTGAGCGAAATTCACTAAAAACTCGTTTTTTTTATTTTTTAAATATAATAGAAGTTTAGCGTCCAAATTTACAAAATTTTGTGAGCTAGTCTTTTTTTTATTCGATGTAAGGGTCTTTACAGGCCCACTTAATTTTCCTTCCCGACACTCGGTCCGGGCTTGGTTTGGGGATTACTTTTTTCGAGAGGTTCGGACCGAGATGGACTGGGGCTCAATTTTTTCCGGCTTAAGTCGGGACTGGACTGCATTCTTCTTAAGGTCTACACAGGCAGAAATTTTCAGTCCAATTTCCAATCCAGCTCATATGATAATCATTTGGACCGGCAGGATTTCTAGTTTGTTCAGTAAAAATATCAGTAAGATTTACGCAAGCCCATTTTTTTTTTTTTTTTATGCGCGTACTTTTAAATAGCTATTATTTCACAATTAAAATTTATATACGTATTAGCTCCGATATGCTATTTCTTTCGGCAAGGAATGAAAGTTTCGTATCTAAAAAGCAACGTTCCGTTGTATAAGCCAGCCGTAAAAAAGCAGATGTATCAATGTACGGCTAAATACTCTACTGCAATTTTTTTTTAACTTCTAAGCATCGCACATTTTCAATTTTACACCTCGTGTTAAGAAAAAAAAAGTACTTTTACCTGCAATTTGTTTGAAAACTTCATCTAAATGTATTTTTGGAGATATTATTTTTGTTTGTAGTTTTTAGCGCCATTTGTTTAATGTTGGAAACTCAAGAACTCCATTTCTGTAGAAAGTAAAAGATAAATAGTTGGAAAGTAGTAATTATATATTTTTGTTGCCATTTTTCGATAACAACCGAAAAAAATGTAATTAAAATACGTGCTATTTTGAAAAAAATATAAATGGATGAATTCTGATAAAACATAGAGCTGTTATAAACTATGTTTAATTTTAAGTATCTATATTAATATTACAAACAAATGAAGGCATATGAATCATTAGATAGCAGATTTTTTGTGGAGTTTTGTGAATGACGACGTCTCTTTTTTTGGATTTATGTATTATTCAGATATAGTGATGTCCTATGAATAATTTACTGTAGATGCTGTTTAAGACGGGATCGTAGATGAGGAATTATTCAGTGGATGCGAATGACGTCATATTATATAAAATAAAAGCGTGTGTTTTAAGTCTTAAAACTAAAATAAGTTTTGCATTATCTATATTTATATACACTTTTTTTGTTCATCGGGGCCGACACTAAATTCTGAAAAAGCATAATTCCTGTTTTCTAGTTATTTTTATTAATTTTTTTAAGATGAGTAGAAACATTTTTAGGTAATAAAATTAAAGTACGGTAAAAACTGAGAAAAGTAACCTGCCTATGACGGAATCCCGTGTTTAACAAAAAAATATGTTGATCTGTGTAAAATGAGGATATTAGTACTTGTAAAAATAATATAATGCATTTACAACATAAATGAACCTTCTAATAAGGGAACCTACCTATAACGGATTTTTCTTCTTTTCCATGCAATTCCGTCTCAGAAGATTTTATTGTATAAAATTTTTAAATCTCCAAGCCGTAGAATGTGGATTAACGATATTAATGATTCTATTGTAAGCTTTATTGATTTTTTAATGGATCTATGTTTGTATGTAAATATCTGAATAATTACTAATACCATTACTTTTTTACACGGCTTGGAAACTTGAAAACTGTGTTGCCAGATGGGCTACTTTTGTTAAATCAGATTCTTCATTGGCACCACTTTTTTGAAATGGTAAAATGCGTCTTAATAAACGACATATTAATTAAGGCTAAAACAAAGGGAATTTTACATTTTCAAAAAAGTGGTGCCAATCAAGAAACCTGAGTTTTAAAAAAAAGTAGCCCACTGGCAACACTGCTTGAAAATCTGAAAAATTTTATGAAGAAAAACTTTCTAAAACGGAATCACATAGGAGAGGAAAAAAAATTGTTATAGTTAAGTTTCTTTTTTAGCAGGTCAGTCGTCTCTAGCAAATGTATTATTTTTTTTTTTCAAACGGATTATTATATCCAATTTGCACCGACTAAAAAAAATATTCCGTTTAAAATACGATTTCTTCATACACAGATTCTTCAACAGGTTTTACAGTTCTGTATCCCCATCCGTATAAATGTATATGTACTATTCTTTAAAGAGAATTTTAATTGAGGTATAATGGTAGCTTAAAAATATATGTGTTTTAGGCCAAACTGGGTCCGTGACTTCGCCGAATTTTTGAAAATTCCAGATTTCTGAAGGATATCAAATGTACTTCTGATATTTTTTATGGTGCATTTATTCATAATTAATTCAAATCCAAGTGATATTTATGTGAGAAAAGGAAATCAATGTTTTTTTCTAAATAGTAATTTTTTTTTCTGACATAAATATCACTTGGCTTTGAGTACATATGATATTCTTTCAATAATCTGGAATTTTCAAAAATCTGGCGAAGACCCGGTCCCGACGATGCCAGATTTTTGAAGTTATACGGAGCATAAACAATCCTCCAAATTCTTCTTCTCCTAAATTTTATGATAACGTCTCATCCAATTCTTCGGTCCTCCAGCACACAATTTGTCAAATGTAACATATTTTGTAATTACGGCGGCAGTGAAATGGGGAAGATAGGGGACAGTATCCCACTCCCCATTGAATAAAATATATTATACAGGGGTGACGGCAATATTGCCCAGGTTTGTGCCGTAGCGGTATTTGGGATCAATAAAAGCACGTCAAATTCGGTTGCCCTAGGATAAACTAGAAGGTTTTGGCGCCGGAGCTCTCTTTGGGATCAATAAAATCATGCCAAATTGCATTGGCCTAGGATAAACTAGATCAACCTAGCATAAACTAGTTCGGACCAATGGATAGCCGGCTAAACTAGTTTATCCTATGTACGTTAGGCCAAACTAGTTTGGCCTAGGAAAAACTAGTTTATCCTATGGGCGTTAGGATAAACTAGTTTGCCCTAGGAAAAACTAGTTTATCCTATGGGCGTTAGGATAAACTAGTTTGGCCTAGGAAAATCTTGTTTATCCTATGCGCGTTAGGATAAACTAGTTTGGCCTAGGCCAATCTAGTTTTGCCTAAAATCGGGTTTGCCAGTAACATATATATTAAAATATTATGTATCATTATTGTACAGAGTTATAAAAGTAATGCTTTTTAAAAAGATTTGTAACAACACAATTCGGTGGAAAATAGAAATAAAATAATGGTCACAACAAAATTATTAATGGTATATAAATTCGCATGAAAAAAAAATGATTCTTTGCTTAAGTTATATTTTCAAGAAACAAAAGTTATTTATCGAAATAAACTCTCCGCTTACCAGACGGATCCAATGGATTTACAGGTTACGTTCAAAATATTTATCCAAATCAGAAATTTCTTTAAAATAAACTAAATATATAAAACAGATAATAAAAAGTTAAATAAATAATTATAATAGTTTTAAATGAAAATTCTCGTACAGAATATTTTATAAAACGTGACCAATATTTTCGATAGTTCTAGGGTTAATGATTAACGTGATTAGAGATCTGCATATTGAGATATTTATATATTTCAATAAATCATTCGGGCATGCGCAACAGCTTGTCTTCTAAATTTCATATTACTTTTAATCAATCAGACCCAGAAATTTTGTAATAAAAAATGAATTCAATTAAAAGCCATAGCTCTTAATTAAATCCTTTTTTGTTATAAAAATTCTGGCTTTAATTGATTAAAAAGAATACGACGGTTAGAATCTATGTTTTTGTGCAAATCCTACTGATTAATCTGCATAAGAAAATAATTCATTATGCTATCACTGGACGAGAAATTCACTGTGCTTATTTTTCAATAGCAGAACATTTACTGTAATTTCTGGCGTATAATCCGCGGATCAAACGGTCATTTTTCAACCCAGAATTTTTTCCATATAAGTTGAAACTTTTTAAATCGCAGTAAATATTTGGCATCAATAACTAAATAAAATTTAAGGGTCAAAACAGAATTGCTTTATACGCGGATTATACGCCGGAAATTTCGGCAACAATTAATTTGGCCTTATTTAATAGTAGTCCAGGCAATAGGGAATTTTACCTAGCAAAATTAATGGTAGTTCTGGAAATCAGCTTACTTTATGTTTTTTGGGTCGCTGAATCCGAATTTCTAACTTCCCACCAAAATTTCGCGCGGCACCCCCCCCCCCCCCAAATTTTGGTAAAAAGCTACCCAAAAAAGGTTTTTATTAAAAAAAATCAATTTTTTATTGTTTTAGGGGAAAAGTATCTAGAAATTCAGAAAGTAGACAAAATTTGCAACAAATTAGATATATGACATTATGACTTAGGATGAAGAGGGAGGGGGGATCTGCCTCGGAACATGCGCGCGGTGCTGCGTGTTAGCAATTGCACTTAACCACTCATACATTTACATTCGCACTCCCATCTCCCCTCCGAACTTTCCTTATAAGGTTTACTTTAAGGTTTTTGGGTCGCTGAATCCGAATTTTTAATTTACAGCCAAAAATCCCCCCCTCCCGAAAACCCCCAAAATAGTACTTATTAACTTAAATTTCTTATTGTTTTAGGGGTAAAGCATTACGAAATTCAGAAACTAGACAAAATTTGCATCAAATAGGATATATGACATTATGACGAAAGATAAACGGGGAGAGGGGGTCTGCCTCGGAACATTTCCCACCCGCTTTTCTCAAAAACCAATTTTTTTCAAAAAATCAATTTTTTTTTTTTTTTTTTTTTTGGGGGGGGGGGTTGCCGGGTGAAATTTTGGTGGGAAGTTACAAATTCGGATTCAGCGACCCAAAAAACATAAAGTGAGTCGAAGTCCAGAAGTAGTATGAATTTCTCCGGGTAAAATCCCCTATTGCCTAGACTTCATAACTTAGTGCACGTAGCGCCGCAGTGCATGTTCAGAGGCAGCCCTCCACCTCCCCGTTCATCCTACGTCATAATGTCATGTATCCTATTTGTTGCAAATTTTGTCTAGTTTCTGAATTTTGTAATTTTTTTTCCCTAAAAGAATAAGGAATTTAAGTTAAAAACAACTATTTGGCTGGGGGGGTCGGGAGGGGGAAATTTGGGGGGGAATTTAAAAATTCGGATTCAGAGACCATAAAACTTAAAGTAAACCTTATAGATACTGTTCGAAGGGGAGATGGGAGGGCGAATGTAAACGTGTGAGTGGTTAAGTGGAATTGGGCAACTTAGTCCACGCAGCAGCGCGCGCTTGTTCCGAGGCAGATCCCCCCTTCCCCTTCATCCTAAGTCATAATGTCATATATTTAATTTGTGGCAAATTTTGTCTACTTTCTGAATTTCTAGATACTTTTCCCCTAAAACAATAAAAAAATGTTTTTTTTTAAATAAAAACCTTTTTTGGGGGGCATTTTACCAAAATTTGGGGTGGTTGCCGGGGGAAATTTTGGTGGGAAGTTAAAAATTCGGAGTCAGCGACACAAAAAACATATGTTAAGCCTTTTTCCAGAACTACCACAAATTTTGCTAGGTAGAGCCCCTATACGGTCTCTATTGCCTGGACTATAGATGGATTCAGTGTCAACAGTTGGCTACCTTTTAGGTAGATTTCGTTAGAAATACTACCTATTGCAGTCGTTACCATGGTGCGACTTTTTGGAAAATTCCTTCATAACTTTTCATTATAGGACCCCAGGAACCCAAAACCACCCCCACCTAAAAAGCTTATATATATATATATATATATATATATGTATGTATGTATGTACTAAATTTTGTCCGCACGATAAAAGTCGCAATTATGCACGGATCGCCTTCAAACTCGCCAACAACTTTGAGATGGCTAATATCTCGGCGGGGATTGAAAATGGGCAAAATCGGCCCAAGGGAATGGAAATTGGGAAGGTTCGAAATTTTGAATACCACCTTAACATGATTCAGATAAAACCAGCTCTTATACAACAATGACAGGAAAAAATAAATATTTTTCGTTATAGCAGTTGCCAACAATTAAAAAAAAAAAGCAATAAAATTCTCACCACAACAATTGCTTTTCTATTGCAAGGTTTCACGTGAAAAATTAAATTAAATAAATAGTTTGAATAATTGAAACAAATTGAATATTACGTCGTAAGATTTCTAGAGCAAGATTTCCGCATGAAAACTCAAAATGAAATAAATTGTTTGACGAATTGAAAAATATATATGTTGCATCAAATTGGAAATAAAACGGACCTCAGCAGGTGAATCTGTAACGTCATGTGAGTTTGAAGAAACGTATTAAAACATGATGAAAACCCGACAATGGAAATATTAGCTTATTTTAACACTCTGAGGTTCTCTGAATTTGTTTTAGCTATTTTTTAAACCTATTCCATAGACATACGTGTATGTATTCGTGTATATTAGAATTTTCACAAAATGTTTAGCTCTCTATAGCTCATTCTTAACGAAGATCTTGATTTAAGTTTTGTTGGTGAATTTAGTACTTAACTTCGAAATCTACCTCCGCCTGTAGGCCCGAGCCGGCAGGGATTTTTTTTTTTTTAATTTAGACTTCTTGAGAGGCACCACTTTTCTGAAATGGTAAAATTCACCTTATTTAATAGCATATTAATTAAACCGAAAACAAGGTGAACTTTATAACTTCAAAAAAGTGGTGCGAATCAAGAAATCTGAATTTTAAAAAAGTAGCCCAGTGGCAACACTCGATGGATTCAGTGATAACATGCAGCGAAATTTTTATTAAAGAAATGTGGTATCCAAATTTAAGAACCAGCATGAAGCTTTTTACATATATTAAACAAATTTTGAATTTCTGTAATTTCAGGCGTATATATCCGTGAAACAATCAAACATATTTACACTAAGAAATTTTATTTAATAAATTGTAACTTATTCTTAGTCGGTGGTGAGGCACTGTAGAAAAAAATTGTCCCTTGTCCATTTATGTAAAACATTTTCGTAAAACAATGCATAGTATCGAAAGAAATACCCGTTGATATATAAAAATTTGTCGATTATGAAATCTGGGTGCCTTCAAGACAGAGAGGAAATATCCAGGCAGAGATTATGTTTCAAAAAATCGTTCGAAAAGAATAAAGACAAAGTCGCTCAGACGACATATATCCTAACCCAGTAATCAAAGCGTAAATTAATCACAGTGATCAAATAGAGTTAAAAGATTTGTTTAAGTTATTGGTTGAAGTATTGAAGGTTGACTATTTACCTGATTTCAACATGAAGCCTGTGCTAATGGTATTAACTGTTTTTGTCAAACTACCTGTACATGTAAATCAGGGGTGTCAAAATGTGGTTCGCCAGATACCACTATTTCTTTAAAGAAACAAGCGCATTAACGCAAGCTTCCCATGTTAAAGTGTATAGCTGAACACTATCACATATAATGTTTATGGTGCTAACATCATTTTTTCTCTGCACAGCAATGAATGATGTATTTGTTAAATCGCGTTGTTTGATAAAAAAAATTGAAGTTAATCAAAAATTAATGAAAAACGTATCAGGAAATAATCCCAAATAATGCTCCAAGAAAGCTTCGCACGGTCTACTGATTCTTTTTTTAAATTGATAACTCTAATAGATTTTTTACATGTAATATATTTTTTTAGAATGTCCATTAACAAAACCAAAAACCATATTTATATTCAAAATAGCAATAATGAGTTCAAATGAAATTTCGAAATGTATTAAAATCGATGTTTTTATATTCACCTCGCGTCAGGATTTAACTGCCGAAGAAATCACGAAAGATCACTGTTTACAATCAGCTTTTTGATTCTGTTCATTTCAGTAGTTTAAGCTCGAATTTCGATTACATGTTTTAAATTTGTGTTTTATTTATATTTTATTGTTTTATTTATTGGTTCATGAATGCTTTAATTCCTTTATGGAATATAAGCTGGAAAAAAATGATGAGCTATTTATATTAATTTAAGTGCAAACGGATTTCTCTTTCGCAATCGCCTGAAACATGTTTGAAAATTATTTTCAAAACAATAATAATTGCGTAAATTGGGATACAGTTTTCTAACAAAATGCGATATACTTTTTAAACAAACTGCATTTGAAAGTATATTTTTTCCCTATTCGACTGCGTAAAAACGGAAAATGTGCGCTATTTTGAAGTTAAAGAAATTGCTATAAAAGTTAAATAAAAGTTAAATATATTCGTCTGCTGCTGCATCCGTCAAACTGATGTCAGCGTTACGCGCGGACACATTTGTCTTTTATAATATAGATAGTCGAATTTTTTAATCTCAGCGATTCGATGATAAGAGAAGGCAGGTATTACGGAAAAATTTTAGTTGTATCCTGCGGGCCGCAGTTTCACATCACTGCTGTAAAAATAATCACCAGATATAGCTGGTACATTTGCTAAAAACAACTCTGAAAACTTCACTTTCGTCTTAGACAGACTTTTACAATTAAACGTTTGAATTACTTTGTTGAAAATATCAAAAATAGAGCTTATTTAATTTAATCTTCGAGAAAACTTAATAATAAAGCTAAATAGGAAGTTCTAAATTAAAATTTAAAACTTAAAAAATATATTAGGTTGTTCCAAAAGTTTTTTCACATTTTATAAAAAAACAAACCATTCAAAAGTTCGAAGGCGGCGAGATTTTATTGAAGTATATATATGCAATTAAGTTCAACAACCTTCTGCCATCTCTCCGGCAGTCTCATAATGCCTTTTTTCAAAATATTTGTGATTTTCTGACAAATTACTTATCGGGGTGTTTTTATCGGATTCAAAGAGCCAATTTTTTTGGTGAAGGGAATTTTTGAGAGAAATGAGCAAATAGTAGTCGGACGGAGCAATGTCTGGAGATTAGAGAGGGTAAGGCAGAACGGCTCATTCGAATGCAAGGAGTTCGTTTCTGGCAGTTAAAGGTACATATAGCCTGAAGTTGTCATAATGGAAGACAACAACACATCGTCTGTTTTCTAATTCGGGGAGTTTTCTGGCTTTTGCTGTCTTCAATTTGCCTGGTTGTGAGCAGTATTTTTCGTAGTTGATGGCAGGGTTACCAATTTAAACTGAAATTTCAAATTCACACCAGAAATTTTGAAAGAAGAATTTCTACTTTATGTGAACGCCAATTGCTCTTATAAAATATAGCACGAAAAACTATTCTTTATTTCTGGTATAAAGACTAAATTTCTGAATAACAATGAAGGCCAAACTGACAACCTTGGTGTATGATTAGTTTGGCGGAAGTAGCTCGTAGTAGATCCAATTCCACCAAATAGACAGCAAAACTTTCTTCTGGTGAATTCCGGCTTTAGCGACAGGAATGGGACCTTTATTTCGGCTGGTTCAGGATAGTTTCCGTCCTATGTTGTTATAAAAAATCAATCTTTCGCTTACGGTGACCAATCTTTTCAAAAAAGGATTTTTTTCGCAGGTGGAAATGCGATCTAGAATTTTGCGCTCAGTCAGGTCATGCACAGGGTGGCCAATGGCAACTATTTTTATATTCTATTCGTATCACTATTTAAAAAAACAGGTTTTGTAGTATGTTTCTTTTCCAAATTTTGTCATAATGTATGTGAAATAGTTCTGTTTTCAGAAGCTGGTGCAAAGTGAATTTTAAAAAAATCTCACGAATTGCGAAAGAAACATTTGGGACAATCAGTGATTGCCACAAACAAACTCTTTGCATTCGATTGAGACAATTGACCCACCCTCCGTACTCTGCGGACTTTGCTCCATCCTAATACTATTTGTTTCTTTCTCTCAAAAATTCTCTTCGCAGAAAGAAATTTCACTCTTTGAATGAGATAAAAAATATCCTTGATAAATATTTTGCCAGTAAATCCCAAATGTTTTGGAAAAGATGCATTATGAGACTTCTGAAGAGATGAAAGAAGATATTTTAACCAGAATGGCACATATATAATTCAATAAAATTTCGCGGTTTTCAAAATTTTGCATGGTTAATGTTTTGTAAAAAACGAAAGTCACGTTTGGGACAGCCTAATAATTTTAAAAAAATCCAAAAGTTTAGTTTTAATTTATTTAATAAAAATTTCAATGATACCCTTTTTTGATAAATTTTGCTGTCTGTTAAATATACGGGTAAAAAAAATCAATATTATAAGAACTTTGCCGGATAAAAAAAGCGTATTATGTATTCTATCGTTGTACAGCTTCAAAATTTTGAAAAAGCACTAGACTGGAAAAAATATTATAACTTTTCAAGCTCTGTCAAATGGCCCAATTTAACCCCTTAATTCTCGCTCCCGTGATATTCACGGGCTGTATCTTTTATTCAGATTGTTTGATACCCACCCGTTTTATAAAATAGTGTCATTGGCTTTATTATGGTATCATTTTACTCGTCATTAAACAAGGTGAATATTTCTTTTTCAAAAAAGTGGTGTCAATAAGCAATTTGAATTTTTAAACCGTAATTTAATGCGACCGTTAAGGGGTTAAAAAGTATAACACACTGTGAAGTATGATTATCCCCTGTATTGATTTCATTTCTTTAACTAAATAAAATGTTTCGTACAAAACATATTTTTTGACCTGGGCACTTGGCAAAGCTAATGACTCTGAATTTCACAACTGCCAACGTGAACATTTTCATGTTACCTCTAAAATTTAATAGAAATTTTCAGTTTACTTCACCGCAGATTTTCACGACGAAAAAAAAGAAAAAGTTACTTTTAAATTTGAGTGGTAACAAACAAGCGTAAAAATTGGCAACTATGCAATGTATTAAGAGCTCACTTTCATATTGCCATAAATGTATAAATTTTTTTATAACCAGAGAAGTCAAATATTTAAAAAGGTAATTCATTAGGTAGCTTCAGAAGAGCATCAGAAGATATCAATGCATTACCTTTATACTGCGGTGTTCTTTTAGTGTTAACTCTAACACAGATAATAGGAATATACATCTCACTTAATTTGTATTCAAAAATAACGGATTTGGCCCAGGATTTTTGATATAATATATATATATATTTTTAATATGAAAGTGACGAAAAGGCTCTTTTTTTTCAAATACATTTGTTTGAAAATCTGGTGGCTGAAAACATTTCAACAATTCAGCCACAGAATTGATTTGACAAGGGAAGGATTAACAGTAAAACGACCGGAAATTTTACTCAAGTTTTATAAAAATATTTTGCACCGGAATTTTTATTTATGTCTGTTTGACATATTTATTTAACATTTTTCTTCTTTGTATCTTTTAAACTTATTTTACAAAGAAATTTCGGGTTCGAACCGAAATATATTCATATGGTAGGGTCAAAATGACCCAGTGTTGCCAGATTGGGAACTTTTTTAATTCAAATTATTTTACTGTCACCACTTTTTTAAAATAGTATAATTCGCCTTTTTTTTCAGAATTTTTAATCTACTTTTAAATAGGCCGAATATTTCTATTTATAAAAACCGGTGACAATCAACAATCTGGGGACAAAAATGTCCCCAATCTGGCAACACTGAAATGACCCCTCACGGACTTTTTAGTGTGGAAGAAAGAATGAAAGATAAGTAAAATATTTCAAGTACTGTGTCAAATGTAAGTTAATTTATTTTGCGTACGAAACTTTTTGGTTTTAGAGTTGCCAATGTTTCCAGAACAATGAAAGTTTAAACATTCATTTCAGCAAACATCTATTTCTGAGCCTATTTTTGTTTATCTAATATGTAACTAAAGCGTTCGTGGACAACAATTTTAATTGAAATTCCTCAAATGTCCTTAAATAATTTTCTCTGCGTGTAATTCGCTTGTCAAGTAAGTTATATGTCGACGCTATATTTGACAGTTCAGTATTAACATGAACTTAATAAATGCTCTTCTGACTACAAGATAATTAATCTTCTCTTCTAATTTAGTATTTATTTTCGCTGAGAAATTCTATCAGTGTTTAAAATGACGATAAAAGAAAACAATTTAAAATTACACTATTGTTTGAACTAATTAAGACTTCAGTTTTATGAAGCAATCTGTTCATAATAAATTTCAAATAAAAATTATACTATTGTCCTATAAAATATTTTTTTAGGAAAAAGCAGAAAATAGAAATGTGATATTCTGAGTTGGGCTTAAATAAATACTTGAAAAAAATGTTTTTAAATTGTAATACTTTTTATTTCTTTAACGTGTGAAAAACATATTTATAATGTGTAACACATAGCTGCCAAAAATTGTTCAGCGCTTCGTTGTATCACAAAAATTTAATAGAAACTTTTCCCTGGTATAATCGGCAGAATACGATGATTTAAGAAGGTAAAATTCTCTATTCAATTTTTGTGGTACAAAAAACCAGCTATCGCAGGGCTGACACCGGCGACTATTTTATTACTATTTCGCACCGTTTTTTAAAAACAAAAATTTTTCACATGCACTTTGCCAACATCTGCAAGAGAAATATTGTATAAAATTAATTTTTTTGAAATGTTGGTGTGAATAGAACATAACAATAGTCGCCTGTGGCAGCCTTGCTATCGTAACAAACAGAACTAAATATTAACTAAACACAGCTAAACACAACAAAAGAAATACGAAAACTAAGGAAAAAACAAACGTTTTACCATAGGAGAACATGCGCTGAGTATTATACATCCCACTGCATACATTTGTCACAAATCTTTTACGAAATATAATTTCCGATATTGTTTAAGGCAAAATTTATATCAAATATTTCCGATTAAATAAGGCAGCGGTGTCAAACTGTGGCCCGCCGGATACCACTAACATTTTAAAGAAATAATTGACCTCTTGAATCGCAGAGATTCTCTGATTAGATAAGGCACTGCTAACTATAAAATTTTAGTGGTATCCGGCGGGCCACAGTTTGACACCCCTGAAGTAAGGCGACTATAATTATTTGAGTGTATTGGTGGCAATATAAAAATTGTACGCATACACGCTTTGTATGTCATATCACGCGCGTGTGTTGTCGGGTTATACAGCCATAAACGACAGTATTCTGAATATGTGCAAAATGTACAAGCTTCCTCCAGTGACAAACAAAAGTAAGAGTGTTATGAGTGGTATTAACACTAGAATGACCGGAAGGAGTAG
Organism: Maratus speciosus; assembly: GCA_963932465.1. Taxonomy (NCBI): domain Eukaryota; kingdom Metazoa; phylum Arthropoda; class Arachnida; order Araneae; family Salticidae; genus Maratus; species Maratus speciosus. The sequence goes on from OZ010796.1 coordinate 471,311,032, forward strand.
AATCGACTCCAAAACTGCATACATATTAAGCGTATAAACTTAAAGCTGGAATCGGGCGTAAATTAACACAGCTGCGGAATCTTGCGGACGGGGTTGATAATCAACATACGCGGCCTTTTAGTGTGACGTCATATATGACAGAATATGTACCATCTGCCAATATTTTCTAAATCTTCAGCCACTCACGGAATAAGAATTATTCTTTGCCAGACGTACGGAAAAATAACAGCGTAGCGAGAAGGGAGTAAAGTCCAGATGCACATAACACCACGAAGTCTTCTTTACCTTATCTAATCAAAATTTTCAGCTATTAATCAAGGTGAAAAAACCTTACAATTTTAATGGTGTGAAGTAAGAATCAGTTAGCAATCGTCCTCTAGTTCAACCCCATCCGCTATGTGGCGCGTGACCTTTATAGATGTGATCTCCTCTTTAATCTTGCGGTTACCTGTCCCATTAACCCTAGAACTACCGGAAATTTTACTCAAGTTTCATAAAAACATTCTACACCAGAATTTTTACTTAAAACTATTTAATTTGTTTATTTAACTTATTATTGTCTGATTTATACATTTAGTTTGTTTTGAAGAAATTTCTGGTTTCAATAAATATTTTGAATGTACATGTCGGGTCCAATGGGCCCGTCTGGTAGACGGAAGGTTAAAGATAGGACGCTTAACCCATTAATGACGAGTTTCTTTACACATTTTTAATACCTAGATTCCAGTTGACACCAGTTTTCCAATATAGTAATTTTAACTTACTTGATCTCTCAAAGTTTATGATTAAGTAATAGGAAAATTTCCATACTAAAACACTGGTTTTCATATTTAAAATTTTCGTATTACTTAAATGGCAGATTTTCGTACCAACCGGCATTAATGGGTTAATATGTATGCAGTTTTGATCGACTCCGACCAAATGATTAACCCTTTGAGCTCTGGGGGTGAATTTCTTCAAAATTTCCAAGTGTCACTTTGGCACCAGTATTTTGTAAACAAAATATTCGGCTTCTAGTATACACGAAAACAAAAGCATTAATTTATTTTAAATTTGGTTGAATATTCCGGTGCCAAAGTGACATTTGGAAATTAAAATTATGTGAGAAGAAATTCACCCATCAGACCTCAAAGGGTTAAATGCCAATTGGAGCCAGAAAATTTTTCATAAGTTAAATTTAAACCACGCAGAAATACGTTAAATAAATCAGTTAAAAATTTTTGAATAAATATTCTGACGTGAAATATTTTTGTGGAGCCTGGGTAAAATTTACGGGCGTTCTAGTGTTAAAGTTAAGTGTTATTTCATTTTCGTGTTATTTAATCGCATAGTAAAGGCTTATAAATAAGGCTAAATTTTCTGCGCTTTCTTACTGGGAGAAATTTGCATATGCCACACTGTTCATAGTACGTAATTGCATCTGCATAAAAAAATTGTTTTAAATAGAGTGCTTTCATTGTAATTTGCTTGGGTGCCAGAGATTACACGTTTTGAATATAGCTATTTCCAACAATAAGTGATTCTCTTATTTAATAATAAGCACAATATATTTTTTGAAATTGTGATAAGAACGGAATAAGAAAATAGCCGCTCTTGGCAACCAAAAATGTTTGCAAAAAATGTATGCACGTATTATTCAAGAGATTTTGCAGACTACATTCTTTCATGCAACCCATCTATTTATGTAAAACTCAAGTGAGTCGATGATTCCGGATCTTACTCATTCTCGATAAAGGTAACTTATTGCGGCCATGGTAGGCGCAAGTATTTAAATACCGTAAGTATACCGATCATTCAACTTATGAAAATATACACATAATCTGCTTTGTATCACATTCATTCTTCTTTGTTTTATTTAAACCTTCAAAAACTGCAAAATTATAATCTTATAACTTCTAAATTGAAAATAAAGGTTAACCAGATATAAAAGAATAAACACCTTTCCAAAAATCAACCAGAAATTTCAAATCTAAAAACAAATTAACTACTCTTGGAGCGTTTCATTAAAAAAGTACCAGTTAACATCCGATTCAGCTTTTAAAATAGTTACAAAATAATATTAAAGCCTTTTAACACAGTGCTCAAAACAATTAGAGGATATTTTTATTTTTGATATGAACTGCGGATGAGGAAATGTTTTGTTGATATGCGTTGTAAAATATGTGAAAAGAAAAATAAGAAACGAACATGCTGTAATTAAATGTTTATTTGTCGGTGAACAAAAAATGCGCAATTGGTGCATATCATACGAAGAAACAAAAAATGTGATTTATCGGTGACTAAAGAGTTCTAGTAACGGGTATGGTTTCACCTGACCGAAATCAAAGTCACACAACTACGAGGAATGGAATCAATGAAGTTATCAAAGCGACATTAGGGTATTCTCTCCCACTTTTGTAGAAGAGAGTTTTCTAACTGCTGAATTGCTTGTGGAAGTGGTAAGCGACCAGTAACCTTTCTCAATAGAATGTCCTAAACATGTTCTATGTGGTTCACTTCTGGAGAATATGCTGGCCAATCCCTTCGAAGGATTTCTTCGTGAAAAGGAAATTGAACTCCAGTAGATCACGATGGGACATGGCGTTATCTTCAGTGAAAAAGAATTCATACCCAATTGTTGCAGCGTAAGGGACCACAATTGGTCTGGGGATCTTATCTCTATATCGCTGAACCGGAAGTGCACCATTCCTGATATGTACAGGTCAGTGCGGCAATTGATAGACATACCTGCACAGACCATGACTCCGCCTCCATGAAATCGGACACTCTCGTGCACAAATGCGGGATTTTTCAGCGTGCCACGTTCTCTCCAAATCGTAATCAGCCTATTGTAAGGTTGAACACTAAAGTGGGACTCGTTTTTGAAGAGCACGTTGCAACACTCATCACGTCCCCATCTAAGATGCCTTCTGCGGGCAGCAGCGTTGCTCACTGTTTAGGAAACACAAATTATAGGTATGCGAGCATACAAAACAACATGATTGAGTTTCGTAAAATTTTAGTCGAAACTCTGGTATCAGTAGCCTTCTGAAGATGCTATTGCAATAGAGTTTCGATCATACTGCGGTTTCTTCTCGCAGATAATGTTAAATTCCAAATCTAATTTTGTGCTGTTGCACGCGTACGATCTTGCCCTGTACTTTGGCTAACATTTTCAGTTTCCAAAAATCGATTCCATAGTCTGAAAATGACACTTTGAAAGCTCCGAACTCTTCCGCTACAAGGGATTGCGTTTGACCCGCTTCTAAACGGCCGATGCCCCCCACCCTCCTCAGGATACCAATTCAGCTAAGTTATGTTGTTGAGATATCGTATTCACTGTTTGACAACATTCAACTCGTGTCAATTGTTTTAACACGTTCACGCCAGCGCGGTGGGTCACACTCGACTGTCTCAGAGCTGCCAAGTCTTTGGCTATTGGGTACCAGTATTTTAATACAGAACATGTTATTTTATTTAATTAGAACAATTCGGCGATTTAAAGGAACAATGTTTTCTATAAAATAATAGTGGCGTGCAAAAAGCTGGAGACTTGAAAACTCTGAGACAATCGACTGTGACCCACCGCGCCGGCGTGAACGTGTTAATCTTCTCCATATAAGGAATGCTGCGAGGTCCCTTTTCAAACCTTACCTAGAACGCGTCATTTTAGACACCATAGAAAACATGTGCATATTTCCAACTTTGTAAATGTTGTAATTTTCCTTTCTAGAACCTTTTCCTTCATTTTTTGTTAACCCTTACCAGCGTGGAGTAGTTCTATTTATAAACTAAAGGAATGATGAACTGACACCAGAATTTATAAACGAATTTATTAGAAAATAAGAATTTGCTTATTTCAAGTGCATTATAAAAGGAAAATTTTAATTAAATATTCTTGGTGCAACAAAATAAAAATTAGGTGTATTTTTTTTAAGGACACCGCCCTCGGAAGGTTTAAAAGAGTTGTTGATTATATGGTCTTTTCCTTGAAAACTCACAATAAACCCCGATTTTTTTTTGAGTGGTATGTTTTGAAATGCGCTTTTCATTTTTTCACACCGCATTAATATCGACTCATGTTTTGTGAAAATTGTACTTAATAGTTAATCTATTTATATAAACAAGACAGCGGTTCCATGCGTCGATTACGCTTCATTTCTGAATATTGTTTTATAGATTGCTCCAAATCCATACTTAGAAACGAAATATTAATCGATTACTTCTATTAATCGATGAGTAAAACCGCTGCGTTGATCCACCCCTAATGGAAAGCGGTTTGGTCAGCAATTCATTTTTTAGATTCATTAAATTTTATAAAAATAATACATTAAAAAAAATTTAACATATTGAATATTTCTTTTTAATGTTTTATGAAATCTATAGAAACTGCATTTTACTTTGCTAATTATTATTATTGGTTAAATAAATACCGTTGTTTGTTTCATTCAAATGTTGTAAAACAAAATATCTTCATCATTTGTGTTTGTAGAAATCATTTGTCATTTATAAAATGTACTTTTATACAATACAAACTCTTCAATAATAAATATCTCATTCTGTTTTTTGTTATGAATTCTTATGAAAATGAAATGCAGATCAACATTCCGTCATTTTTGAGTGGGGTTACACAATAGTAGTACATATAATAAAATGCGAATAACGACTTATATAGTAGTTTATTATTTACTATTGTGTTATACAACTGCGGCACACGTGAAACTGCTGTTTTGTAACAGTTATTTTCTTATTTAATTGTAATATTTCTGAAATTAACTAAACCAAAATTCCTTGCATACAAATACTACTGGTTCCACGCAGTGTCGCCAGTGGGCTACTTTTATTAAATTGAGATTTCTTGATTGCCACCACTTTTTTGAAACGATAAATTACCTTTGTTTTCGCCTTAACCCCTTGGGGACGAGCGACCCGTAAACGTGCCGCGTGAAGCGCACAGAATCCTTGTTTTCCTCACCAGTAAAATTTTACTGTAAATATTGCCTTATTTAATCAGCGCATTTTCTCGATTCAAGAAGACACAAATTTCTGTTTTTAAAAAACGGTGACAAAAGATTAAAAATTTCGTAAAAGGATCCCACCCCGAAGGGGTTAATTAATATGTCATTAAATAAGGTGCATTTTACCATTTCAAAAAAGTGGTGCCAATCAGGAATCTGAATTAAAAAAAAGTAGCCCATCTGGCAACACTGGTTCCACGCTACCAACAGTTGGATCACATTGATTTACCGTTATATCAATCTGTTTGAAACTGACATATGAAAAATGTAATTGTGATATTTGTTAAGAGTTATGCACTATAGTCCACCCGTGAAAACTTAGCCGTTGACCTTGAAATTATTCCCGATATTAAGGAAGGTTGCTCAGACACGCAAGTTGTGCTGGAAATTTATTTTTTAATTTAAACTTTGTCTCCTCAATTTTCTGGTAATGATTGTCACATTAATTAACAAATAAATTCTTCTAAATATGGGTTCAGTGTTGCTTTTTTAAAAATTCAGATTTCTTGAATGGCACCACTTTTGTGAAATGGTAAAAATAGCCTTATTTAATTACATAGTAATTAAGAAGAAAAAACGGGGAATTTTACCATTTGAAAAAAGTGGTGCCAATCACGAAATCTGAATTTTAAAAAAGTAGCCACTGGCAACACTGCGTGGGTTACACATAAGCCAATTGAGGGGAAGCAATTGCTTTTGTGTAATGCTGAATTCCCACCGGAAAATTAGAAAAAAATTATTTCAAAATAAGGAAAAGCAATTTCACGACATTTTCCCATCAAAGTTAGAAAAGTAAAATTTCGAAATTTTTTTTCTGGTGTAAATCTTCATTAATCGTAGGTGGGATAAAATATATCCCACCGCCCCTCAAGGGGTTAACCAGCTTATCGTTGGTCGACAGCGTCCACATATTCCATTTATTATTCCCATTTTCTCACCGGAAAATTTTATGCGTATATTACATTACCTGTTTTGCGTTTTTCTTGATAAAGGTGTGTCAGCACCTGGTGGATAAGACTTCTCGCGTAAATTGTCGCTTTGAAAAGAGCGATATGTTTTTACCAAATCTGTGTGTAGTGCTAGCAATGGACTGCTTTATTTCAGTTTGCATTGATTGGCCACATTTTCTGAACTGTAAAATTTGTTTATCTAATTACAAATTAATTAAGGTGAATACAAGAGGAATTTTACGATTTCAAAAAAGTGGTGTCAATCAAGAAATCTGAATTAAAAGAAGTAGCCCACTGGCAACACTGTGTGCGCAATAAACGCTGTCGTAATGTGACAGGTTTGCGATTCTGGTTTCCGAACTGAGTAACGACACGTTAACCCTTTAAGCTCTGGTGGGCGAATTTATTCCCACTTAATTTTAATCTGCAAATGTCACAATCGCACCGGAATGTTTGAACAAATTTATTTGAAAATAAATTAATGCATTTTTTCGTGTATATTATAAACCGAAGTTTTTGTTTGCAAAATACTGGTGATAACGTGACATTTGAGGATTTTGAAGAAATTCACCCACCAGAGTTTAAAGGATTAAGAACCTACACTTGTGACGCAGAGAAAATCGAACGCTAATGTTAATCGTATGGGAGAAATCTTTACAGATTCCATGCTCCCGTTATAATGTTTTTTTTTTCCTTGGATACCTGAGTTCGATATCTACTGTTGCACCTTTGTACTTTTTCGATTTCGGTTACAATTTTTTTAGATGAGGATAGTTTCACTTTCAGAACCGGTTCTAACAATAGGGTGGGCCGAAAAAAACTTTTTTTTGAATTTCGATGATGGGTAGTGCGGAAAAGTGGTCACTAGTGGCACCAATTTCACACAAAGAATTTGAGATTTTTAGGACAATTCCTATATTTGCCGCTTTTGGCTTGAAGTTTTGCTAAAATGCTGATTTTTAAACTTTTTTAGCAAAAATTTTAAAATGTTAAATTAAACTTATTTTAATCTTATTTACTTGAAAAGGCATATTTAATGTTCCAAATGCATAAATAAGCTCTGATAATGTATTATTTAATTGCTATGTGTATTTTAAATTAGACGATTTTTATAGCCTTTTCGCGTTTAAGTGAGCAAAAGTTGCATGTATTGTTTGAATCTTTCAACGGTTTTTCTCTTTTGTCTTGTTTATGTCCCTTGGTCTTCCTTATTTTTTTCGATGCTTTAAGGGTCATATATTTGGTGACGGACAGCAGAATCCCTCAGAAACAGATCTGGAAGGAGAGAAGGGGGTGAGGCGAGAACTTAAGCGAATGCAGTGACTCATCGCGATGTTGGGGGAATGAAGGAGGAAATACAAGAGGGGAGAAAGTGCGATAAGGGATGCTCATTATTTTCAGTGCTCAGTTTCTCTGAGACATGGCGGACGCTGTGTGAGACAGGAATATGCGTTTTGGAGTGTTTGGCTTTGAAGGCCCTGGTTCAAATTCAGATTCAATCGAACTTCTTGCTTGAAAGCTCCCACTACTTGAATCTTCCAACAATATAACTGTCTTCCATCTGGATCTAACCCCACTCGTTGAAGGCTTTGTCGCAGAACCACTATTCCTCGTTGAAATTGTATCCCTTTTCATTTTCAGCGATATTTTCTTTGCAAGAGTTTTGCTTGTTTTTAAATGAATATTTCCGATAAACATTTTTCGAACAGTTCTTTGATCCTTCAAGAAGTTCACCTCCCGATGTGGAACTTTACGTCTGATGTTGCAGCTACAATTGTTCAAGCCTCTACACTTACAAGCCGCAATGTCAAAGAGAGAGGTTTCCGCATTTCGTACGAAATCTTCACGGATCGCCTTGCCCTTAACGCTCACATGATTAGAAGATTTCTCCAATGATCTACATTCATTGTAATAGTTTTTAATCTTTCCGTTAATTGTTCGTTGGGAAACCACTGGTATGGAAGATTTTATCGAGATTTCGGAAACTTTTTCTCCTACCATTTTAATAATATCATCCACTGGTTGAAGATAAATATCTCGATTTTCTTCTATATCGCTTCGCAACCAATAGTATGATGTCAGCATTAGTTGGTAATTGCAAGTCTTTCTATTTGCACGGTGCCCCAAAATGGCTACTTTTCACGCTATCACATGCCTTTACATGATCATGAACTTTTGAACTACCCATTTCTAAACTCGTCGTAATAAAACGCACAAAACACAGTAAAGGCACGTTAAACGATCCAAAAAGCAATGTATTGCACAAGAAAAAGGTTTTACTTTCACACAACAAATGTCACAGGGAAACCGAGCACTGAAAAATAATAAGCATCTCTTATCGCACTTTCTCCCCTCTTGTATTTCCTCCTTCACTCCCCCAACATCACGATGAGTCACTGCATTCGCTGAAGTTCTCGCCTCACCTCCTTCTCTCCTTCCAGATCTGTTTCTGAGGGATTCTGCTGTCCGTCACCCAAATATATGACCCTTAAAGCATCGAAAAAATAAGGAAGACCAAGGGACATAAACAAGACAAAAGAGAAAAACCGTTGAAAGATTCAAACAATACATGCAACTTTTGCTCACTTAAACGCGAAAAGGCTATAAAAATCGTCTAATTTAAAATACACATAGCAATTAAATAATACATTATCAGAGCTTATTTATGCATTTGGAACATTAAATATGCCTTTTTAAGTAAATAAGATTAAAATAAGTTTAATTTACCATTTTAAAATTTTTTTCTAAAAAAGTTCAAAAATCAGCATTTTAGCAAAACTTCAAGCCAAAAGCGTCAAATATAGGAATTGTCCTAAAAAACTCAAATTTTTTGTGTGAACTTGGTGCCACTAGTGGCCTCTTTTCCGCACTACCCATCATCTAAAATCAAAAAAAAGTTTTTTTCGGCCCACCTTATTCTAACAGGTTCCAAAAATGAAAGTATCTTCAGATAAAACACTGTAACTAAAATAGAAAAAGTACTGATGCACAACAAGTGGTATCGACCATATCGTTTATTCAACGCCAAAAAATCATTTAACTATATTAAAATGCGAGCGAGAAATCTGTAAAGAACGCTACCATATGATTAACATTAGCTTTAGTGTTTCTTTCCGTGACTAGCGTAAACTCTTATTCTAAGGACGGTGATCACAAATGTGTAAATCAACAAATGTGTAATGTAAGAAATGCGCAATTTTAATTTCAAGTGGAACCTAGACTATTTTAGTAAAATTTTGATTTTATAATGAACGCGAAGAAAAACAAATATTTATTTTCTAAGAAAATCTTTTGTAAATTCTGGCGTGAATCGATCATTTTACTATTTTACGAACAGAATTACCTTGCGTCTGAAAGGGTTAACACGCGTTAGGAATAGTTAGTCTGCACACTTATTTTCATTCAGAATTTTTTACTTTGTGTCGTACCGAAATTTCTGTTGTTATGTAAAGCAAAATATACTATAAGTAATTTCTGGTATAAATTTGGAATTTCTGAAAATAAGGTGAAACTGAAACTGCTAACCCTGATTGGCGTTATTTAGGTGGCACCGTAGAGTTTCATGGTCAATAGATCGATTTCGTTTTAGCCAGATTGCTTGAATGACACCACTCTTTTTCAAAAAGTGGTATTCTTATTTCACTTGTCTGCATAATCAGGCAGCCCCTTGTTTCATCGAAGTGCCAACTCCTATTATGTATTCGGCCTTGGTGTGTATTACCTGTTGCGTTAGAGGTGAAATAAAAAGTGAGTACTTAATAAGACCTGACGTTACTATACTAAGACCGGTGGAGAGATTGCAGTGCTAAAGTGCGTTTTGGGTAAAAACTTTAATCTTAACGCCTTGAAGGGCATTGGTTTATTCTTGGACCATTTAATTTTAATCCCTATGTGACACATTGGCACAAGAAATTTGTAAAGAAAATTTTCCTTTTGTTAACTACGTGAGGAAACTATTTAATTATTTTCATGTAAATTTCTTTGTAAATTAACATGTAATTCAATCATTTAAGCATTTAACGAATAGAAGTTCTTTGCTCCTGAAAGTGTAAAAGCATTCACAGTACGTATATATTTTTTTCAAATTTTGTTCCCATGCATGAGTGCCTCATTCCTCTCCTGATATTATAGAAATTACTCGCTTCGACTAATTAATACGCCCCGTATTTTGTCGCTTATGTAAAACCACAACAGAAACGTATCTTACCGACCATACACACCATTCACTTTACAAAAGCGTGGGTTTTCAGTTAAGGGTAAAGTGTTTCTAAATTAAAGAGAGTGTGTTGGATGTAAATTTAATTCACATGCATGAATGGTATGTTGCCAAAAGGAAGTTCGCCACAAAATAACAGCCAATAATAATTCATAAGTTCCATTATTCGTCGTTTATATAAAGCTACTCTGACCATCTATAGGGAAGACTAGGGAGAGATGTCCATAGGGGAGGCTTGAACCATCCACCAGTTTTCATATTTAAAAGAATTTCAGAGTTTTTTCAAAAGGTGTCAACCAAAGCTACTTGAATGCTCAAAAAACAGTCTTTGTTTCATAGAGATAACCGAAATAGGTGTAGAAAAAATCAATTGTGAGGCGTTTTCAACCTAAAAGTTGTGTTTTTTTAATATTTTGTATAGATTTTTTCAGATAAAATGTATCATAGAAATAGAAGAAAGTAGTTTTTAAGCAATGCAGAAATATCGAGCTTTCATTCCAGGCATAAAGATTGCTCAGTAAGTCAGGCTTAACAATATAATGTGTTATTCTTTAGAAAAGGACTATGTTAAAAATGGCGCTATTTTCAACTAAATTTCTTATATTCATTAGCGAAGTTTTAATAAATAATGATTTTAGTTTGAGGTGAAAAGCTTTCTATAATAACTTATTATCTCTTTAACCCTTTCAAGGGCATGGTACTTGTATTCATAAAATGTTAAAATAATTTAATTAGTTTCACCAGTATTTACAAGAGAATTTATTTGTAAACAAGTAAAAGCATATTTTCGCGTACTTAATAAAGGTGGAATTTTCATTTTTAAATTCCGGTCCGAATGTATCAATTATGGATTAACGTTATGTGATGCCGTGACGGCATCGCCGCCCTTCAAGGGGTTAATGCTCATGGTATCATTTATGATACCATCAGTATTCCATATTCAGTGGATTTTTTTATTCACATATTCACTATTCCCACCAGAAATTTAAAAGAGGAATTTTCACTTCATTTAATAACAGACATTCCGTTATCAAATAAACAGAAATTTACTATATAGATTTTCTTTTACGAATTCCGATTCTCCGTTTTACGCAATTTTTGGAACTCATTCTACCATGGTGATTTAAGGGTTAAGGCATTTCTTTAATTACGAAATATTAGTTGGTTGATAAATGGAGTTATGTAAAAAGAGGAGGAGACAGATAGTGTACTATCTAACGGCTGCGAGTGCAGTAACTCAGAATGTTATCACAATATGGCAACTGTCGTTTGTTTCCATTGAATCATCACCGTAATAATGCCGGTTCAAATTCCCACCAGTAAAAACGAGTAAAACTTTTTGCCATATCTATAACATAAATTCCGCATGAATAAGACGTTTAAATACGGAAAAAAATTTCTATACAAATTTATTGGTGGAAGTTTACGCCGACATTAAATTGATTCGCTGAAAATGACAGGAGGATTATTTAGCTTGTCACAATATGGCGGAATCGCAAGGTCTGACTTCCGCAAGAACAGACTTCTACCAGTAAAAAGTAATAGATATTCTTAACCCTCCGTCTACCAGACGGGTCCATTGGACCCGACAGGTACATACAAAATATTCATTCAAACCAGAAATTTCTTTAAAATAAACTAAGTATATAAACCAGACAAAAATAAGGTAAACAAATAAGTTAAATAGTTTTAAATAAAAATTCTGGTGTAGAACGTTTTATTAAAACTTTAATAAAATTCCCGGTAGATCTAGGGTTAACTTAAATATGACATAAATATTGCATGAATTAATAAAGGGGAAATTTCTATTTAAATTTATTTGTGGAAGTTTGCTTTTGTGGTAATAAGGACTTGCAGAACCGATTACAGTTGAAACTTCACCACTATGCGGTTATGTCAGTTCCTATTAACACATTTTCGCCGGCGCGGTGGGTCACAATCGACTGCCTCAGATCTGCCAAGTCTACGGCTTTTTGGATACAAGTATTTTAATACAGAAAATGTTGTTTTATTTAATTAGAACAATTGGGCGATTTAAAAGAACACCATTTTCTCTAAAATAACAGTTGTGTGCAAAAAGCCGGAGACTTGACAACTCTGAGACAATCGAGTGTGACCCACCGCGCCGGCGTGAACGTGTTAATTTGTAGTTCCACGGCTTGATAGTTAATTTGTTATACGCATTTATTTTTACCGTCATGTCAACTCAAAACCAGCGGGTTATATGTTAAAGCGTCACCATAGCGCGTAGATAAGCATTTTTATCACGAGAAGAAATTCGCCTCCAACAACATTTAATGATAACTTCCGCAAAAAAAAACTTCACACGATACTTCACTTGACGTTGCATTTTTCCCTTATAGAAATTTCCGAGTTCAATTATTGAAAATTACTTCATATTATTATTAAAATTTACAATTTAGAAATACTGCTACTGGAAATTTTTGAAATACATTTTTGTTTTTTACACTCCTGTAACTAAAAACGCTGCAGTCGTATGCTTTGAATTTTTCGCGCGACATCGCGACAAATTATTCCACTGTCGTCTCAACGCTTATTATGTACTTAGATTTGGGTACAAATCATGTTTCAAGTGTGTCATGTTTTCACTTTGCCCTTTCAGGGGCAAAGTACTTCTATTGCTAAAATGTTGAAATGATTCAAGAACACCGTGGTTTACAAACAAATTTATTTAGAAATCAGCAAAAATTTTTCTTCACGTATACTTTAAAAACAAAATTTTATTTCAAAATGTTGGTATTAATGCGACGTTTTGAAATAAATATTAAATCCGATATATTATATCACACCGCCATTCAAAGAGTTAACCCTTTGCACTCGGGAGATGAATCTCACTCAGCACTAGTGTTACCAGCTGTCCCGCATAAATCTCTACTTCAAATACTCACACCAGTATCTTAAAGCAATTTTCCTCGCTTTATCTATTAGCAGAATTATCTGCGATTAAAAAATGGCGAAATAAACTGTAAAAAGTTAGTTGTGTCCAGAGCATTTGGACCCCTGATTTATGCGGTACACGTTGCAACGCTAGTGGTGAGTGAGAATCACCTCTCGAGTGCAAAGGGTTAATATTAGGTTGTGCCAAAAGTTTCTTTCTCAGTTCACGTGATATTTTTAAACTCATTTCGCACCACTTTCTGAAAACAATTTACTTTTGCATACACTTTGACATCATCTACAAAAGAAATATACTGAAAACGTATTTTTTAAAATAGCGGTGTGAATAGAATATGAAGATGGTCGTCAGTGGCTGCCCTTCCCATGACCTGACGGACCGCAACATACAGACCGCATTTTCATCTGCGAAAAAGATCCCTTTTTTAAAAAAGATTGGTCACCGTGGAAAAAAGCTGGATATTTTATGACAACGTGGGACGCAAACAATCCTGGTCCAACCGAGACAAATGTCCCAGTCCTGTTCCTAAAGCCGGCCTCCACCCAAAGAATGTTTCGCTGTTTATTTGATGGAAGTGAAGAATGTTATCTATTACGATCTACTTCCACCAAATCAGACTACCAAATCTAAAAAATACTGCTCGCAAATGGACGAACTACAGGCAGAGAACCAGGGAATGCATCGAATTTGCAAACAAGAGAGATGTTGTCATCTACCATGAGAACGCTAGGCCACACGTAAATTTGGCTGTCAGAAACTGCTTGCATTCGATTGAGGTGTTCTGCCTCACCCTCCCTACTCTCCGAACATTGATCCATCCGACTATTCCTTGTTTATTTCCAGCCAAAAATCCATTCCCCAGAAAAATTAACTCTTTGAATGACATTATTAAACACCTCGATAAATATTTTCCTAGAAAATGACAAATGTTTTGGAAAGAAGGCATTATGAGACGGCCAGAGAAATGGAAGAAAGTTGTTGAACTGATTGGCACATATTATACTTCAATAAAATATCGCCGCTATCGAAATTTCAAATAGTTCATTTTTTTGTAAAAAAGGAATGAAACTTTTGGGGCAACCTAATAGATGAAAATGTAAAATAGACCTCGTAGATAGTATTAGGTTATTTTTCTGAAAACAAGCAAAATGATAATGTAGAAAAGTTTTTCGAGATCACCGTTAAAATAATAAAATAAGCACGACATCTGCATTTTAAAATCATAAAAAAATTACCTTCATCTGTTTTAACCCTTAAATGCCCAGGGTATAATACTTCCAAATATTACATAATTCAGAGCATTTCCATTCTATATCCATGCTTAATAGCAATCGTTACGTTCATTTTAACACGTTTAAGCACGCCGCTGTATCCTGAAGTCTCTTACTGACGTAAAGGAATTCAGTTACTTAACTCTCTATTTTTAATATTTTACTATGAGCGCAGCTTTGCAACACATTTATTTTGACATATGCTGTATATTTTGATGTGTTTTACAACATATGTCAAGACGAAAGTGTTGCACGATTGCGCTCATATAAATAATTGAGGTAAAATTAGAAAAAATTGCGTGTTCTTCACCAAAACTACGAATAATACGAAATTTAAGCTTGTGTAAGTCATATAAATCCGAACAAAAATCATAAACTATTGTTAAAATCGTACAGGACAAACCTTCTAATATTAAAAAGTAAAATTATTATGTCGGAGTAATAGAATCGAATTTTAGTCTATTTCATGGCCAAAAACGCGGCTTATGGACCCTGATCCTTCTGTCGAAGGAGTTATAGGTAAGAATTTTCTCAGACTTTTAATATATGATATAAAATTGTCATTGTATAGCTTCCAACATCTTGCGCTCTTTTATACCCCAAAAAATTCAAAGACATTTTTGCCTTAATTAATCGGCAGATTACGACTATTTAACACGTTCACACAGGCGCCGATATTCATGTTTTTCGCTGTGAGTCGAATTCATATTTCGCTTCATCTCGTGGCGTGAAACTGTCGCTTTTACAGATACTGTATGTAATGACCCGCCCATCTCATATTTATTCAATTGAACTCGAATATAACAAGCAGAGTTGATTGTGCATGTCTGAAAGTTCGTAAGGAACAAACAAATTACTCAGAGAAATATGAATTTATTGATTTCATATGTACGAATTTAATATAAAATGTCTTACAATCTAAAGAAATATGGTTACGATGATATAAATGAATTTCTGTAAGGGAGAAGACACGCCCTTAGTCAACGATATTTTTTAATGAAAACGTAAATTCTCATTTCCCATCGTGAATGCATTAAGTTTATAATAATGAATTGTTTTTACTACTAAATTTTCGAATATTCAAATGTGACCTACCTGTAGTGCACGCCGTCTATAGCATCGTCGAGTGTGACCCACCTGTAGTACACGCCTTCTATAGAACAGTCGAGTGTGATCCACCGGTGATGCACGCCGCCTGATGGGACAGTCAAGCGTAACCCACCGGTGATGCACGCCACCTGATGGGACAGTCGAGCGTGACCCACCGGTGATGCACGCCGCCTGATGGGACAGTCGAGCGTGACCCACCGGTGATGCAGGCCGCCTGATGGGACAGTCGAGCGTGACCCACCGGTGATGCACGCCGCCTGATGGGACAGTCGAACGTGACCCACCGGTGATGCACGCCGGCGGGAACGTATTAAGATGGTAAAATTTACTATTAATTTTTGTCGTACAAAAAAGCATAAGTGCTGGTAACTATGTCATTATCTTATGCCGGGTTCATACAGTTCTACCACAAATTTTTAATAGCTTTTTTTGGCGTATTTAACTACAGAAAAACAGCATAATTTCTATGAATAATCGAAGCGGTTACGAATTGTGTGTTTTAAAAAATTAAGATGAGACTACATTTTTGCATCAAAAATTTCGGATTTATATATATATATATATATATATATATATTGCGGCATCCCTCGAGGATGTAGATTGTTGTTTTAAAGCGGATTCGTGATGTTTCAAGACCTTACAGTGTTTTATCCTCATTGAATGTTACGCTGCTCGTTGAACGTAATGCAATTGTAATTTTTTTAACTTGTTTTTCTCGAAACCCTCTTTTTCAAACATTTTTCGCGAGATCTCTTTGATCGATTTCCTTCAATTTTTATTTAAAAGGAAGTCGTTTGTTTTTACTGGAACTTATACCACCGAAAAGTATATTTTCTCATTCATTAAATATTTTTAGAGTTCTCAAAATGTAAAAAAAGGGCGAAAAAGTAGCCTTGTTTTTTCAAATGATCACAATATTGTCAAAATCCAACTTCTTAAATTAAATGTTGGTATACGTTCCAGATAATTTAATATCCCTTCATAATATGGTAACCAAATGTATTTCAGATGCTTGTGACCGCAGTAAAACTGTCTCATGTTTGGAAGCGCGCCACTGAAGTCGCACAAGTCATAATATATAATTAAAATGTGAATAAATATAATGCCAAAAGTCCGAAGGCGATACCTCTTTTCTTTGTGAACGAAAATATTATAAAACTCACGTACATTTTATAACAAAGAAGTAGAAATTAGCCTTAAAGAGACATTTTCTTGTCTTTAATAGTGGTACCAGACTCTTTGAAGATTCCAAGGAAAGTACGAACCTTGCTCATACACTTGCACACACTTACACACACTTGCACACACACAATGCACAGCACTTCATTACTTCCAACATGCTGGTTTTTTCCTAGCCAAAAACATTGATTGTTCCACGAAATATATTTAACCCTCCGTCTACCAGACGGGTCCATTGGACCCGACAGGTACATACAAAATATTCATTCAAACCAGAAATTTCTTTAAAATAAACTAAGTATATAAACCAGACAAAAATAAGGTAAATAAATAAGTTAAATAGTTTTAAATAAAAATTCTGGTGTAGAACGTTTTATTAAAACTTGAATAAAATTCCCGGTAGATCTAGGGTTAATAACAATATTTAGTTTTTGTACCTATGCGGTATTTATTTAGTATTTTGTCTAAAAAATTCAATTTCGAAATGTCTTATTTGATTTAATAAAACTAGATGGTTTGCAGCTATCGGATTGTAATGCGTTTTTTATGCTTTGTTGTATTGGACAATACATGTATGTGTATTATTTGAAAAAAGGTAAATAGAGGAAGTAACTTGGGAAAGTGGAACAAATGAATCATATTTTCATTATTTCATATAAAAAATTATTTTGGTTCTTAAACAGTCCTTTGGAATGAATTGCGACCGAAAACTGGGACACCGCTGCATGGAAACATATGTTCCCCAATTGAGAAATTAAAAAAAAAAAAAATTCGCTGAGGTGCTATTGGTTGGGAGATCATAATTGTAAAATAGGGTTTTTCACACTGTGGACCACAATCCACCAAGGTACCACTATTTTTGAGTATAAAGATTTGCCTCATTTAATAAATGAATCTTTCCTATTCCATAAGTTGAACATTATTTTTCGGAATTTTTAGTGATAAAGTAGTTTCATTGAAAGTAAAACTGAAATGAAGCAAAAAACCCTTAACACTTTCATCGCGGCAATGGCGCGCATTTGTTCCACCTTTTGCGCTAAGAGTCTGAGCCACTCCTCGCAGCGCAAAAATTGAAACAAAACCCAAATTCATTTAAAACTTGTTTATTTTACTTTGAAAAATAATAATCAATATCATTTCTCAATCTAATGATTTGTTTGTCCTTACAAACATAAGAAAAAATAGATAAAATGTCGAGTCCGTTTGGGAAAATCAGTTCGCAGCGGAAAATTCTGTCCGGTAATTATTAGAAATTAGATATCGGAATCAATGTCTAATAATTAAATGACAGACTTTTCCGGTACGAATTTATTTTCCATGGTTGATAGCTAATATTCCTGGAAGACGAGTTATCTCGTACCAGGCGATGAAAGTGTTAACCCTTTCAGAGGCAAAGCACTTCTACCCGTAAAAAGCTAAAATGATTGACTGACACCAGAATTCACAATCAAAGGGTCTATCCGGATAAGCATAGGGAAATGACCCCCACGGCCAATGTTTGAAATAGCATGTGTGGTAATAAGGCTCACCTTGAGAATACAATATAGAGTATTTTTAGCCCCTGACCTTGAACTGCCCTTGAGATTATCTGGGAAATATAGGCCGGCTCTCCTATTTTTCAAATACGTTTTCCTCAAAAAGTACTGAAGTTAAAAAAATGAAACCAACGTCATTTATTGAAGAATATATTTCTTCACATCATATATTTTTTTCTTATTTTTACATAAATTTTAAAATAGAAAAATAAACAAAAATATTTTTTGAAAAAAATTATTAATGTAGTAATTTTATACTTACACGAACCAAAAAATTACAAAATAATGCTCAAAGTATGTACTTTTGAGAAACAAAAATTCTTTAAAATCGAAGATGCGCTTTTTGAGTTATAAAAAAAAAATAATGCTAGCAACTTGCTAAAATATTCGTAACTTCCCTGTTTGTAATTAAAATAATAAAATTTTGTAAAAAATCACCATAAAATTAAAACAATACACAGGACGCGTATCGAGCTAAAAACATAACAGCTCGTCATTATGGTGATTTTTTACAAAGTTTTATTATTTTAATTGCTTCATATCGCCAGTTTTCGGTGCTGTTTCGCTGTTCCCTGTTTGTATTTGCAGAAATACGCTACTATCAATGCAATGGTCGATTCGTGACATTTCCACTCGGACACGATGCGCCGTGCGCCAAAATAAGAGAATGTTTCCATACATACCACTTCCCTATAGCTTTGTTTCGTGTTTATAAATATTGTGTTATTTTGGCTTACAGTTCATCCTTCTCGTGTAATAATATCAAGTCAATGACCTAGTCGATTGTGCAGGTGAAGCTGAATAGGGGCTGTCAATATATAAGGTTATCAACTTTCTACCAATTTCAGACCCCCTACCAACCTTCCGATATCAGAAGTTATCGATCCTCGAATACCCTCTCCCTAATAATATTGATACCAGTGTCTAAAAATTCTTTTTATTTTTACATTTGTTTTTCCTTTTTTTTTTTTTTTTTTTTTTTTTTTTTTTTTTTTTTTTTTTTTTTTTTTTATATATATATATATATATACGTTTTAATGATATACAGGTATGGTTTTACATTTTTTATTCGCATACTTTACTGATTTAAATAAAGAGAAGAAATTCATAAAATATCACTGTTATATAAGAAATAACTTTATATCAAATATCATTTTAAAGAAATACTTATTATTTAAAAGTTTTTAATAATAGTTCTTATTTACATAATGCATTGAACAGTAGTATTGTCTTCTTGCACTTCGCCCTTGTATTGGGCTAAACAGGACTTCTTGTGAAAAAAAAAAACAGGTGGACAACATTCTTCCCCATTTTTTACTAGCAAAAATAACAAGTATCTTTTCGAATCTGGTTTCTCTAACAACGAATTATATACCATATGGCAGGAGAATATCAATGGCGAACGTTGGGTTATTCCATATTTTGGAATGAAATGTTTTATAATCATTTAAGAGTTTTAATAAAATCTTTGCATTTCCATAAAAAGAAGAAAACAGACTTTAACCCCTTGAAGGGCGCCGTTTGCAGTCTGCAAACGGTTAATTTTAATGCCCAAAATTTCAAATGGCACCAGTGATTTGTTAGTAGAAGTTCGATCTCAAAATAAGCGTGAAAAAAAGCTTTTGATTTTTTGCAAATAAATTTCTTCGTATATTGCGGTGTGAATTAATTATTTGAACACAATCGGAGCAGAAAAGTCTTGCCCCTGAAAGGGTTAAAAAAATTAAGATTACAGATGTAAAGAAAAAGATACCAAAAAAGTAAATTTTGGTTTGATCAAAAATGATAATGATATCAAATCACAACACCCCCTCCCCCTACAGGTATCTTCCGATGTCAAGTGCCAGACCCCCCCCCCACACACACATATACACCCCCCCTCTAAAGTTATGCGTTATATATCTACACTGTACAGCCCCATAGCCGTCTTCTACGTGAAAATCATCATAGGCAAATGTTACCTTTTGCTTGTCATTTCTTGATATTGTTACGCGAGAAGGATGCGCAGTATGCCAAAATAACAGAATATTTACAAACACGAAACAAACCTATAGTGAAGTGGTATGCATGGAAACATTCTCTTATTTTGGTGCACTGAGCATCCTGCGCGAGTGGAAATGTCACGAATCGACCAATGCATTGATAGTAGCGTATTTCTGCATATGCAAACAAGGAACGTTACGAATATTTTAGCAAGTTGCTAACATTATATTTTTTATAACTCAAAAAGCACATCTTCGATTTTAACGAGTTTTTTTTTTTTCATAAAAGTACATACTTTGAGCATTATTCTGTAATTTTTTGGTAAGTGTAAGTATAAAATTACTACATTAATAATTTTTTCAAAAATATTTTTGTTTATTTTTCAATGTTAAAATTTTTGTAAAAATGTGAAAAAAAATATATGATGTGAAATAATATATTCCTCAACAATTGGCTTTGGTTTCATTTTTTTAACTTTTGTACTTTTTGAGAAAAACGCATTTGAAAAAATGTAACGCCGGCGCAAACTTCCGCGATTATCTCAAGGGCAGTTCAAGGTCAGGAGCTAAAAACACTCTATATTGTATTCTCATGGGGAGCCTTATTACCACACATGTTATTTCAAACATCAACCGCGGGGGCCATTTCGCTATGCTTATCCGGCTAGACCCTTTATTTATAAATAAGTAAAAACTTTTCTTCGTGTACTTAATAAAAGGAAAACTTTGAATCCATAAATCTGCTGTCAATGTGGCATCTAGGAATTAAAATTAGGTGGTCTAAAAATGAACCACTGCACTTGAAGGGTTTAAATAAAAGCAACCACAGGTTTTCCAGTTTGACCTCCATTTTTAATGCGAAATTCAGAGTTCAGAACAGAAATTAGGATGGTATTCTTTGCTTTGTATAATGACAGACATTTCGTGGTTACCTAAGGTAAACGATCTTCTTTTGGAAATTCCTATTTCAATTAAAAATTTCGGAATAAAACTGGAGGCCAAACTAACAACCACAAAAAGAAGCGTCGTATTATGTGAATAATTTCCTACAACAGTTTTATTCACTAATATTTGCAAAAAAATAATATCTTCCTTATTTACTGATATAAATTCTGTGACAAAATAATGTGAATATCCAGAAAAAAATTGTAACTCTGCAGCTTGTGATTGCCTCTGTTGTAAAAACGCCAGTTTCAAATCTGCTTTTATATTGTCTTCAAATAAGATTTTCACACATTGACTATCGTTTGTTTTTTCTTTGTAAGAGTAAACTCCGCATATTGGAGTATTCCCTGAAAGTTGCATTATTTAAGGTTTTCTATATTCGTTTTTTTTTTAATTGTATATGAATGTGTTTATATTGTATATCAATTGTATATAATTAATCCCTTAATTCTCGCTCCCGTGATATTCACGGGCTGTTTGTTTTATTCAGCTCGTTTGATTCCCCTTAGTTTTTAAAAATAGTATAATTGGCTTTATTCTGGTATCATTTTACTTGACATTAAATAAGCTGAATATTTCTTTTTCAAAAAAATGGTGGCCATAAAGAATCTGGAATTTTAAACCGTAATTTAATGCGATCGTTAACACGTTGAGTGCCCACTGTGACTGACACTGAAGCTGGAAAATTTATAATGTTTTAAGTAATTTTTAAGAAAGTATAATCGTGTAATAAATAAAAGGTAATAAATTTTTAAAAAAATTCAGTAATTACTTAAGGCAATATATATATTTTTTTAGTTTTATATCATATTTTAAACCGTCAGCCATCGGTGAATGGTGGGTTCTAAGCTGAAAGTTCGGTGTCAGTCACCGATGACTGACGTGGCGCTTAACGTGTTAAGGGGTTAAATATATGACTACATAAATACATATATATTAGAAAAAGTATTTCTAATCGATGAATTTATTTTGTTAGGATACTGATTGAATAAATAGAAATATTCCGCATATTTTTCAAAAGTAATGTAACTTGTAAAATTCATATGTAATGGTCATAAGGGATTTTATACTTATTCAAAAAACTTAAGATTTCGCTAAAGTATAAATTGGAAAAAAAAATGTTAGATTTGTAACTCGTCCATTGATAAAAATTTAAAATGAAAGCTCTTGTTCTATATCAAACAATGTTCCCAGTGGGTTATTTTTTATTAAATTCAGATTTATTGATTAACACCGGTTTTTTGAAATAGTAAAATTCGCCTGATTCAATGACATATTAATTAAGGCCAAAACAAGGGAAATTTTACCATTTCAGTAAAGTGGTGCCAATCAAGAAAACTTAATTTTAAAAAAGTAGCCCACTGGCAACACTGCTATCAAAATTTACTCTATTCTGCAATTTTTGTTTGAAAATCGACTAATTAAAAATAAAACAGAAAAGTGTCCAGTTAAACTGACGGCATTGAGCTCACAGGCTATTCACACTAATTGTATGTTATATATGTCTCTTATATCAAAGAATACAGCCCATCAAAAAATAAATTATGGGGATTAGCCCCATTGTACTTAAACAATGAACCTCCAAATCTAATCAGGGATGCCCCTTCTCAGAATAAAACAGTTTACCAAATTTGAAGCAAATCAGACAATTCTGCATGAAAAACCATTTCGCTAAATTAAGGGGGGTATCACTTCCCCCATTTCCTCCTTTATACGTAATGAAGGGGCAATACGCAATGAACCCCAAAATCTAATCAAGAAAAACTCCTTATCATATTTTGAAGAAAATAGCATAATTCTGCATGAAAACCCATTTACCTAAATTAAGAGGGAGCTCCCAACCCCCTCTTCTTCCATTTTAT
Organism: Maratus speciosus; assembly: GCA_963932465.1. Lineage (NCBI taxonomy): Eukaryota > Metazoa > Arthropoda > Arachnida > Araneae > Salticidae > Maratus > Maratus speciosus. The sequence goes on from OZ010796.1 coordinate 471,333,996, forward strand.
ACTTAACCAATGAACTTCCGAATCTAATCAAAGAAACGTCATATTGGAATAAACCGGTATATCAAATTTGAAACAAATCGAATAATTCTGCATGATAAACCCATTCATCTAAATTAAGAGGGGGATGACAAGCCCCCTTTCCCCCTTTATACTTAAACAATGAACCTCCAGATTTAATCAAAGAAGCGCCATATCGGAATTAACCGGTATATCAAATTTGAAGCCAATCGAATAATTCTGCATGAAAAACCCATTCATATAAATTAAGGGGGGACCAAGTCCCCCTTTCCCCCCTTTATACTTAACCAATGAAACTACAAATCTAATCAGGGAAGCTCCTTAACAGAATCAACCGGTATACCAAATTAGAAGGAAATTTGATAATTATGCATGAAAAACCCATATTTTCTATGTTAAGGGGCTCAAGCTTCCTATCCCCCTATATAACAGCAAAAGCTAACCAGGCTTAATCCATTAACCGCCAAAACTATAAGGTTGAAATTTTTAAATTTTTAGCTCAACATCGTTTGCCACCGCAAACTGTGAAAGATAATTTTCGATTTGTATGATCTTAAATATTTATGTATTTAAGTAAGGCCAATTTTTAAATTGAAAAATAGTGGTGGGTATGTAAATAACTTAAATATGCGCATGTATTCTGACCGTTGCGTGAACGCAGCACCAGCGGGTAATGGGTTAAGGTAGCGTAACATGGGTGCACTACCCAATATTTAATTTTACCTTTACATAGCTGCCAACTTTTACGCTTTTTTATTACTACTAACATTTAAAAGAAATTTTTAACTTATTGAAACGTAGAGTTTACCGATTAAATATGGAAAAATGTACTATTAAATTTTAGTGGTATGAAAAAAGCGTAAAAATTGGCAGCAATGCCTTCACATAGATGCCGCTGGAAAAGTGGAAGTGCTCTTCCGCTTTCTGCTCTTCTGCTTTTTTTTGTACCATAAAATTTTAATGGACATTTTCCTCTTTCTTAATCGGCAGATTACGGCGATTAAAAAATGTAAAATTTAATATAAAATTTTTGTGGTACAAAAAAGTGCAAGATTTAGGCAGCTATGCCTTTATATCAAGTATGACTATATAACGTCACGTCTTACCATACATTTTTATTATTTACAGAAAAAAAAATATTATTTATGCATTTATTTGTACAATTTGCTTTTCAAAGTTTAAATCCTTATTTAACACCTCTTAATGTTATCTATAATAAATGAGAATTTAAGAAATAATGATGTTTGCCCATCCACCCTAATATTAATTAAAAGAAATATGCGTACGTAACAAGAGCTTAACACGATCACTGCCACAAAAAATAATTTCAAAAGTAATTTCAAATTTCTTCTTGAAAGTCGTTTGCCACCACAAATTCTGAAAGCTAAATTTCGTTTTACTAATGCAGCGAAATTTCTGACAATAAATAAGGCATTTTTTAAAAATAATAATTGTGAGAAAGAAATAAATTACAGCCACGAATATTAAAGCTACGAGTACACTCGTAGCATGTCAGTCAACACGTTAAATTTAAATCTCTTTTTAGCTATTTTGAAACACTTGAACTTATTGATTTATTGCCCTGTCACAACATTAATCCAATTTCTATATACTATAGAGAGACTGTCGGATGAAATGTGCATTAATCAGCAATTATTCATGGTAAGTGCTCGCATATCCATGTATTAAGCATCTTATCGATGATTAGTAAAGCTTAGTAGGCAATTTCTGTAGTCATTTAACAATAAGTCATTTACATTTTATAGTTTATGTATACTCATTAACCCTTTCAGTGGCAAGGTACTTTTATTCGTAAAATGCTGAAATAATTTTGTGACACAAAATTGACAAACAAATTTAATTGAAAATAAGTAAAAGTTTTTCTTCACGTATTATAGAAAAGAAAAATTTTCATTGGAATTTTCTGGTGCCAATGTGGCATTTAGGAATAAAAATTAAGTGGTTATAAAATGAACCGCCACTCTTCAAAGGGTTAAATTCGCATGGTGCCTACGCTTTCAGGGAATTTTCCAAGCGAAATATCAGTGTTTTTTTTTATATATAAAATAAATCCAGTTTAAACGCGCGAAAGTTTGCCTTATTTAAGGAGAGATTTGCTATAAGAAAATTCTAGTTAGGAAGAATTTCCTCGTCTGGAAATTTTCTCACCCATACGAAGGCTGCTTCGTGTTCTACCACCTGTGCCCACACAGATACTACCTTTTTCAAACAGAATAATGTGTCTTATATTTATAATAAATCTTTGCTATTAAATAAAGATAAAAATCCGGAAGAAATTGGACTACCGTAATTTCCGGTGTATAGCCCGCGGATCAAACAATCGTTTTTCGACCCAGAAAATTTTTTAAATAAAATGTAACTTTTCAGATCACGGTAAATATTGGTCTTCAAATACTGAATAAAATTTCTGGGTCCAAACTGAATTATTTGATCTGCGGGCTATACACCCGAAATTACGGTAATATAATTTTCAGCCAAAAAGATTGAAAACCTATATATTTCACTAATAATTTAAGAATAACACTTTTCAATAAATTTTCTAAGCATTCCATAAAAACAATATCCATATATCTTCATATATCGCTTTCAATGTCTGAATGTCATCACTATTTTCCAATAATAATATTCTTGTTATTTAATCGAGGAGGTTTTTAACAATTGTCTGCTATTGAATATGTTGAAGATTACTATTCGAAAATATTAGTGACAATTATTTTAAAAATGGACATACCATGGGTTTATCACCCAACGCACTCCTGCTTTCGGGACATATATAGCCTCTTCAGCACTGAACAAGAGGAAATCGTGAAGTATACCACAAAGCTTGAACAATGGAGCTATAAATATAGAGGAATAGACATAGAGTAGCGTAAACCTGTTGAAAAAGAAAAAGTCGTGATGTATACCACTAAGTTTGAACAATGGATCTATGAATAAAGGGGAGGGGACAGGTAGTGTAGTGTCTGCTGGTTTAGAGTGATGTATGTGATGAGGTAGTCACAAAATGGCAGCTGTTGTTCTTCTACATCGGATCAGGGTCTGATAAACTCGAGGCAAACTTCTACCAATAAAAATGCATGGAACAATGAATCAAGAGTATTTCGCATACCCTCAAAATGGTGAAGCTTAAAGTGTAACAGGTCCACCGGCCTTGATTACCCCACGGGGTAAATCTTCACTAGTAAATTTGAATAGAAATATACCCCTTATTTAATCGCGTTACTAATGCAGAATTTCAGTCAAAACTATCGCCAAAAGCAGGTATGTATTTTTAACGGTGGAATATTACTTCGGCGGTAGTCAGTCCCTGCGCTTCCGCCATATTGTGACAACCAAAGCAACCTCCCATCCGTGTTAAAGAAAGAGATTATAATACCCGGGCTAAATTCCACTAGTAAAAACGAATGGAAAATTTTACCATATTTGTGAAAGAAATATTGCATGATTAAGCATCTAAATTAAGTCAAATTTTTCTATTTAAAATTTATCGGTGAAAGTTTGCTTCGGCGGTAATGAGAAACTGATCATCTGATGTAAGAAATCAGTCGCCATCTTGTGACAACCTCCTCAGTTACTTCACTCGCAACTGGTAGTGAAGATGTACTGGACTCCTCCTCTTTCTTCGTAAGTCTACTGTAAAAATTGAAAATTTTGACTTAATTATTATCTAAATCCTGAATGAATAAAAAATTTAACCCTTAAATGCCTGATTTTTCAAAAAACATTGTAATAATGTTTTTCGGCTTTCATTTTTTAAATAAATCATGGGAAAAATACTTAAAAAATCATATTTTGTTTTAAGTATGGTTTACGACCAAAAAACAGTTTGTTACTAATCGGCAATACTGGTCTTTAATTGAAAAAATAATTTTTCTTGATAAAATTCTATAATATTAAACACGCAAGAATTTTAGGAACTATAATAAGAAATAAATTTTACTTGCTCACTGCAGAACAAAATAGGGTATTTCGCAAGCTTCCAAACAAAACAAAAAATAGCAACAATTGAAAAAATAAATCGATCTTTATTCTTAAACAGCACAAGTGTTGCCATTTACATTTTGAAAATTGATTTAATAATATTTTCAGAATGTATTTTATTGGCAACTTTAGGCATTATAGCTTCAATATTATTCTAATAGTATTTTAGAGCCTAAATTGGGTATGTTGCCGAAAAGCAACACCCGGAATTTAAAGGTTAAGTAAGGTAAAAATATCGATTCAAATTTACTGGCAGAAGACTGCCCTGGCGGCAATCAATTTCATGGACATTGATAGGAGAATTGTTTAGATTGTCACAATATGCTGGAATCGCAGACCCTGTCGACCGCTTTCAAACTTTCAGCGGTAAAAACGAATAGTTATCATTGCCTCAATTATTACAGACATTTTTCATAAATAAGGCATTTAAATAAAGAGAAAATATCTATTAAAATTTATTGATGAAAGTTTGTCCTAGTGGTAACCAGTCCTTGCTAAACCGGTAACAATTGAAGCTTCACCATTTTGAGGATGTGCCAAATCCACTTTATTCATAGTACCATATGGTTTGAACCAAAAAGTCCTTATCATCTATAAGACTTTCCTAATCAGAGTTCTTTTTCTGCTACATATTCTCTACATTTTGTAGATAGGTGTCACCGTCAATCCTAAAAACGAACTCTTTAACAGCTCAAGAAGAATTTTCGTATGCGAAGAATCATTGGACAGTGGAGTTATGAATAAAGTGCAGGAGACATATAGTGTTGAGTCTACCAGTTGCGAGTGAAGTAACTAAGGAGGTTGTTACAAGAAAACTGCTGTTTTTTTACATCGGATCAACAATTTCTGATTACTGCCGAAGCAAACTTCAACCAGTAAATTTTTAATAGAAAGTTTTGCCCTAGTTTAGCGAAATATCCATGAAAAATGTCTCTAAGAAATATGGTAAAAATATTTAGTTTTTACTGGTTGAAGTTTCCCCAGGTATTATAATCTGTTTCACTAACACTGAGAGGAGGTTCTTTCGATGCTCACAATATGTCGGAAACGCAGGGACTGACTACCGATGAAGTAAAATTCCACCAGTAAAAATAAATATCTGTTTTTGACCTTAATTATGACTGAAATTCTGCATTAATAAAGCATTTATATAAGGAGATAATGCCTTTTTAAATTTACTATGTTTGACCGGGCTGTAATGAACCCTTGAGCAACCGGTTACAATTGCAGCTTCACCATTTTGAGGATTTATCAATTCTTCTTTAATCATAGTTCTATGAATTGGACACATCATGCGCTTTCCATGGTTTGTTCTTGTGATTGTTACGGTACGTGGCACTGCTAATCATCAACAACATATAGTTTTATTGCCGACAATATTTCCAACATTCTAGATTTTGAATGCCGTCTTTTTGCACATTTATCATACTTACTCGAATAAGTACAGCATTAAACAAAGAAACCATTTCATATACGTATTTTTGGTACTAAAAATTTGGAAAATTGGTAGCTCTGACCAGCCGTCGTCTGATACTTTCAGAGTCCTAAAAACCTATTTCAAACCAGAAAAATCCTTTTAGAAAATGCGACATTTTCCTTACTTTCTTGTTTCCGTTTATTAAGTAACAGTTCTAGTACGAATCATACTTAATTTGGCTTACAAGAGTATCCGAAAATGGCATCTATATACCAAAAGGTATGCTAGTGGACAATTGCTAGCACTAATTGTATGAAACTATTCATGATAACATCCACATAATTGAAGGCAGAAGTAAAATTATCGTGACGGCGGGATGCTGTAAGGTGCGTTGTGTGTATGCATTTTCCTTATTTCTATACTTGTTCACGTGATAAAAATTATAACATGTTTAAAGCATTTTGCACGCATTGGTTGTTGTTGTTGAACTTGACATTTGAATGCGAAGGAATCAATTTATGATTTTAAAATGTCTGATATGTTTTGCCAATATCACTTACAAGGAATGTCTCCTTAAAGCGAATACTCAAAATATTTTGAAAGAATTGATAATGAAACTACTCATGCACGTTATAAAGGACAGTCAACTTCAGATATAGAAATCTAGTAGAAAATCTGTAAAAAAAGAAAATTCTTCCAAGTATTTGGTGCGCAAAAACAAACCCACCACACGATTTGGCAAGCAACACTTTTTCCTCCCCAAGCGCAAACGATTTTAACCCATTAAGGGCCAGCTTGTTTTACAGGAATTTTATTCAGTTCACATCACTTTTTTGTTAAACACTTACTTTTACTTTACGAATCATTGAAATGTGTTAATTAAATAAGGCAAATTTTACTTTTCTCTTTTACTGGTATAAAAAAAGTGCAAAAATCACAAATATAATGTTGCGAAAATGCAACGTCAGTCTTTAATGGGTTAATGCATTTCGAAATTATTTGTTACATGACGGTTTAAATGCTCTGTAATTAATGATAATGTTTATACTGACTAATGTGAAACATATGTTTCGAAAATTTCATGAAAAAATATTCAGAAGTTTTTGAGATATCGTGCGTGGTATGGACAAAAACATCATTTGGAGAAAAAATGAGGTCAAAGTTTCGGAAACGCCGCTTCAGCTATTGAGTGGGTGTAATTCTAAAAGCCATAACTTTTGTTCTAATTGGAATTTCACGGAAACAATTATATCAAAATGTTCAGAAAAGATAGGAGTTTAACCTCTAAAAAAATTAATCTTTCGAAAATTTTAAAACTTTAAACCCTTAACCTTCTCGCTGCGCAACCCGAGATTTCCTCGGGCAACGTAAAAGTAGCAAAATTTGCGCCACCCGAGATTTCATCGAGATGAATTTTTAAGTCTAATTAACCCGCCTTGATCATTTCCACCAGAAATTTTTTATTGTAAATTCTGCTTTATCTAATCGGATCATTTTGTCGATTAAATCAGGCGAAAATTTTTGATTTGAAAAACCCGGTGACAAAAGAATAAAAATTCTTAAAAGACTCTCGTCGACAAGGAATTAAATACGCAATTTTTGAAGCTATTTTGATAAAACAATTACGCAGCGAGAGGGTTAACAGTCGCATTAAATTACGGTTTAAAAATTCAAATTGCTTATTGGCACCACTTTTTTGAAAAAGCAATATTCACCTTATTTAATGACAGGTAAAATGATACCATAATGAATCCAATTACACTATTTTATAAAAGTGGTGGGAATCAAACAATTTGAATAAAAGACACAACCCGTGAATATCACAGGAGCGAAAACTAAGGGGTTAAGAGTTCTGAGACCTCTTAACCCCTTAACTGGTTTGCCCGAACGCCGTTCGGGTAAAAAGAGTTTGCTATCTTCGATACAAAAAGCTTTTGGATACCACTTAATTTTAACTGTAATTTTTGGTTTGTTAAATGGCATAACTTTTTCGATTGTACAAAGCCAAATATTTTAGTAAACAAAAAGTGGTGCCGAGTCCATATTTTTATTTAGTGTGTCAAAAAAAAAAAAAAAAAAAAAAAAAAAAATAACCACTTAAGTGGTTAATAAAAGCAAATGTAAATTTTTCATTGGTTCAAAACTGTAATCAATTAACCCGTTACGCACTGAATTATGAATTCATGAAAATTTTATCTTCTAAAGCATTTTTCGTGAATTTTTGAAACTACATTAGAAGATTTACATAATCATTTAATAAAATTTAAAAGGATTTAGAAGTATTAATTAAATTTGAATTTTTAGGGATTTTGTGCAAGATTTATATTAACACTCAAATCTTTTCTTTTAAATATTTTTCTTAGTATTTTGTGGAATTAGGAAATGTTCAAATATAATGTTTTTACAAAAGAAATATAGAAATATTTCCGAATTGAAAAATCCCCCCCTCCCCCAACTCCAAGAAAGCTAAAAGATGCAAAGGCAAAAGAAATCATCCCTTTAAAAATATTTTTGTTTTCTGTCACCAATAATGCTTTTGGAGCAAGATAAATTAATGTATCAATAACTCATTCTAAAATGTATTACTACTAATCGGTGCAGTGTTGCCAGATGGGCTACTTTTTTTTAAAATCAGATTCTTGATTGGCACCACTTTTTTGAAAGGGTAAAATGTGCCATATTTAATGACATATTGATTAAGCAAATTCAAAGTGAATTTTACCGTTTAAAAAAACTGGTGCCAATCAAGAAATCGGAATTAAAAAAAGTGGCCCACTGGCAACTCTGAATCGGTGTAATAAATGACTTTTATAACAAGTTATTTTAATGGTACTTACAAGTACCGTCAGAGACAAAGGGGATAGATAAAGGGTTAATTGTTTCTTTCTGTAAAATCTTCTTGAAGTTCAAAATTGAAACGCATAAATATTACAGAATATGCGACCATAGATAAGATATACAACATTGTACTGGTATCTTTGTCAGATAGATCAGAATATGCATAACATAGGGTTGATCTTGACGATTATATATTTTTTATTTTGTCTACCAATGTTTCAAAACGGTATTAAGGATAATGTCAGACGAACGTCTTTTTTGCACCCTTTTTTCCTTACATATCATCCCTACTCAATGTGGCTCGCATTGTGTAGGGATGATACGTAGGGATAAAAGCGTAGAAAAAGACGTTCGTCTGACATTAGCCTTAATCTTCTTGGTATATTTTTACCAGAAATTTGCTACGAAAAACATTATTTTGAATTTCTCGACAAAAAAAAAATAAAAAGAGAAATGTAACTTAAAAAAATTAAGCAACACAGATATCTTGATCAATTTTGTTATTTTAACCTTAATTTTGAAACTCATGTATTAAACTCTATAATCTTGCTGTATTTTAGTACTATATAGTACCTGCTGTATTATAGCACTAAATTAAATTTATTGCTGTAATCTTTATTCTGACCCTATTGTATTAACACTAGAACGCCCGGAAGGAGTCGATTCGACTCCGACCATATGATTAAATGTCAATTGGAACCAGAAATTCTTTCATAAAATAAGTTAAATAAACCACGCAGATGTAGGTTAAATGAATTAGTCAAACAGTTTTAAATAAAAATTCTGGTGAAGAATATTTTTACGAAACTTGAGTAAAATTTCCGGGTGTTCCAGTGTTAAATCCTATCGCTGCCATCATCCTTCTTGCATACAAGCTAACCTTCAACTATTATTCCGTAAATTGTGGCTTCATTTGATACATAAATTTTATTTATCTATTATTTTTTACATAATGTCATGTATCTAGGTGGAACTTGTTTGATTTTAATTCTAAAATAAAATCAGATTTGATTCACAATTAACCTGGAAAATATTGTTCCACATTTTATGGAAGATTGCTGTGCAGATTTTACAGGTAAGCTATTGTTTTACAAATTCTTTGTAATATTTACCATCTATCTCAAGAGCGAGTGTCTGCCTCTGGACAGTGTTGCCAGATTGGGGGCTTTTTTAATTCAGATTACTTGACTGTCACCACTTTTTTAAAATAGTATAATTCACTTATTTCTCAGAATTTTTAATGTATTTTTAAATAGGTCGAATGTTTCTATTTCAAAAAAAGCGGTGACTATCAACAATTAAGCGACAAAAAAGTCCCCAATCTGGCAACACTGCCTCTGGAGCAGACCCTTCATAACAGGGATGGCAAACTGTGGCCCAACGGATACCACTAGTTTTTTTAAAGAAATATTCGACTCCTTTAATAGCAGGAATTTGATGATTAAATAAAGCCAGTTTTTCTGTAAAATTTTAGCGGTGTCAGGCGGGCACAATTTGACACCCCCTGCTTTATAATGTATGACACTGAAATTAAATTAATAGTACATCAGTGTTGTTAGATAATGAATAGTAAATCAGTGGGCTACTTTCAGTGGTGGAAAATTGGCGCCGAGGAGGAGCCTATTGACACCACTAAATTTTAGTAGAATTTTTCATCTTATCTAATGACAGTTTTTATTAAGATGAAGAATACCATAAAATATTAGTGGTGTCAATAGGCTCCTTCTCTGCGCCAATTTTCCACCACTGTACTTTTTTTAAATTCAGATTTCTTGATTGGCACCACTTTTTTGAAATGGTGAAATTCGCCTTAATTAATACGTCATTAAATAAGGTTAAATAAGGCGAATTTTACTACTTCAAAAAAGTGGTGCCAATCAGAAAGCTGAATTAAAAAAGTAGTCCACTCGGAACACTGTAGTGCATTGTCATGGACAATGTACTTGAGTGTAATATTTGAGAAAAATCCCTTCATACACAATCCATGGGGGGGGGGGGGGGCGTTTCTTACACTTTTACATATAAATTATTTTCTTACTTATCCATCTGAGTGCGAAGAAGCGCGATAGCGCTCTACACATTATTTGCCAAAATTGCGGGAAGCGCGTTAGCTCTCCTCTTGTTAGTTTGCCAAAATTGCGGGAAGCGCGATAGCGCTCCTCTTGTTTTATGCTGAAATTGCGGACAGTGTTGCCAGTGGGCTACTTTTTTTTAATTAAGATTTCTTGATTGGCACCACTTTCTTGAAACGGTGAAATTCACTTTTTTTTGCCTTAATTAATATGTCATTAAATAAGGCACATGTTACCATTTCAAAAAAGTGGTGTCAATCAAGAATCTGATTTTCAAAAAGTAGTCCATCTGGCAACACTGATTGCGGAGAGGGTGACAGCACTCCTATTTGTTGTCTCAGTTTGGTGTGCATTTAATCTAGTTGCACTTAGTGAAGCGTGCGATTTTTGTGTATATCGTCGGCTTAAAAGATTTATATATATAGAGAGAGAGGGTGAGGAGAATGTATTGATAGTAAAATCAATTTCTACTATAACGTCATAGATAAAATGATTCCAATAGTTTTAATTGGGTAAGTTTAACAACTAAGTAACAATTCATATTCTATCATTCATTTTTGATTCGATCTCCTTTTGCCTTCATACACTCGTGGAGAAGGCGCAGGAAGGCATCCACGGTGCGCCGCAAGTAGCCCGCATCGATACCTTTTTATTTACGTGTAAGAGCAGCTTTTAAAGAAGCAATGTTCATGTGAGGTTTAGTACAGGTTCTTGCTTGGAACACTCCGCATATTGAGTAATAAAGTGGGTTGAAATTCGGACTGTTCGCTGGTCAGCCTTGAGAAGAAATGAAATCGCGAAGATTTGCTTGGCACCACTGTTGTGTTTGGAAAGCCTTATGGGCGGGTGCTGAATCTTGTTGGAACACATAGTATTGCTTCCAAAATCAGAATTTAGCCATGGAACGACCTTTTTTGTCAGAATATCGTTGAGATAATTGTTCTGATTAATTTTGACACCAGCATCAACAAAGTCCAAAGGGGATTTCCCATTGCTTCTCATTTCATTTCTTCTCAAGACGGACCACCGAATAGTCCAGATTTGAATCCACTTGATTACTCATCATGGGGATTGTTCCAAGCAAGAGACTGTGCTAAACTTCACAAGAATATCGCTTTTTTAAAAGCTGCTCTGACAGGCGAATGGAACGGTCTCGATGCGGACTACTTGCGGCGCACCGTGGATGCCTTCCTGCGCCATCTCCGAGAGTGTATCAACGCAAAAGGAGACCGAATCAAAAATGAATGATATACTATCAATTGTTACTTAGTTGCTAAACTTACTCAACAAAAATTATCGAAATAATTGTATATATGGTGTTGTAGTAGAGATTGATTTTATTATCAATACTTTCTCCGCACCCTGTATATATATATATACCCAAACACATTCACATTTTTGGCATATATCCACAAGATTTGTTCCGCATTCAAACTCTTAACGTGTATATAGCTTAAACTTTTGAATTAAGTATTGTTATGTTTACACAACCATTGTATATCGTTATAGGCTTGTTCCATGGTTTTTTTAGTGTAAGTCACATAGTTCATAACTGCTATACCTTTTGGCCACCGTTATTTCCGAAAAGTTCTTTTCGCCTTACTCAATGACATATCTCCGATAAAATAAGTCACATTTTTCCGTTCTAAAATACTGGCAGCCAAAAATGGTAGAATGTGACTTATACTACAAGTGCTCATGCAACTAGTCTATACAGAAAAATCGAGTTTCTAAATTATCATTTCCATTCTTCACCCTTGAAGGGCAATGGGATATATCATATCCCACTTAGTTTTATTCAACATCTGTATCAGATTTTTTGAATAGGGATTTACTTTTATTGCTTTGGCGAAAAAAAAGCTGTAAAAGGGCCTTTCCTTATTTTCAGTGAAATATTTTTGGAAACTTCTAGTATGAATTCAACATTTCAGAAACACGACTGCTGGCCCCTGACAGGTTAAAAAATTATTAATTTTCTGTTGGGGATGTGACATGAATATCACAACCGCAAGAGAAAATATTATTTTTTGTTTAATTTAAAACTGATGATTTAGAAAATCGATGCTGTTGTATTACTTTGGATAAATGTTGGATATGGAAAAGTATATTTAACTCTCCTAGTACCATTGGAGTCTTTTTGACCCCATTTTTTAAGTTTGAACTTTTTAATGTTTCGAACAGGAAAAAAATATGCTTAATATATAAAATCAAATAGACACTTCGTAGGAAGAAATTACATATAATTAAAGTTAATTTTTGAATGAAATCATGCAAAACTAAGACCGGAGGGTTAATTTAAGGAGGGTTAATAGGAGGGTTAATTTAAGATTTTGGGCGTTCACCCTTTCAGCCGTCCAATAATTCTGTTTGAAAAGTGGTGAAATTACTGATTCACACCACAATTTTAAAACGAATTTCTTAGTAAATAAATACTTGTTTTCTTCACGTTCAATCATAGCTGCCAACGCGTACACTCCTTTGAGCCGCAAGAATTTTTCAGTAAATTTCACCTTTTTTAATCGCTGAAATTTTATTATTGGTTGATTTCAATCTTACTACCTTATTAATTTTACTTTTAAATGTAAAAATATGCAATGTTGTTAGCTAACAAATATCTAATCATTCATATACGTTCGCCAAAAATTTTACAACATTAAGTTTAAACGAAGAATTGTGGCAAAAAAGTTTCATCATTCCTTCTCTGACCATTCTTCCCTTCAGCATATACATTTGATCATGTGTGATCATCCCGTCTGTCGCTGACTTCGGCAGACGTTTGCCTCGGAAAAAATTTCCTGTACTTCTGCTGTATGATCTGAACCTGGAAAATTACAATATAGTGTCACCTTAATTGCTAATCGCTATGGAAAATCATAATCAGTTAATATTTTTACATTCTACAAATAAGCGGAAATGCATTCTATAGCTGTGAAATCACCAGAATTTTGAAGCCTGCTGCTTTGGAATTATATAAAAATGGTTTAAGGCTATTCGGCTTTGGCTTCTATGGAAAAATTTCCGCAACATTTATAGGATCATAGTTATAAGATTCAACGTTTTGAAGTTTTTTAATTTTTTAAAAAACTTACTCATTTTATTCTTGAATTTACCGATATACAAGCGTAAAATGTGAAAGTTATATAGATAAATATAAATAGACAATCTCAGTCTGCAAACGAAGAAACTTAATCCTTAGGCCCTGGCGGTCACAAATGTGTTCCTTACTTTTGAAATGCTTTAAACTATAAATAACGCCTTGCAGATACATAAAAACCTCATAATCACATATGTGCATTCTGTATTTTTTCTTTTTAGTGGACAAGTCTAGCTTTGAAGTAGTAAAAAAAAAAAAGTTAAAAATAGCAAATAAAGCCTTTGTGCAACAATATTAAAAGGCAGAAAAATCAACGTCAATAAATAGTTGACAAAAGTTTTAATTTTTTTTTGGACTTTAAGGAAAATGTCAGGGCCGAAAAAGGTTTAACCCTCCGTCTACCAGATGGGTCCATTGGACCCGACAGGTACATACAAAATATTCATTCAAACCAGAAATTTCTTTAAAATAAACTAAGTATATAAACCAGACAAAAATAAGGTAAATAAATAAGTTAAATAGTTTTAAATAAAAATTCTGGTGTAGAACGTTTTATTAAAACTTGAATAAAATTCCCGGTAGATCTAGGGTTAAACTTAAATTATGGACTACTTTTCCGAATTTATAATTTGTGATAAACAATAAAAAATACTAGTATGTTTTTATGCCTGTTAAATCCTGTTGCAATACATTTTCCAAACGCCTTCAAAAATTTTTCCTTCGACTGTTGTTATGTGCAAAGAACGCATACTTATATGCAAAGAAAGTAACTACATTCGTTAGGTTTCTTAAAATAACATAGTCATTAAATTTCAGTAAATCGTATCTTCTGAGATTTGGTTAGCTACTTTTAATTTTATCAGCGTAAAAGAGCTTTACCCCAAACTGAGAAAAAATTTAATGCCAAAAGGGTTAATCGGAAAGCACAGCACTGTACGCTAATAAAACAGATGCTATTGCGTGCAGTCTAACTTGGTGCTTTCCAACAACTGCACCGCGTACCGCAGAGCTACAAGAAATTTTCTATAGTAATCTCCAACTTATTTAATTTGAGATAAACTTCAGCAATAAAATAAGGCGATTAAATCTGTACAGAAATATGGTATATCTGTGGCATGAGTATAAGGTTGATTGCGATGGTGTTCGCGATCGCTTAACCCCTTGAGGGGCAAGCAATTACGTTTGTGAAATGCTGAATTCCCACCGGAATCTTTGAAAAATTCTATTTCAAAATAAGTAAAAGCAAATGTACGGCTTTTTTCGACCAAAGTTAGAAAAGTAAAATCTAATAAAATTTTTCTGGTGTAAAACTTCATTAATCGTAGGTGGTATATAATATATACCGGTGCCCCTCAAGGGGTTAAAACTTTCGGACATTCAAGACTCCCGCTCGCCTGTTTTTATGAACACCACTTTTATTTAAAGAAAAAAACTTATTTATAAATTTCATAGAAACACTTCAGTAATAACGTTTTTTTTGCAATTATTACGGAAACCTAACACGAATTTCTTTCTAAAAAAATACTGGTTGTGAAAAAACGGACCGGTCAGAGCCCTAGATACTCCGTAATTCCCGGTAACCAAAAATACAGTTGGTATGAAGATTAGACCATGAATTGTGGATTTATTGCCCATTATTATAGTCAGTCGAAATTAAATCATGTTGCACGTCTTTGGCGTACTGGATACCACCTATCCAGACCATGGAACTATTAATAAAGAGGAACTGACATATCCTTAAAATAGAAAAGCGTCAACTGTAACCGCTTTCGCAAGGGCTGATTACCTCCGGTGGAATCTATCACCAGTAAATTTATATAAAAATTTTCTCCGTATTTAAAGACCTTATTAATGCCAAATTTCTGTCATAAATAAGGGCCGAAACAGGTTTTCATTTTTACTGGTGTAAGTTTAATTTTGCGGTAATCAGGCCCTGTGTTTCCGCCATAACGTGACAACCGGTGAAACAAACTGACTATTTTTCCAGTGAAACTGACGCCAGTAAAACCAAATAGAAGTTTTTACCATATTTGTGAAAAATTATTTCCATGAATAAGACATTTAAATAAGACAAATTTTTCTATTCAATTTTACTGGTGGGAAGTTCAGCCCGGTAGTACCTAACCACCAGTAATCTACCACCAGTACATTTATATAGAAATTTTCTCCGTAATTAAAGACCTTATTCATGGCAAATTTCTGTCATAAATAATGGCAGAAACAGGTTTTTATATTTACTGGTGTAAGTTTAATTTTGCGGTAATCAGGCCCTGTGTTTCCGCCATAATGTGACAGCCGGTGAAACAAACTGACTATTTTTCCAGTAAAACTTACGCCATAAAACCAATTAGAAGTTTTTACCATATTTGTGAAAAATTATTTCCATGAATAAGACGTTTAAATAAGACAACTTTTTCAATTCAATTTTACTGGTGGGATGTTCAGCCCGGTGGTATTCAGAAACTGTAAATCCAATTTTTAAAAAAAGCAGCCACCATCTTGTGACAACCTCTTCAGTTGCTTCACTTACAACTGGTTGACAATACACTATATGTCTCCTCCTCTTTATTCATAACTCCATTATCCACACATGTAAAATTAATCCATTTTTTCTACTATTATGTTCTGAGTTTAGATCAGTCAGGGGCCCAAATAAGTAAAACAAAAATTTAACTTCTTTTTTTTTCAGGTGCTCAAGAACTTTCAAGCATAATAATCCCACAAATTTGTCCTTATTAAAGATTCTGTAGAAGGGCAATGCGTCATATGACATTTCTGGCAACAATGAGTCCGACGCAGATCTAAACTTTGTCAATCACATTGAACATAATACGGATATGTTAGGAAACGGAGTATGTCACTGGAGGTGCACAAAGTGCTTTTTAACCCTTTCCGGTACAGAAAATGTCTCTTCGTAAAATGATGAAATGACTGACTGACACAAGAATTTACAAACGAACTTCCTACAAATTACAATATTGTGGTTTTAAACTTTCATTGTAAAATCAAAATTTCATTGAAATATTCCTGGTGCCGGTTGTAATTTTCGGATTAAATTTAGGTGGTCCCACAGTGGGATCACTGCACCGGAAAGGGTTAACAGCTTCACTAGCGGGTTAAAAATAGTTCAGTGTCCCTAAACATTTAAGCGATAGCTGCGAGCTTTTATGCTTATTTCATATCACTATTTTTAAACAGAAAAGATTGCATTATTTAATAAAAAATGTCATCTATTAAACAAATTAAATTTTTACGATCAAAATTAGCAAGAAAAAATCGTAATAGTTAGTAGCCATGAATCTAAAACTAGATGTTGTAATTTGTATCTATCATTCGCATTTAATTTCAAGTAGGTGTAAAATGAATCCGTTCCAGAAAATATTTAATGTTTTGGGGTTAAAGATAAATGGAGTCAGCCGATGTTCGACTCTCCTCACTATCTGTACCGACAGGTCAAGAAACGCTGGTTCTAAATGTACCGATCAGCGGGTATATAAAAATTTTGCCTTTTTCTTTTTGAGATTTGCGTACTGATATTTAGTTTTGCAAAGCAATTACCATGTCCGTTGCTGCAAAACTGCGTACATATCAAGCGTACGATGCTGGAATTTGGTGTAAATTAACACAGCTGCGCCATTTTGTGGACGGGGTTGATAATCCACATACGCGGGCTTTTGTGTGACGTCATATATGACAGAATATCTACCATCTGCGCATATTTTCTAAATCTTTAGTCACTAATGGAATATGAATCTTGTTTACCAGATTTATTGCAAAATAATTTTTTTACAGTTTGTTTTGATAAAATTATGTATAAAAAAATAGTCGCAATATTATTTTAGTTTCGGGAGGAAAGGAATTAACACCTTGAGGGGCAAGCAATTACGTTTGTGTAATGCTGAATGCCCACCGGAAAAGTAGAAAAAATTTATTTCAAAATAAGCAAAAGCAATTTTACGACTTTTTTACACCAAAGTTAGAAAATTAAATTTCATAAAATTTTTCTGGTGTAAATCTTCATTAATCGTAGGTGGGATAAAATACATCCCACCCCCCTTCAAGGGGTTAATGCTACGAAAATATTACTGCATTTTGTCCCGAAACTAAAGTGACATTGCCACCAGTGGCGTAGCGAGAAGTAGGTGGGGTCCAGATGCACTTGACACCACGAAGATTTCTTCGCCTTATCTGATCAGAGATTTTTTAGCTATTAATCAAGATTAAAAAAAAACAAAATTAGAATTTTAGTGGTGTGAAGTGCATCTGGACAGAAATATATATATTAACATTTTCAAGGGCCAGCAATTGCGTTTCTGAAATGTTGAATTCACGCCGGAATTATCGTAAAGATTCAGTTCAAAATAAGGAAAAGCAATTTTTCAACATTTTTCCACCAAAGATTTAAAAGTAAAGTTTAATTAAAAGTTTCTGGTGTTAATCATGATTAAAATTAGATGTGTTATATTATCAACCACCGCCCCTCAAGTGGTTAACTAATTAAAAAATGTTTAAACTCTCTGCCACACATAATCTTACATTTATACCCCACTGCTAAAAAAAATTATTGAAATTGCTTGAGTACTTTAGGAGTTATTGGGGATTTTAGCTGAAAAGTACAATTTTTCGGCGAGCTAAAAAACTCAGACATTTCCAACTTGTGTGAACTTCTTGCACAGTTTTATCAAACACATGAATTAAGGTATATACAAAAACTTGGATAAGATATAGTTACATATTATAAATGCGTACAAAATGTTAAATTAAAATTAATGTGAGTGGGCGCGGCGTCCCAGTCGTGTCTTCCTTTATTATATTATCAAAATGAAGTAAATAGTTAGGCATCTTCCAGTAATTCAACACCGTCCGCTACGTGGCGCGTGACCTTGATTGATGTGATCTCGTCATTAATATTGCGGTTCCCTCTTCCATTTAAGATAGGATGCTTACTTTGTATCCTGCTCTGAACCAATGGCCATTTCCATGAGTACTTGTAATGTAAGTCACATGCTACGATTTTTGGCTACCAGTATTTAAGAACGGAAAAATTATACTTATTTTATGGGAAATATTTCATTAATTGAATAAGGTCAAGCAAAGTTTTCGAAAATATCGGCGTCCAACAAGCATAGCAGTTATCAGCTATGTGACTTACACCGCAAAAACCCATGGAACTAACCCAAAATGAAAACAGTGTTGCCAATGCGCTCCTTTTTTTAAATTCAGATTTCTTGATTGGCACCACTTTTCTGAAATGGTAAAATTCCCCTTGAGTTCCCCTTATTTAATATGTCGTCAATTAAGGTGAATTTTACTATTTCAAAAAATGTGGTATCAATCAAGAAATTTGAATTAAAAAATAGCCCACTGGCAACGCTGTTTTCACATTGGACAGTTTGACATAGCACTGACGATATCTTGATTGTACTAGATTTTTGAAATGCAAAAAATCCCCTTATTTTATTACTGAATAAGTAGGTAAAAGAAAAGCTATTTTTTTGTAAAAATGTTGTGGCAATAAAGCAATCAGAATTTAAAAAAAAAAAAAACAACAAAAAAAAAAAACACTACATTGACAGCAACACTGATCATGTCCTTTTTAAAACTTTCCAACGAAAATGAAAAGTGTTTATGCATTCGGTTTGTCTGTCCGTCTGTCAACGCTCTAACTCCCGTAAATATGCTCGGATTTTCATGAAATTGATAAAAGTTATTTAGGATCACCAAAGGATGTTTGGTATTGTATATAAAGTATGTAGGATTAATAGTTCATTTACAGGGGCACTCAAAAGTATTCCATTACATTGCGCTATATGGGGAAAATCGTTTACAGAGTGTTTTAATGACATTACGCTATTTCAAATGCATTGAAACTGATATAAATCACTGGATTTCACTACGATCAAGTTAGAACATGGCATTCATAGCATTTTATTATTCATTTACAGGGACACGCAAAAGAAATCGGTTACAGTACTGTCTTTATATAATAATTGCTGGAGTGTACAGTTTAAAATTAGGTATGCGTTTTGAAATTCATTTAATATTTTGTATGTTACTCGTTATATATAAATTATATACCTCATATACAGGGCTGCACAAAAGTATTCACGTACCATTCTCCTTATTAGAAGAAATTGCTGAAGGAGAATTTTTAACCGATGTATATGCATTTCATAAGTGAACTAAATTTTGGCATGCATGAAGTTATTAGATACAAATCTATATATCATATGCAGGGCTGCTGAAAAAAAATTCCGACTGTAAATGGGACAGCTGAAATTGGGTTTTCAAAAGTGTTGTGCGCTTCCATTTGGTTGAATTAGGCGTAATATTTTCTTTAAACGGTGCATTTTTGTTACATTATACTTAATGTGTTGGAAAATGTTTCATAATTTATGCTTGAAGCATGATTTTTTTCTTTATTGTTCATCTCTTTGAGAAAATCAGCAAATTTGTGTGATGTATGTCTCTAAGACTGGGGAAGAAAATTTTCGGAGTGAGAAACATTGTTCCTATACCGTAATTTTTAATTCTTGTTACAAAAAATCAGATTGCTTAACTGTCACCTTTTTTTTAAATTATAATATTTACTTAATTTAATTTTAGATTAAATAAGTTTGAAACAATGTGAACTACATTATTTCAAAAGCGTAGTGGCAATCAAGCAATCTAATTTTTTTTAATGTAACGGCGGGAAAGACATTTTTTTAAAGCAATTTCAACCATTCATACAAAACAACATATTTAATACACCTAATTCTATTTTTACACAAGTATCGCTTAAATGATTTAAGGACATTGAAAAATACTATTTTTATTGGTACCCTTCTCCTTTTTTTAATTACAGAAATCTACGATTTAAAAAGACAGAGATTACCCTTTAAATTACCGGTATTCATTGCCCGTAAACATTTAAACGATGGTAGCCAACTTTTTATGCTTTATTTCTAGCACTATTTTTGAACACATAATATTGCCTTATTTAGACTAAATTTTCGGCTCTTAAACGAAGTATTTTTTTTTCAAAAATAAATACGTTGTAAAACAATAAATCAATGAATAAAGAGGGGAACAGATAGTGTATTATCAACGTCCCCCCCCCCCCCCGTGAATACAAGGCCTAATCTCTGACGCAGAAATAGAGGGCTGCTCTAAGCGGAATTTTTTAAGCGTTTGTACATCCCACTAAATTTAGAGACCATTATTTCCTAAAAGTTTCATTTGACTTATTTAATCTCAGAGAAATAAAGCGGAGAAAACTTTTAGAAATTACTGATATCTAAATTCAAGGGGCCGTACAAACTCTCAAAGAAAATCAACCCAAGTGTATGTGTCAGCGCGTAGGCCAACTGTTCAGAGGGTGGTGGTCTACCGATTTTGAAAGAAGTAGCTGAGAAGTAACAGGTGTCCCGCATAAATCGAGGCTTCAAATGCTCTCGACACCAGTATTTTAAAGTAATTTTCTTTACTAATTTTCTTACTAATGGCAGAATTATATGTGATTAACCCCTTAACCTACAATGACGGGCATAGCCCGCGTACGATGATCGAGCCAAATGTAAATTCCTTTTACCACTAAAATTTCACAGTAAAAATAGTTTAATTTGTCGAAATTCCGTGATTAAACAAGGCGAAAATCTCTATTAAATTTTAGTGGTAGCTATGGATTTGCCAAACCGTGGAGCTGTTAAAAGTAAATCGTAGGTTAAGAGGTTAAAGAGGGCAATATAAACTGTAAGAAATTAGTGTTCTTCAGAGCGTTTGCAGCCCTTTCTTTACGCAGAACACCTTCCAACACTTCTAAGGAAGTATTCACAAAAAGGCGCCTGTTGTTTATTTATACCGCCCTGAATCGGTACAATCTTACACGAGCAAAACAAACAGAAATTTTTGGCTCCTTTACGGCATTTGCATGAATAAATATAAAATACTCGATTTAAATTTGCCGTTGGAAGTTTTCTTCTGTGGTAATCAAATTTACCGACATTGAGAATTTATGCAGTCACAATATAATGGAATCTAAGACCCTGACTGCCGCCGGGGCACGCTACCACCAGTAAAAAGAAATGGACATTTTTATATTAAATATGACACTAATTTTGAATGAATAAGGCGTTTAAATGTGGAGGAAATCTCTATTCATTTTTACTGGTGGCAGACTGCTCCGTCCTTAATCAGACCCTGCGAAAACTGTTAAAGTTGAAGTTTCACCGTTTTCAGGAATTCCTATTTATTTAGTTCCATTGTAACAACAGTATTTTTTTGTTTTTGTAAATATTACAGAGTTTTAGGACTGAATTACTATTCAGAAAATAAAAGGAAAAAAATAAATTCGAACACGCACTGTCATGTGTATTTGGTCATAAATTATTAATGGTTGCGTCAGTCCTATCTGTAAGTTCCTATGGTAAATTATTTTGAGCGGATATTGTGCTTGTAAGGAACCAGTAACTTTGTTACAGAGTCTCTCTAATGGTTTGAACGTGAACATGGTGTAAGACGTAACTCTAATATAGAGACACTCTAATTGTCCGCAGTGCATTTTTAATTAGGAGTTAAATGTACCGCAAGTTAGCGGTAACCGTATGCAAATTTATTTGCCCAGTCTGCCAGAGTATAAATAGGAGAGCGAAATTATGTTAGTTGGTTAGTCAGTATATAGTTGGTTAGCAGGGATGAGATTTCCGCGTTTTTGAGCACCTTAGAGAAAATGTTGTTCTTTTAAATCACAAAAATGTTCCAATTAAATGAAATAACGTTTTCTCTAATAAAATACCGGTGTAAAAAAAAGAGGAAATCTCATCCCTGTTGGTTAGTTAGACGTTAGAGAGAGTGTGAGTTTGCGTAAGTCGTTTTGGTGAAGATAAACAGCCTGTATGACTGGAGTTTAGCTTGGGAACAAGAACAGATTTAGAGTGAGATGAAATCTAGGTGTGGATTTGAGAGGAACCCCGCCGTCGCAGCTTAAGCACGCACCGGAGAAATGAAGTTACGTGAGTTAACTTATGACTTTATATTTAATTAAGATTGTATTATTACTATCACGGAGTGAGGGTGAAATTCATGAGATCTTGTCTGCCAACACTTTGCCAGTTGTTGAATAAAAGCTCTATATTTGAAGCCTATAAGACTCCTCATGAACTCCCACCCTTATAAATACGCCACGAATGGCGCCCAACCCCGACCACGAACATTTTATTCTAACGGCTCAAATAGCACTGAATGAGATTTCAGACCACGTCCATATTATACTGAAGCTACAGATAGACATGTTTTTGAACAAAGTGACACTTTCTATGACCAGTTTGCCAACTCTGTTGAGATTATGTCTCGAGTATATTTTACGGGTGAAGAAAATGTTCAGGACTTTGTACAGCAGCTAGAGGATTATATAAGTTATAATAATGTACCTAGTAAAAACAAATATCTAGTACTTAAAAGTTCACTTAAGAATGAAGCTCTTCTATGGTTAGAAAATATAGGTAGATTTTTAGTGAAAGATAATACCAAACGATATGAGGAAACTGTATTTGAGCTCCAAAAAGCGTTTCGGAAGGTTAACGACAGAAATGCGTTACAACTGGAGTTTTATTATCACCAGCAAGATAATTTTGAAAGTGCATCTAAATTTTATTTGCTTAAACTAGATTTAAAGAATAAATTAGGACTAGACTTATCATTTGATGATCTGTTAGACATTATCGTACCCCTTTCTATTGTGCAGATTCAAGACTATATTGAGTTGTGAACTCCTAACTGTTCAGCAGAATTATATCAACTTTTATTGAAATATGAATCTCGTCACGGCTGAGGTGACTGGGAGGGGCGTAGCCCTCGACCGAGAACCTATTGCAGTAACATATTTCAGATTGAGAATGTTGGTCATAATTTCAGAGGAGGAAAGCGTGAAATGCATAATACTTATAGAAGTGGTGGTGTTCAGAATCAGGCAAATAACAGTAGTGGTCGTAATATGTCTAATGCAGGTAATAGAATGAATGGAAATTATAGAAATGATGGTTGGAATAGGAATTTAGGGAGGAATAGTAGTTTTGTTCAAAGAGAGAGAGTTTGTGATAGGGATGTTCCTGCTCCACAAGTAAAGCAAGTGAAGAGGAACGAAAACGATTTGGATAGAGGGATAGCGCAAAGGCAAATTAGTAAGAATTTAGAATATAGTATATAAGGTATACAGTCACGAGTTCAGCATGAAAAACCTTCGCTTAGTCTAAGTAGTGTTATAGTTAACCCGGTAGACTTACATGAGTTGTTAATTCAATTACATGATATTGTGGTGAAATGTTTATTTCATACAGGAGCTCAGGACTGTTTCATCTCTTATGATCTCTATAAAAGGTATTTTTGATCTAGAAAATTAAAATTTTCGAACTTAGTTATCCGTTCGGCTCAATGGTCAGTTTGTGTGAATAACGGTCAAGTAGAATTGGAAGTAGAGGTTTTTGCAGTAAAAATGCGTTGGCAGTTATGTGTTATTGATGGGTTAGAATCGCATTGCATAATGTGAATAGATTATATGAGAGATAGAGGAATTAGTTAAGATTTCTTTAAGCAATCTTTGGTTGTAAATAATGAGGAAAATGAATGCAAGGAAAAGTCGATACCAGTAGTGGTTCATTCAGAAGAGTCCGATGAGGGGGAGGTTGTAAAGAAGGCGTCTGAAGATAATATAGTTTTGAACATAGAGCAAGCAAGTAAAACGTGGTAGCAGATGCGTTGTCTCAAAACTCGCAGGAATGTGTTGAAGTAGTGGAAAATGTAGAGCTTTGTGGTTTATCATCTTCGGTAGTAAGTTCATTAGAGCAGTTAATAAAAGAGGAAAAGGAGGGGTTTAAGCAATCTTTGGTTGAGTGTGGGGAAGTATTGTCAGTTAATCCAGGGTTAACGAGAGAACAGTTAATAAAAAAGAAAAAGGAGGAGTTTTAGCAATTTTTGGTTGAGTTTGGTGA
Organism: Maratus speciosus; assembly: GCA_963932465.1. Classification (NCBI taxonomy): domain Eukaryota; kingdom Metazoa; phylum Arthropoda; class Arachnida; order Araneae; family Salticidae; genus Maratus; species Maratus speciosus. The sequence continues at coordinate 471,358,404 of OZ010796.1, forward strand.
AGTAGTTTCAGATAAACCAGGGTTAACACAGGTATCTAACGTGACGGAACGTGTTAACAGAACTTTAATCCAGATGATCTCGTCGTATGTTGTCCTCACCATTCAAATTGGGTCAGATTTCGGCAACACTTCGCTTATGCAGTACGCACAGTAGTTCATGAATACACTGGGAAAATGCCTGCTGAGTTATTTTTTGGTAGAAAAATTATAAATCCGTTTCGAAGATTAGTAATGGTGTCTGGTGCTGAAAGTCAGTTCATGTGTAAGGACATTGATAAGTTGGTGAAGGAGGTACAAATTCAGATGGGAAAAGATCAGAGAAAACAAGCACTGTATTATAATATGCGTAGGAGGCAATTAGAGGTTAAAGTTGGTCATTTTGTTTTGTTGGAAAAGCATTGGTTGAGTTCTAGGCGACAGAAAAGATTAGCTAAATTTGGTCGTAAGTTTGTTGGTCCGTTTGAAGTATTAAAAGTGCGAAATAATAATCTGGTGATAAAGATGGATGGAGAAAGGATGATGGTGAATCTCGATCAGGTGAGAGTTTATTAGTTTAGGGAAAATGGTAGTGGTGTTTAGCGAAGCTCCCAGTCAAACGAGTCCAGTGATTCTCAGTTATCTGTGCCTAACAATAAGTCAAAGCCTTATGGTAAATTACATAGAAATAGAGCTAAGAACCAAAGTGCTCACAATACAACGACAAGGAAATATGGACAAAAAGTCAAACGACGAGATCGTAAGTCATTAGGTTCAGAATCGGACCATTTATCTGAAAAGAAACCCAGAATTACAAGTAAATGTTCTAAGAGCCATGAGCGTTCAGACAATTCCACAACGATTCTATCCAAACCCATAAATAATTCAAGAACGAATATAAGAACCAAAGTGCTCATAATACAACGACAAGACAATATGGACAAAAAATCAAACGACGAGATCGTAAGTCATTGGGTTCAGAATCGGACCATTTATGTGAAAAGAAACCTAGAATTACAAGTGAACGTTCGTTTAAGAGCTATAAGCGCTCAGACAATTCGACTTCGATACTATCGTATCCCACAAATAACAAATCTTTTCACAGCCCACGCTTTCAATATAAACGTGCAAAAACGAATTATAATATTCACTCTCCCACAGCTAAGAAAAGGCGAAGCACAGGAAAGAAACGTGGCTTGCCCCCATCTACGACATCAGGAGCGCCCAGAAAACAGAGAAACCATACGGCACACACGAGCCAGGAACTTACTCATCGATACGATACTTCTAACCGGCCTAGATCTATTCATCGAGTGGACTCTACAGTGGTTCCCCGATATCGATACCGAATGCGTCTTCAGGTCAAGCAACCGACAGTGAATTCACCTTTCAGCTCCGACGAGGAACGAGCATTTGTCCAAGGATTCTGGAATAAAGATAGAAAACCTTCATTCAGCATGAAGTCAGCAAGCTGTGAGTCAAGTCTATAAATCGGGTGATGACGTTCTTTAATTTTTTACTTAATAGTTTTTTAAATAAAAGTGCATTTATAAGGTAAGGATGTGCAGAACCCAGGTGGACTTTTGCTATTGTTAGAACTTTTGACACAGATTTTTGTTTTTCTTCGCAAGTTCGTAAGTCCTGATGGTTATATTGGAATATGCAGTTATTTTGAACTTTTGATGTCTAATAATTTTTCATTTCAGGGAAAGATACCATTTATGTTAACTGATACGGCATACAGATGAATAATTTCTGTGTTGTATATTTTTTACATTTATTTTTTGAAACAAGCACAGCAAAAATGCTGTTCGTGTGTGTCCCAATTATTGTACTGGCAGAAAGCTCTTAGGTAGTTTTGGAGGGAGCATTAATTTATTTGGCCTATTTCAGATTGAGATATTCTTTATTTCGGGAAGTTTTTTTTTTTTTTTTTTTTTTTTTTTTTTTTTTTTTTTGGAAAGTTAAGAATGGGGAAGGAAAATTCGGGTACTAGTTATATTTTATTTTTGGTAGTTGAGCGAATTCTTTGTTAGGGAAATTTTGCGTACCGGGATTTTTGACATTGGAGAGTTTTTTTTTTTTTTTTTTTTAGATTTCTTTTGGCAGGTAAATTAACAGTGTATAGGTATTAGATATGTCTGGTGTTTTTTCTTTTTCTTTTTGACCACGTATATGGTGGGTTAAAAGTTTAAGTAAATTGTAAATTATTTTTCGGACAAGGAAATTTTATAGTAACCCAGCATTTGTTTTTTCGGCTCTAAACTTTTTTCGAGAAAAAGGTTAGGACATTTATACAGGGTGTCCGGTCTCAACAGTGTCCAATGGCTAATTCCTAAACCGTTAGTCATAGACATATAGTTCCAATTACAAAAATGTTTTAAATCTGGTAAAGAAATATTTTAAAAGCGATTTGGGTCAATAAAAACATTTCTTAAAAAATTACGAAATTTAAATTTTTATACGGTGTCCCCGGTCCTATAAGGTATATTTAGTAAAATTTTCCTTTTACGCTGACAAGTAATAAAAAAAAAAAGCCCCGTTGTTCTACGATTAAAATTGACCTAGTAATACCTGTTTAAAGTTGGAGCATATTTTTTTGCTGCAAATTGGGGGTCATTCACAAATTTAGTCGAAATATGATTTCGTCAGATATAGTAACGAAATAGTTGAGAGTAAAATTAACATTGCAATATAAATTTGAAATATTTAGTCATTCTGACATATTAATGCAAAATATACAATTTGTAATAAACATTTAAGAATAAAGAAAAAAAAAAGAATTTTTGTTAAATAAAATCATGCTAAATTAACAGCCTCAATACTTTACAAAATGATACGTATTTTAAAGTATTATTAGATTACACTAGCCTGCAAAAGTTGGGTAATTTCATAATAGATTCTTATGTATTCTGTACCGCTGAATCCGGAATTGACCTTCATTTTTAGCCATCACATCAGGATTATTCGCAAATTGTAAATTTCAAAGTTAAAAAGTTCAAAGTTAAAATTTAATCTCCTCCCCCATCTCATCACATCACCCAGCTGTAAGAATCCCAAGATAATCAAAAATATCGAATAAATTATTGAATAAAATAAAATAAAATAAGTTTTACATATGTTTTGTAGTATGAGATTTTCGCTATATTTTAACTTACACATTTGCAAAAAAATTCTAACGTGATGGTTAAAAATGAAAGTAATTTTCAGATTTATTGCTAAAAAGTACGTAAAAATAAATTATCAAAAGTTAAAAAATACAACCATCTCCTCGACTTTATAGTATCCGATTTTTGTTATTCTTTAAATTCGACAATTTATGATTTGCGAAATATCCTGACATGATGGTTAAAAATTAAGGCAATTTTCAGATTAAGTGCAAAAAAATACATAAAAGTTAAAAAACCCAACAATCTCCGTCTTGTATTTTCTAATCTAAAACTTTTTCTTAAAGTTCTTGGCTGTAATCTATCCTAAATGTTTTGTGTTATCCTGTAAAATAAGTATATATGGATACCGAAAATCATAACAATATTAGATTGTTATCGGATTTGCGCCAGTATGTAAAATGTAATCTCGATCGGATATTTGAAAGTGGGTTTAAGTTCGAATACAAATCAGGCATGTGATTTCCGCGTTTTTGCACACCAGTATATTCTTAGAGAAAATGTTGTTCTCTTAAATCGCAAAAATGTTTCGATTAAATGAAATATCAATTTCTCTAAGAATATACTGGTGTGCAAAAACGCGGAAATCACATGCCTGCAAATTTTGAACTGAAAAAACATACATAAGATCGTTGAATTAACATAAAGACTTATAAAAATAACTTAATTTTATTAAAAGAAATCATAAAGAAACAGTCTTAAATCCTGACAAAATAAAACATATGTTATTTCAACCAATCTGAAACTTAATAAATGTTAACTTAATCGTAATATTTGTACGATTTTTTTCAAAGCGCAGATACACATGAAATGAGATCTTCGAATACTTTAAGAACTTGGAATGTGACCCCTCAAAGCAAGGCCGAACTCATTTGTTTTCAGAGCAGAAAAGGGACATAAGTCATGCATTTTTAAAGTTTCATAACTCCCACAGTTTTAGTGTTATATGAATGGGACTTTTTTTGTCTTACTTCTCAGTGTAATAGGAAAATTTTACTAAATATAACTTATAGGACCGGGGGACCGTATAAAAATTTAAATTTCGTAATTTTTTAAGAAATGTTTTTATTGACCCAAATCGCTTTTAAAGTATTTCTTTACCTGATTTAAAGCATTTTTCTAACTGGAACTATATGTCTATGACTAACGGTTTAGGAATTAGCCATTGGACACCGTTGAGACCGGACACCCTGTATAGTCCAACTTTTTTTTGTAGTTTGACGGGGGTGTTGTAAGGAACCAGTAACTTTGTTACAGGGGCTCTCTAGTGGTTTGAAGGTGAACATGGTGTAAGACGTAACTCTAAAATAGAGGCGCTGTAATTGCCCACGGTGCATTTTTAATTAGGAGTTCACTGTTCCACGAGTTAGCGGTAACTGTACGCAAATTTATTTGCTCAGTCTCCCAGAGTATAAATAGGAGAGCGAAACTATGTTAGTTGGTTAGTCAGTAGATATTTGGTTAGTTAGAAGTTGGAGAGAGTGTGAGTTGGCGTAAGTAACTTTGGTGTGGGGAAACGACATGTATGGCTAGAGCTTAGCCTGGGAACAAGAAAAGATTTAGAGTGAGATGAAATCTAGATGTTGATTTTAAATGAACCCCGCCGTCACAGCTTAACCACGCTCCGGTGAAATGAAGTTACGTGAGTTATCATTTAACTTTATATTTAATTAAGATTGTTTTATTGCTATCACGGAGTGAAGGCGAAATTTATAAGATCTTGTCAGCCAACCCTTTGCCCGTTGTTGAATAAAAGCTCTATATTTAAAACCTATAAGACTCCTCATGAACTCCCACCATTTTCATTACGCCACATGTTGAGTGGGATATTGTCCGGATAGCTCAATTGGAAGAGCTTTGGCAGATAAAGCCAAAGCTTTTGGGCTCGAGTAGTAGCCTTTATATAATTTCATCGGATAGAAAAATTGACAGGCAGGTATGCGAGTTTTTCGCAAGTTAAGTGTGTTTAACTTTTTTTTAATCCTCCTGCCAATACCTTGTCCCGAGCTACGAGCAAAAATCGTTTGCATCCACACATTGCCGGTTTTCCAGCTCTTTTAATCAGTCACCTCGCATTCTGCGAAGTCTTCGTGTACGGTTGAATGCGGGGAGTTTTTCTTCTGTTACTGTTTATTTACAGCATCTTGCTTTATGCAAATTTTTCGGCAAATGTGTGGTATGACGTAACGGTTTAACTGAATGTATATATTGTGTGGTCCTGCTGTGTGAGGCGGCTCTGTTTTTCCTTTTAAAATGGATTATGTAAGATTAAGCCGTTTACGAGCATGTTTTTAAATATTTAATGTCTTAAGTTTTTCGACATCGAAGTAATGATGTTTGTTTTTGTGATTTTAAATAAAATTATAAAAAGTTCGACGTGTCTTCAGTATATAATCAGCTGGTAATGACTGTCTACACTGCGTTTACTCTGCTCTGGCTTGAATTTAAGTTGTTTAAGCTCGATGAATTCTCACTGGTTATGAGCCAGAGCAGTTATTATACCAGCTGTAATATGGAATAAGTTTTATATTCCCGCTGAGTGTTGTGGTTCCTGTTCCTGTTTTATATGAGTGGTTCCTGCTGCTGACGACTTCATGATAGTGAACGGCTTTATGGACTATTTCTGGATAACAACTCCGTGTGCTTCCAATCGGTGACAGAGAGGAATTTTTCACCTACTTATGAACTGGATTAGAACAAGAGTTTCACTTCTACAGATTGTATGTAGGACTTTTAAGGACTGGACTTTTGAACTTTAAGTGCATAAGACTTGCCATATGAGAGTGAACGTAATAAGTAAGAATTTTTGTTACTTTTTACTTTCTTGAATGTTTTCTTAATATATTGTATATATATATATATATTTCTCTCAGTAATTAATCTTGTTTATATGTATATATTATAATGGATGAGATTGAATTTTTGACTCCAGACAACTACGCAACATGGTCCGCGGACATGAAAGTCCTCCTTATGGACCGTGGTTGCTGAGGATTTATTGATGGTACAGAAAAACCACCTGATGATAGTGTAAAATATAAGGAAAAGCGTGACTATAATTTACGTCGTGATAGGGCATTTAGTTCTATATATTTAAATGTATCTCCTGATCTTAGACCACTACTTGCAGAAACGACTGATGCTAAGAAAGCATGGGATATCCTCCAGGATAACTATCGCCCTAAAACTAGAGCTGCAGTAATCTCCCTCCTGGATAAATTTTTTGCTGCCATGTATGAAGAGGGGGAAGGGATTGGTTTGTTTGCAGCTAGATTACGTACAATTATTAAACAATTGCAGGAACAAGGTCATCCATTAGAGGATCTTTATCAGGTTTTCCAACTTATTCGTTTTTTACCTGACCAATTTTGTAGTATAGTTCTTAATATTTATCGTTATACTGACACTGATTTTAAATTTGATCCCATATTGAAAGAACTACTTTTAGAGGAAAACCGCTTGCAACAATGCAATTTAGATAAATCAAATGTTGCATTTAAATCTAAATTACAAAAACCTAAAGGCAAAAATATAAAACAGTATAGTAGAAGTAGCAGTAAGGATAGATCTACTCTCTTGAAACGGATGCTATATGTAGCAAGTGCAAAATGAGGGGTAAAATTGCACCAAATTGTACTTTAAAAATACCCAGTAAAGTACCCAGTAAAGAGATAAAGAGAAGGGGGGGGGGACATTTGCCCAAATAGTAGTTTTGCTACAGATATGCTTGAAGCTAATCAAAGCTCTGTCAGAGGACAGGAGTGGCTTTTTGATACTGCTGAATGAACACATTTTTGTAAAGATCGAGGGCTTTTCTCCACATACAAAACAGTTAGGGGGACGGACATGTATGTTGCTATAGGGGACATTAAATGTCCAGTTTTAGGCATCGGAACAGTAGAGATGTGTTTTTATGATAAGGGAAACAGCCAAAATTTGGAACTTAAAAATGTCATGTACACGTCTAAACTTAGACGTAATTTAATGTCAGGTATGGGCGTTCCTTGACATTCCTTGACAGCATGGGAATGTCTTTTTCATGTAAAAATGGTCGTTTGACTTTATTATCGAAAAACGGAAGAAAAATATTTACGGCTATTAACACTAGAACGGCGATAGGTGTCATTTTGACACCTGAGTATTTTCGTCCGTTGATTACTTTTGTTTGCTTGGGCGAAATCGTTTGAAATTTTTTGACTTTTCCTAAATAGATAACATATATTTCTAAAAAAAAAATTCAGCTTTCTAGATTTGTTAGTTTTTGAAATATGAACTTGTATTCCTAGAACGGCGGACGGGGGTCATTTTGACCCCATTAGTAAAATACTCTTTGTACTCGAAGCTGCTTTTGTTGCTATACTATATGTTCGAGGAGCAATAAAAAAAATGGTTTAGATTTATATTCATTATCGTCCAAGGCATGAGGAATACTATTTTGCAAATAAACTATCTCAAGAGATAGATTCAAAGAAAGAAAAATATTTTTTAGGTTTGATGAAAAGACAACAGGATCTAGCAGACTACAGACTGATAAATTTGCTCTTGCATCTAAAATGTGGAATAAATTTATTGAAAATTGCAAAACATGCTACCGACCAGGACAAAATATTACAGTTGATGAACAATTGTTCGCATCTCAGGTTAGATATAAATTTACGCAATATTTGCCAAATAAATCGGATAAATTTTGAATAAAATTTTTGTGATCTGTTGACGTTGATACTAAAAACCTCTTGGATGAATTTATTTATCTGGAAAATGATGAAACAGCAAATCCTTGATTACGTTTATCGGAAAATGTTGTCGTGAAATTAACAGATCCCCATCTAAACGAAGGGACGAATATTACGACAGATAGCTATTTTACTAACATCAAATTAGCAGAAATGTTAAAAGCTAAAAATACAACTTTGGTTGCACAATGAAAAAGAACCGAAGAGAAATTCCTATATCATTGAAAATATGCGCAGTACTCTTTATTCATCGAAGATAGTGGAATGTGATAATATGACACTTACCATCATCTATCAAGCCAAAAGAAAAAAATGTGTTTTTCTACTGAGCTCATTACATTCTACTGTAAAAACTGAAGACGGTCTCAAGAAGTTGCACGATTCAATAGAATATTACAACGCAACGAAGTATGGTATAGATATCCATGATCAGATGTGCCGAAAATACTCCGTGAAATCGGCTTCTGGACGATGGCCTGTACATATCTTTTTCAATATTTTGGATCATGCAGCTTTAAACGCCTGGATAATATATAAAAGTGTAACAGGCAAGCCTATCAGTAGAAGAGATTTTCTATTAAATTTAGGAGATGTGTTCAGAATGGATCTTATGGTATCAAATCTCCCAAAGATCTTTCCTGAGTCTTCAGAAAAAAAAAACCACGAAAATAAAATAGATATCAAGAGAAAAAATGTCAAGTACAGACATGCAATGGCAACAAATCTCAAGAATTTTGCACACCATGTTTCAAAGTTGTGTACTGGAAAAATTGCTATTTTTTTTTGTTGTTACAACTGAATTAATTCCTAATACGTGTGAACAATTTAGAGCAAAATGTACTGGAAAAATTACTTTTTTTTGTTACAACTGAATTAATTCCTAATACGTGTGTACAATTTGGAGTACTAAGCATTAAATAAAATTGAAAGAGAAGGCTTAATATATTAACCATTCAGTTACACTTATAATGAAATAACGAAAACAACAGAACATATTTCTCATTTATGGATTTAGAGAGTGAATCATTCGGCGAGTAAGTAGATGAAAATATAAATATATATTATTTTATAGATTGTGTTTTATTTTAGTTAACATTAGTTTGTGAAAACATTAATTTTAAATCGATTTTTATATCAAATTAATGAGTTTTTTGAGTAGTCGTAGTATGATCCAATTAATCGCCCTGTTGGCGTTACATATACAGTACTTTAAAAATTCAATAAATTATCGAGTAATATTAAATATAAATTATGAAATACACGTAAATTACATATTTTTGCCAATGTATGGCATTTAAAATTGTTTTAGCGTTGTTATTTCAGTAGTTTCATCGAGGGGTCAAAATGACCCCTTCCCGCCGTTCCAGTAGGTAAGATTTTCCCGCCGTTCTAGTGTTAAAACAAACGGTTTTTTTTCATTTGCAAACCAACATATCCCAACGTAAGAGACAAGAGGGCTTACTCAGCACAGACTCAAAAGTGTGGTGGTGATCTAAACAAATGGCATCGAATATACTGTCATATTAATACAAAGTACATTTTAAACACAAGTAAGAATGATGCAGTTCATGGTTTACCAAATTTCAAGGAAAAAGACATGCCAACTTGTGAAGATTGTAAGATCGCTAAGTCCCGAAGGGTCTCGTTCAAGCCAATAGACAAAACACGCTCTAGAGCTCCCCTCGAATTGATTCATTCTGATGTATGTGGGCCCCTTTCGGTCAAATCAAACGGAGGAGCTAGATATTTTGTGAGCTTTATTGACGACTATTCTAAAAAAGTAGTTGTTTACCCACTTAAACAAAAGGGTGAAGTTTTTGAATGCTTCAAACGATTCCAAAAAAAGGGCGGAAAGATTTCTAAATCGCAAGATCATAAATCTTAGGTCTGACCATGGCGGTGAATATGAAAATACGGCTTTCAGTAAATACCTTGAAGATCAAGGAATACATCATGAATTCAGTAACGAGTAAACTCCCGAGATATTGGAACTGCGGAAAATTTCAATTGTGTGGCCTTAAACGCTATAAAAGCTCTCTTACATGAGAGCAAGTTAAGAGAAAGTTTTTGGGCAGAAGCATTACTAACTTTAGTTTATACGTAAGTAAGTAAGTAAGCACCCACCCTGGGAACCCGCTTTTGGCTTATGGTTAGGTGTAACCCCCAAGCCCAGGGCAGGGAAAAGTTTTACTACCCGCGAAACTCCTTGAATTTTTTTTTTTTTTTTTTTTTTTTTTTTTTTACAGTTTAGGAGAAATAACAATGTTAGATATATGACAATTATTGACAGTGTTTGCAATAAATATTTACAGATGACCCCTATAATTACATTTGAGAGAAATATTCATTATTATAACATATAAATATGCATAGTTTTTAGAATTTGATATTAAACTTTTTTTTTTTTAACACAATTACCTACATATTTGCAACACTTTTATATTATTTTCAGGATTCACACATAATTTAAATCATAACATCAATTTAAACCATGTACAGATGTGATATTTGCAACACTTAAAGCTATTTTCAAGATATATGATGCAAAATTATTTTTAACTCTATACTAAAAATAAGTATTAAGGTACAAGATGCGAACAATAATTAATATTATGCACTATTATGAAAGTATAAGTAATTGTAGATAATAATTACCTACAAATTTACAGTACAATGATACTGTGTTTGAGATATTATGTAAGATACATGATGCAAAAATTATTTTTAAATCTACACTGAAAATTTAGTATTAAGGTACAATATGCGAACAATAATTAATATTATGCACTATTACAAATTCTTTTGAGTTATTTAATATTTGACAATATGGCCATATGGTCCTACTGAACACATCTTCTATTTGCCAAGTGTGATTGATAAACCGGACACGCAGTGGAATCCGCTGAATGTTTCCTATAATTAGGTAAGTGGAAACAATTTGTGCATCTATATTGCGAGGGAACTCCCGCAAAAGGGCACTCCGAAGTGCAGTGACCTCTCGAACATTTGGCGCAAATTGGCTGTCTCCTGCAGTAAGATGTCTGATGTCCATACAGCTGGCAATTGCCGCATCTAATTATTGGGCGAAAAGAACGAATATAGCACTTGTTGAGACCCACCTGTATAAATTTTTTTTTCTAATAGTTCTTGTGATGCTTTTGTTTCAAATTGCAATATGATGTGATGTAGTGTAGAATTATCCCTCTTTAGAATTTTCAATAAGGTGATGTTTTTATCAGATAAATTTTCTTCAAGATATGATATTATTTCATTTGTAGGTACTGAGGATGGAATACCGGTGATTATTACTCTTTTGTAATTAGTCAACTTATATGTGATTTCTGTTAACTTTGTAATGTCAGGAGTGTTTTCTATCATTTTTAACAAATGTTCTGTATTGTCATCTGTATTAGATTGTATAATTATTGTATCTGGATTTCTGGCATTTCTGCAGTGTATTATTGGAACTTCCTTCACTTTATTAAAGTGTTCGTTAAGTAATGCTTTGAGTTTTGGAATCCTTATGTGTTTAGCGGTTGTTCTAATTAATATTGCAGAATTAGAGTTCGGCAAAGCAGGGGGAACGCCCGTTTTTGTGCCATCACCGCATTTCACTCCTTTACAGCCCCCACTAGAGTACTCCAGGTTTCGCGTCACCAACTCCTCAATTTTCTGTAGTCTGTTGGATAATTGAATGAACCCTCCTTCACCATTTTCTTCTATTCTCTCATTTTCGTTATTTGCCATTATTGTTTGAGTTGCTATTGTTTTTAACTTAACTTCTGTTTGTATGATTTTTTCTCTAGTTTGTGATTTTAATTGCTTCTGTTGTCGTTTTAATTTATTAATTTCTTCTTGAAGGGTTACAATATTTGCATTAATCTGTTCTTTATTTTGTTCTTCCTTGACCAAAGAGTCTTTTAATTGTTTATTTTCTTGTTTCAATTCTTCCAATTTATTTTCAATCTGTACTTCTGCATTTGATCTTTTTTCCATTATTGTTTGAGTTGTTGTTGTTTTTAATTTATTTACTGTTTGTGAAAATTTGTCTATAGTTTTTTTCTTAAGTTGCCTCTGTTGACTTTTTATTTTATCTATTTCTTCTTTAAAACTTTCTTTTATTTGTTCTTTACTATGTTCTACCTCAGTTAAGGAGATTTTTAATTGTTTATTCTCTTGCTTCAGTTCTTCCAAATATTTCTCAAGTTTAATTTCCACTTTTGTACTTTCTTTGAGCTTTAATGACAATTCATCATTCTGTGTTTGCAGGATATCCAATTTATGTCGTAATTTTTTCATCTTTTCAGGAGAATCCTTATTTATTTCGTTGGAGTGTTGTATAAGAAGTTTCTCATCTCTTCTTGCTTTAGAAAAGATTGTTTCGAGATATTTTTTAGCTTCTTCTGAGCTACTATTAGATCTGTTATTTAATAGTATATTGTACTCCTGAATGAGCTGTTGGATGGATAGTGACTCTAGCTGGTTTATGGATGGTGGTATTTTTAATGGAAGTGGTGATCCACCTAATGCATTTTGTATATTTTTTTCTTTGTTTTTTAATCGAGCCTCATTAATTTCTTCTGCTAGTGATATTGCAGTTTCCAAATTAGACTGCTTTCTCTGTTGGGTATTCTTGGTACTGATAGTTTTTGATTTTAGTTTTTCTGGTTGTGGTATGGGATCATTCTCTTCCTTTAGTAGGATCAGAAGCTGCAGATGATTGAAGAACGGACAACTAGTCACATATGGTCTTCTGTTTTCTTTATGATTTAGTTCTATAATTCTGTTTCTTATGCTAATTATTTCTTCACTTTTCATTTCCCGATGCAGGTTTATTAGTTCAGTATTATTTGCTTGATAATATGGTATTTTGTTGTATTCTTTATAATGTATTGCTCTGATGTGTTGTAACTCAATTTCCAAAAATAGTGCATTTTTTCTTAATTGGGCAGCTCTATCACCCTTTGCTGTCTTCATACGATATTTTTCTGGTTGATATATATTATTTACAACATTATAACTTTGTATGTTATATATGCCATAGTATGGGCTCTTTGAAAATTCTCCCTTCTCCACAGCCTTGATATGTTCTAATTGATTTGTTAATAGGACCTTAAATTCTTCATAACGTTGTGGATAAACCGCCTCGACCTTATTTATCAACTGTTGAACAACATGACTCGTAATTAGCGCTGGTTCTGTCGCCGGAATAACTCCAGATGATTGGACGTCAGCCAATTCATTATTAGATGCCTCTCTATTTATTGTACTTGTTTTCACTACTGTGTCCATATCCAATCTTGTCAAGTTGACTGTTGGATTGATTCCTTTTTGATTCATTATGTATCTTGACATTACTTTAAGTCCACTTTAACAAGACTGCTTATCAATACTTGGGATTATTTTAGTTAACTAATTTCAATTAGTAATTATGCAATACTTTAGGAGAGATATTATTAAGAATGATCGAAGATACTATTAAAATGATTTTAGATACTACGTTCTATCATCATATGCCAGCCAAGCAATTTAAAGATATAATACGTTTGAGTTATATTAAAAGTTGAAGATAAACACATAAATGGGGGGGTCCACTAGACCCGCACCACATATCTTTGAAAGAAAGGAATATAGATAGAAAAAAGCAAAAACCGGTGGTCGTGACCACCGAAAATGACTAAGATAAAAATTAAGAGCCTAATAAGGGGAAAATTTTGAATAATAAATGAAATAAAAATAAAATAAAATAATGAGAGTAAAAGTTTACTATATCAAAACAAAGAAAAGGGAAAAGTATGTGCATTTGCCCTCGTACCACAAAAACCATACACTCAAAAAGAGATATAAATCAATTGTACAATTCTCCCAATAACACCATACCCTGTCCAACTTTGTAATTCCGACAATCACAATCATAATTTTTTACAAGTAACAACAAATTTCAGTATGTGAAGATTATTACTGTGTTTGTGATCAAAAATGGTCTCCTAGTTTAATTCATCTGATATGATACAGGAATAATAGTGTGTTATGAATAATAAAATAATAAAATGAAATAGAGAACAAATTTACATATTTACACTCTCAATGTAGAACTGATGTAGACAATTACAACAACATTGCTGCAGCATGTATATTGCCTATCCAATCCCGATTTCCCACACTTGGACAAAATAAGGAACAGACATTGTAAGGGCTGACTGGGTGGACCAGAAAAATAAAAAGAATGTTAAATATTACACTAAAGTATGAAAGTTAACAGTACTCACCCGACGCTACTAGGGTCCTGCCGCACTTGCCTGAAAAGAAATATGGTACACAAAAGTACAGATGAATAATTATGATGTAAGTGCGCCAAAAATCAGTGCAGGGACCAACCAATAAGTGCGAGAAGAAACCAAAAATTTAACCCAAGAAAGAAAAAAGATGCTATTGTTAAGGAAAATGTGTGCTGAATGTAAAAATTTTAAGTGGGATCAAGAATAAGAGTAATACGAGATATCCCATTGAAAAAAAGCAGGTGAATAACTCAAATAATAAAAAAGTTGTCAATGTTAGGCAAGGAATTACGAGCAAGGTCAAAAATTTAAGTGGGATCAAAACTGTCGGCAACCTCTAGCATATTCAAGAAATATCTTGATAATTGAAAAAGTTGATAATGTATGCTAAATGTAAAAATGTTAAGTGGGATCAAGAAAGTAATTAATACGAGATATCCCAGTGAAAAAAAAAAAAAAAAAAAAAAAAAAAAAAAAAAAAAAAAAAAAAAAAAACAGGAGAATAACTCAAAAAATAAAAAAGTTGTCAATGTTAGGCGCGTTACGAGCCTAATAATATACGATAATACGAAATAATAACGAGCAAGGTAAAAAAAAAATTAAGTGGGATCAAAACTGACGGCAACCTCCAGCATATTCAAGAAAAAACCAGAAAATTATCTTAATAATTGAAAAAGTTTCCATTGTTAAGGAAAATCCTTAACAACTGGGAAATAGTGTGAAATATGGAATGGGATTGGTTAGAAAGTCAAAAATGACTAAAAAATAGAAAAATCCAAGTCTCTAGCTCAAATAGCAAAAAAGTAGCCAATGTTATAGTTAAGGGAGGGGGACAAAAAGTGGAGCAGAAGATGGTGACAAAAGTTAGGATAAAAGAAGAAATGAAAATGTGACAGTAAATGTGACAAAGACTAAGAAAAAAGCAATAGAAAAGTAGCGCCCCAAAAAACCCGTCCCCTACAGGCCCCTAATTGAGCTAGAGCTAAACGAAATAGTGGAAAAGACGGGGGGGGGGAAGTTCACTTAGGTGGTTTGCAGTTGAATTTGGCGCAGCGAAAAATCTCTACGACCAGTATTTTTGAGATATTTAGCATTTTGTGCTAAAATTCTAATGGAGAAAACACTTATTAGAAACAAAATGGCAGTTTTAAGTGTTAAGATGGCAAACCTAGTATTTAATTTTATATCTAAAAGTTGAAGATGACTACCCTAAACATGTTGCCATCGAAAAAATTTGTAGAATATAACATTTAGTAATTTCTTTTCTTTTTTTTTTTTTATGAATTTTTTATGTAATAGCTTTATAGCAATGTGATCTTTAGTAAGAAACAAAATGGAGAATAATCTTTAACATCCCACATTTGTGAGATCTTCATAAGTTTTACCATGAGTGTACCTCTTAAGACTCTAAAGACTATAACCAACACTCAAAAACAGGTCTTAGATAAAACCGGTGTACTCTTCATTTGTTTAAGTTTTACCATTACCTTTCCCATAAGGAAAATACGTGGCCAAAAATGGCAATTAAAAGGTCCGTAAAGGGCTAAGTGGATATATCTAGAAACGCGGCACGACCCCAGAAGCACAGCTAAACCCTAACAAATCCATTAAAAACCCTCATAGAGATAACCGGTATCGTTTTAACAAGTATAACTTTGATGAAAATTTCAAAAACATTGGCTGTCGGATAACTTGACTCTTATTTACAATAATCCGGCATATCACCGTGTATTAAGCTGGTATGACATCAAAATTGGTAACTCAATTTTAAAGGCAGCCCATTCATATTATCAATTATTTTAAGACATTATTATTATTTTGCCCTTAATGAACACAGATTGTGTGTGAGCAACCAGTGTCCACCCAATCGCTTCATTTTAGAAAATACCAATTTTAAAATTGAAATTAAAAATACTTAGAGAAATAAATTTTTAAAACAAATGGTACCGCTGAATAGCTCTAAGATTCAGCTATCAGAATATGTAAATAGTTAAAAGATCGAAGCATAAATAATAGTTAAAAATTTAAGTTCAAAAAGTAAACAACCTAATACAATCCTATGGGAAATCGGGAAAAAACTCCAATAATTTGACACTTTTTTAAAAATCAATTAAAAATTATTATATCACCCCAGAGAAACATGGGTGATGGCGGAGAAAAGCTAAAGGTTCGAATTATCGAGATCCGGTGTTAGTTTTTCAAAAAAGTTTGGAAAACGTGAAAATATAGCTATGTTAAAATATAAGAATATGTCTCCAAAATCCCATGTTTCTCTATAGGAATGAGGGTTACTGCAAATTCTCAAAAAACCAAAAAAGAACACTTTTTAAAAAGATCATTTAACATAGTAAATCTTAATATTTTGCAACATAACAGGTATCATTTTAAAGCTTATACTCTTATCTAAGAGCAAAATACAATATATTTTCATTTTAAACATTTTTAGGTAGTTTTTAAGACAATAGAATTCCATTGTTTATCCCATGTTAAGTCTATGGGAAAAATGTTCAAAAATTGCAGTTTTTGATGTAATGTATAAAGGGTTAAATCTAAACGATAACTATGATCCAATGGTACTAAAATGATCTACGTGCTTTTATTAAGGTGAATGAAACATTAGTTATTAGTTTTCTGATAGATTTAGTTAATTTTGAAGGATCTGAAAAATGTCATTTTTGAAAATGGCTCCAAAATTTAAAAAGTAATTTAAAGAAGTTATGTTAAAATTAATAGATGAAAATGACTTAGAGAAACAAGATAGGACTTAAAAGAAAGCTTAGGAGTTAGTGAAGGTCAAATGAGCCATTAAAAACATTATAGGTAACTTAACATGGTCAAAATTGCAATGGAATCCCATTGTTTTCCCTATGTTATCTCTATGGGAGAATTTATACGTGGAACCGGGTCTGCCACGGTAATCAGACAAAAACTCCATTCGAATTGTATGGAGGGAGAAAACAATCGGTAAAACACCTGAAACCCTTCGGCAGTACTGTTTACGTGGGAAAACCTAAGCAGCTGAGAAATAAATTTTCAATGAGAGCCCAGAAAGGTATAATGGTCGGATACGCACTTTTCACTAAAGGTTACCGCGTATGGTTACCCCAGGAACGTAAAACGATAGAAACTATAAACGTTACTTTTCCGAAAGAAGAGCGCAGAGGAATCATACTGGTTCCAAAGCGAAATACCTACAGCTCATCTGATGAATCTGAATCGGACTCTGATGAAGAAACGAATGACGAGGGTAAACCCGAAAAAGATCCAAAGGAAGAAACGGAGCCAGAAGGTATGAGCAGCGTTCCAGCTCAAAGCTCGTTTCCTAATCAAGAAAATGTCCAAAACGGTTCTATACCTGATAAGTCTAAAAAAGTTCTTTTTACGCCTGGATCTTCTAAACCCCAATGGGAACGACTAGCTGTAAAACGAAAAGAAGAACCAAGACATGACATTTACTATCGTATAGTTGGAACTAAAAATAGGATAAAATCATGGTCAGAAGCCAAAGATTATTGTGAGAAACACAATATACCTTTTAAAAGAACAGATTTTGATTTTCGTATTTCTAATACTTATTCAGGTCAAGTTAAAATACCTAGTGACGAAGAGTCTGACAATGAAACAATCGAAGCTAATTTTGTAGATATTAAAATACCTTCAAATTATAATGAAGCTTATAATTCCCCCCAGAAAAGAGTGGTTTAAAGCTATAGACGACGAGATACAAACAATGAAAGAAAGAAAAGTCTGGACTTTAGTCCCTAAACCTGACAAAACTAAAATTGTTAATAACCGATGGGTTTATACTGTAAAACGTAACGAGGATGATAAAATCGTCAGATACAAGGCACGATTAGTTCCTCAAGGTTTTCGTCAGAAAAAAGGGATAAATTACGATGAAGTGTTTAGCCCAGTTATAAATTTTTCAATCATTAGACTTTTCTTTACCGTTTTAGTTTGTTTATGCGGCTGGTCACATTGTCAGCTTGACATTAAAGCAGCATATTTATATGCTAAACTAAATAATGAAATTTACATGTATCAACCTCAAGGAGTTATTGATAACGACTATCCTAATCATGTATGCAAATTAAGTAAAGCTATCTATGGTTTAAAGCAATCTGGAAGGGAATGGTTCTTTGAAATAAATTCAGTTTTGATAGAATTAAGATTTAAACGCTTAACCTGGTGTAACTGTGTATATGTCTTTAATGAAAATTTGGTTCTTCTGCTTTATGTAGATGATATTGTTCTGTTTGGAAAAACCCCTCAAGATATAAAACAGGCAATAGACAAACTACGAAATAAATTTGATCTTAAAATCCTTGGGAAAACTAAAAGACTTTTAGGAGTGACATTTGAGGAGGAAAATAGAACTTTATGTATACACCAATCTGACTATATTTCAGAAGTATATGAAAGGTTTAGCAAGTTTAATATTCCAATAACATCACTACCAATCGCAAAAGGAATTGTTTTATCTAAAACGGATTCGCCAACTACCGAAACCGAAATTCAAGAAATGAGTAAATTCCCGTACCGTAGTTTAATCGGATGTCTTGCGTACATAGCAAGTCGCACGCGTCCTGATGTTAACTTTGCAGTTAATATATTTTCTCAGTTTCAGGAAAACCCTGGCATGGTTCACTGGAATTACTTATTAAAGTTATTGGGTTATGTTAAATCTACGCAATACTATAAACTTAACCTTTCAAGTATAAAAAGTTTAAAACTTTCATGTTACAGTGATGCAGATTTCTCATCAAATCGAGATGACCGTGTTTCGATGGGGGGGATTATTCTATTTTTAGATGAGGCTCCTATTATCTGGCGCACGTTTAAACAAAAATGCGTAGCACTTTCTATAATGGAGTCGGAATACATAACGTTAACGGAAGCTGCTAAAGATTTACAGCGGGTAACACGTATTATTCAGGAATGTATAAATTTAAGCATATTTCCAAACGCAGTCAATTTTTCAGCTCAGCTCTTGTGCGATAACCAAATTGCTATAGATTTTTCACATTCACCCATCGAAAATAACAGGACAATACACATTAGTGTTAGATATCATTTTCTAAGAAATTTAATTTATGAGAATATATTCACCCTCAAATATGTAAGATCAAAGGAAACCTTTGCTGATATCCTAACTAAACCTCTCCCCAAAGAAGGGTTAAAGACTTTTGTAAGGAAATGTTTTTCAGTTTAAATAAGTACAAAAACATTATGAATTCTTATATTCATATATAAAAAGTTTAGAATATATGGTATATATGTATTTGCTAATGGGAACTGTTTTTTAATGCACTTTTTGTATAGCAAATTTAATCTAATATTTTTAAACTTGGTTATTGCATAAATGTAGTTAATGTGTTGTATAAAGGTATTTTCGTTGTGATTACAATTTTTTTATTTATTTTTTTATTTTTTATTTTTCCGATAAGTGCACTTATCAACCTCCCCCCACCCCTTTATTTTTTTGGTTAATAAATATTTTACATGTTGTATTGTAATGCATCCAAAGGCTGATATTAGGATTAAATGGTTAATTGATCATTTTTTTTTTAATATTTGAAATGTATTAAAGTTATGTGTACATATATTAATGTTCGGAATTGTGTTTATATTTGAATGTTTTTGAAAAGTACAGGTAGCGCACTGTTTTAAAACCTTTTCCTTCTATTAGTGTACATGAAAATGTTTATATGCTGAAATATATTTTTGTTTTAAACTGAAAAATTAGATTTTCAGCTTTGTCAAATATGTATTAAGTGAAATGTTACCTTGTTGACGAAAGTGTATGTAGAAGTTAGATATTTTTTATTGTTGCAATTGTAATTATGTATAATGCATCTGATTCTTTAAACTCTTTTGTATGTATGAAAGTTAAATTTTATACAGGAGTATGAAGTTACATCTCCTTTGAAAATGTAAAGGTTTGGAGTTTAAAGGTTAGTTTAATGTGATTCTAAATTATGTATGCTCGTAACTACGGGAGGGGGGGGGGGCAATGACAGGCAGGTATGCGAGTTTTTCGCAAGTTAAGTGTGTTTAACTTTTTTTTAATCCTCCTGCCAATACCTTGTCCCGAGCTACGAGCAAAAATCGTTTGCATCCACACATTGCCGGTTTTCCAGCTCTTTTAGTCAGGCACCTCGCATTCTGCGAAGTCTTCGTGTACGGCTGAATGCGGGGAGTTTTTCTTCTGTTACTGTTTATTTACAGCATCTTGGTTTATGCAAATTTTTCGGCAAATATGTGGTATGACGTAACGGTTTAACTGAATGTATATATTGTGTGGTCCTGCTGTATGAGGCGGCTCTGTTTTTCCTTTTAAAATGGATTATGTAAGTTTAAGCCGTTTAAGAGCATGTTTTTAGATATTTAATGTCTTAAGTTTTTCGACATCGAAGTAATGATGTTTGTTTTTGTGATTTTAAATAAAATTATAAAAAGTTCAACGTGTCTTTAGTGTATAATCAGCTGGTAATGACTGTCTGCACTGCGTTTACTCTGCTCTGGCTTGAATTTAAGTTGTTTAAGCTCGATGAATTCTCAAAAATTGCTACTCGTATGAATTATTTACAAATCAGTTGACAATATTAAAATAATTCATGTATAATTATTCATCCATAGTTTAGTGATGCTCCTTTATCTGTTGTTTATTATGTGGAGCTATTTTAAATAACAAGTAAGATGTTTCATTTGAGCTAATATAGTGTTGGCTGGGATGTTATCCGGATAGCTTAATTGGAAGAGTATTGGCAATTAAAGTAAAAATTTCTGGATTACAGTCCCAGCCTGGACCCATTTTTGCTCCGATTGAGAAATTGAAGCCCGTATAAATTATTTACTAATCCGTTGACTGTGTTAAAAATAATTTAAGTTTGCGTAAAGTCATTATTCTTAATAGAGGCGTTCAACCTTTTTTCGTAGAAATCATTTACCGCCAGAGTCAAATTTTTCTATACAACAGATTTGGGCAGTATCGGAAATACATGTATTTGGAATACATTTTCAAAATACATTTGTATTTTGTATTTTAAACCGACGAAACAAAAAAAATTTTGGTATTGTATTTTGGGATGCTTTTTCAAAGTATTTTGCATTTTGAAAATACTCAAAATATATTTCTCCAGATCTCAAGCTGTCGTGTTTAACACTAGAACTACAGTGAGTCGTCATTTTGACGGAAACAATATGAATATGTTTCGGTTCAAACCAGAAATTTGAATATGAAATAACTTAAAAAGATATAAAGAAGAAAAAGGTTAAATAATAAAACTAAACTGTTTTAAATCAAAATTCTGGTGTGAAATATTTTAACTCAAAATTCCGGTAGTTCTAGTATTAACCCTCCGTCTACCAGACGGGTCCATTGGACCCGACAGGTACATACAAAATATTCATTCAAACCAGAAATTTCTTTAAAATAAACTAAGTATATAAACCAGACAAAAATAAGGTAAATAAATAAGTTAAATAGTTTTAAATAAAAATTCTGGTGTAGAACGTTTTATTAAAACTTGAATAAAATTCCCGGTAGATCTAGGGTTAACACGTTCGCTGTCAAGCTACGAGTATACTCGTAGCTTTAATATTCGTGGCTTTAATTTATTAATTACTTTGTCAACATTATTTTAGAATTAAATAAAAAGAAAATTGCCCAGTTAAACTGATGGCATTGAGCTCAAAGGCTATTCACACTAATTATATTATACTCTTATTTCAAAGAATAATAGAATAATGCCCCTCGAAAAATAAAAGAAGGGATTAGTCCCCGTCCCCCCCCCCCTTTTTACTTAACCAAAGACCCTCCAAATCTAATCAGGGAAGTTCCTTAACATAATAAACTGGTATACAAAATTTCAAGAAAATCAGATAATTCTGCATGAAAAAACAATTTCGCTAAATTAAGGGGGGTATTAGCTCCCCCATTTCTCCCTTTATTCTGAAACAATGAACCTTCAAATCTAATCAGAAAAGCTCCTTATCAAAATGAACCAAGAAAAAAAAATAAACTAAATTAGATAATTCTGCATGAAAACCCATTTATCAAAATTAACCCTCCGTCTACCAGACGGGTCCATTGGACCCGACAGGTACATACAAAATATTCATTCAAACCAGAAATTTCTTTAAAATAAACTAAGTATATAAACCAGACAAAAATAAGGTAAATAAATAAGTTAAATAGTTTTAAATAAAAATTCTGGTGTAGAACGTTTTATTAAAACATGAATAAAATTCCCGGTAGATCTAGGGTTAAGGGGAGGGAAATTGTCCCCCTTTCCTTCTTTTATACTTAACTAATGAACCTCCAAATCAAATGAAGGAAGTCATATCGGAATAAACTGGTATATCAAATTTGAAGCAAATCGAATAATTTTGTATGAAAAACCCATTTATCTAAATTAAGGGGACACTAGCCCCCATCCCTCCTTAATTCTTAACCAGTAAATCTCAAAATCTAATCAAGGAAGCTCCTTAATGTAATAAACCGGTATACGAAATTTGGAGCAAATCGAATAACTCTGCATGAAAAACCCACTTATCTAAATTAAGGGGGGTTGCCCCCCTTTCCCCCTTTATGCTTAAGTAATGAGCTTCCAAATCTAATATGGGAAGCTCTTTAACATAATAAACCAGTATACCAATTTTGGAGCAAATCAAATAATTCTGAATGAAAAACTCATATATCTAAATTAAGGGGGCTAGACCCCCTTTCCTCCCTTTATACTTAACTAATGAACCTCCAAATCTAATCAAGACATCTCCTTAGCATAATAAACTGATATACCAAATTTGGAGGTAATCGAATAATTCTACATGAAAAACGCATTTATCTTAATTAAGGGAGGGGGTAGCCTCCTTTTCCCCCCTTTATACATAATAATGATCTTGCAAATCTAATCAGGGAAGTTGCTTAACATAATTAACCGGTATACCAAATATGGAAGAAATCGAATATTTCTGCATGAAAAACCCATTTATCTAAATTAGGGGGGGGGGGACTAGCCTCCATTTCCCCCCTTAATCTTTAACCAATGAACCCGAAAAACTAATCAGGGAGGCGCCTTATCAGAATGAACCTAGAATAAAAATTTGAAGCAAATCCGATATTTCTATCAAGAGTTATCGCGTTACATATTCGTGGGGGAAAAAAAGTAAACACCACCTACTAACTCCTCAACAAACAATTGTAAAAGAAAGTGACAGGTACCAAACGATTGGAAATAAAATCTACTTTTAAATGACGTATATAAAATATTCTTAGGGGGCCATCTACATATTAAAACGAACCATAACTTTATTTTTTTTCCAATAACAGTACACAATTCTGACAGCATAAATGAACTCTACACCCTTAAATTAGTCTAAAAACAAATTTTTATACAATTCGTACCATAAATTTCTGAGACATTAATTATTTTAAAACGAGCGCATTTTAAGGGCTGTATCCAAATTGAAGTTCGGAACTCGATTGTTAACCGAGAGAGCGGCCATCTTGATCAAGGCACCTTAAGCAGTCAATTAAGCCTGTTAGATTACAGGATAGCATAAGAAATTTCAAAATATTTAGTCACTTCTATCATAGGCGGCCCCTTAAACCATCATTTTGCCGTTTTTTAAGCATAATTTGAAAACTACTTGAAAAAAAATGTGAAATTTTGATTTCCATAAAGCAGGACTTAATAAATCTGAATCCATCAAAAAAATTGTAGGTTGCAATTCATAATTGTTTTAATATTAATTTCATAATTGATAATTCATATCAGAAAATTATAAAAATTGCAAATTCAACGTATTTATGTTTGGGTATATTAGTAATATTGCGACACAAAAAATTAGAACATTAGGGGCATAATTTCAGAAGTTATAAAGAAAAATATGAAAATGTAATTTAACCCTTAACTGCATGAATTATTCTTTTAGAAGTGGGTTTTTTACTTTTATATTAAGGATTAGCCACCAGAAATCTTAAGATAGATTTTTAAGTTTTTTTAGTAGCATATTTTTGTAATTTTTATAGGATTAATATTTCTATATAAATATAGTGGTTGTAAGAACTTAATTTATGTATTAAAAATTAAATAAAAAGGTGATGGAACTTTACATCACTATGCAATTAACCCCTTGTGGGGCACGCAATTACGTTTGTGAAATGCTGAATTTTTGATAGAATATTTGAAAAATTCTATTTCAAAATAAGTAAAAGCAATTTTACGGCTTTTTTCCACCAAAATTAGAAAAGTAAAATTTAATAAAATATTTCTGGTATAAAACTTCATTAATCGTAGGTGGTATATAATATATACCGGTGCCCCTCAAGGGGTTAAGGGTTAACATTAGAAGCACTAAATTTTGAATGTTTATAATTCAAAAACGTATCATTCAAATGACTTGAAATTCGGTGTCTAGGCATAGTTTGAACCAAAGATTTGAAATATCTCGTTAAAATTGGGTATTGCTATTGAAAAAAAATAAAGTTTGGATTCGTTTTAATATGTAGATTGCCCCTTAAGCATATTTTATATACGTCATTTAAAAGTAGACTTTATTTCCAATCGCTTCGTACCATTAAGTTTTGTCTACGATAATTTGTTGAAGAGTTAGTAGGGGGTGTTTACTAATTTTTTCCGCGACTGTATACAGAACCGGTGGTCACATAATCTCTCATAAGTAAAGGCACTCTAGTCCGTGGCGGCGAATTTCGATTTCTATAGCTCATTCGATTCGTCTCATCGAGCTAAATAATTTTCCCCCTCGCATATCGGATATTGAGATTTAATAATGACAGGGGGTTGGGTCAAAGTTTAAAAATTTGCGTAATGCAGGGATGCCAAAGGCGACTATTTTTATATTTTATTGGCACCGCTATATTAAGCGAAAAATTTTGTTGTAAATTTCTCTTGTAGATGTTGTCACAGTGTATCTCAAAAAATTCTGTTTTATAAAAGTGGTGCGAGATAGAATTAAAAAATAGTTCCTGTGGCAGCCCTGTAATTCGAGCTACCGAAAATAAAACAGCAGCAGAAAATTCCTTCGCATGCTACCGTACGCAGACATTCCGCAAGCTATAAAGTGACTGAAAAACTGACAAAAGAACCGACAATTTGTGGTTACAAAGATTTTTGCTCGTAATTCGGGAAAAGGCATTGACAGGATGAACAAAACTAGACGAGGACATCATAACTTGCGAAACCTGCCTGTCAAGTACAAAGACTTTTAAGATACATAGACCGGCAATTCCCATTCAAAAGCATGCGAAATCATGGCAGCCATCTGAAGTAAATTGAAACACATGAACCTCGAGGTTTGTACGTCAGCTGTGGTTATTTACCATTAAGTGCTATGGCTAGAATGAGCTTTAAAAATTAATTTTTATCAATATATATGGCATATTTTTTACATGAACTTTTTTTTATACATGCGTTATAAATATTGAATTTTCAGAAATATAGTTAAATAAGGCGATTTATTAATAATTTTATGGATGGTATGTTTGAAAAAGAGTATCTAATTGTAACATGCTTATAAACCGAAATATAGGCGAAATTTATATAGAAACAGATTGTTAAAGATTATAATTTCGCGTTTTTTAAAGTTTGATTTACAAAAGTAACTGGTAGGGAAGTTTAGATAAAAGGTAGCAACTGTAACATAATATAGTAATTTACAAAATTTTAAATTACTTGTAAAGAAATCTACGTTTTTAAAACTAATTTTCATTGAAAAGGGCAATTAAAAAAATTAATATTAATGAAAGTAACACTATATTTTCATCTTTGGAGGATGTTTATTGAAATACTTACTTTCTATACGAAAAAAAATGATAAATAAGGTATTCTTTTTTTAAAAAAGGCCTAAATAAAACAGGGTAGACTAATACTTAATGATCCGCAATGAAAAATACGTTGATAAAAGCATTTTCTTAGGTAAATTAAAATATAAAACATATATACTGCCGTACAACAGCTGTGGTCAAAAATCCTCAGTTAAACTAACAGTTTGCCGGTCTATATATCTTAAAAGTCTTTGGTCAAGTAGCATACGAATATTTATCTGCAATTACAAATTCTTATAACAGCAATAATATAGCATTATAGTTGTTATTGGTACTGTAAAAACAATTAGTAAACTTAATTCTCACTTATTTCCTTGAGGGCATCTGTTTTTCAATGAACGAAATTTTGAAATTTGACCCAGCCTTCTGTGATTATTAAAACTCGATATAAAATATGCGAGGTATAAAATTACTAGGCACGATGAGACCAATCGAATGACCTATAAAATCGAAATTCGTCGCCACAGACTAGAGTACTTTTACTTGTTAGTAATTTTATACCCGCATATCGGCTATTGAGTTTTAGTAATGACAGGAGGCCGGGTCAAATTTCAAAATTTCGTTCATTTAAAAAAAGATACCCTCAAAGAAATAAGTGAGATTTAAGTTTACTAATTGTTTTTACAGTGCCATACATTGCCAATAACTACTATAATGTTATATTTTTGCTATTAGTATAAGAATTCGTAATTGCAGATAAAATATTCGTATGCTACTTGACAGGCAGGTTTTCGGAAGTTATGATGTCCTTGTCTAGTTTTGTTCATCCTGTTAATACTTTTTCCCGAATTACGAGCAAAAATCTTTGTAACCACCCATTGCCTGTTCTTTTGTCAGCTTTTTAGTCTCTTCGTAACTTGCGGAACGTCTAGGTATGGTTGCATGCACAGGAATTTTCTACTACTGTTTTATTTTCGGCAGCTCGTTTTACAGGGCTCCCACAGGCACTATTTTTTAATTCTATCTTGCAACACTTTTATAAAACAGAAATTTTTCAGATATACTGTGTCAACATCTGCAAGAGAAATTTACAACAAAATTTTTCTCTTAAAATAGCGGTGCCAATAAAATATTAAAATAGTCGCCTTTCGCAGTCTTGGATTATGCAAATTTTTGAACTTTGATCCGGCCCCATGTCATTATTAAAACTCAATAGCCGATATGCGAGGTGGCAAATTATTTAGCTCGATAAGACGAATCGAATGAGCTATAAAAATCGAAATTCGGCGCCACGGACTATAGTACCTTTACTTGCCAGTCTTTGATAGCCTGTGCGCTAAAAAATGGCCTTATTTATTTTCAGAAATTTTGCTGTATTAGTAAAGCGAAATTTACCTTTCTGAATTTGTGGTGGCAAACGATTTTCAAGAAGAAATTTGAAAATTCTTACTTTATAGACTTGGCAGTAAACGTGTTAATAGAAATATATTTACTATTTATACATTTATCGTCTGCATACAAAAAGAACCCCTAATTATTTTTTCTTATGCTATCAATTATTAAACAAATCGCAATCTGGTTTAATTCTAATACGTACCGCACAAATACTCAGGGGATAAATTGGGCGAAAATTTTGTAGCACTATATTTTGTGACTTAACTCACTTTTGGCGTGAAATAAACAAATAAAAATCCAATAATAGAAAAATTAAAGTATTAAGATATATATAAAATATGATTTTAACAGAGAAATTTTATCGCATCTCTAACTTTTATGCAAAGGGCTACAAAATGCACCACGTCTTTATGCTAGGTACGTCTTTATGCACCACGTCTTTATGCTAGGTACGTCTTTATGCACCACGTCTTTATGCTAGGAGCAGCACCAAAATTGGTTCCCTTCTTAGTATTCATTCAATCGACGATCTGGTATGACTTACCATACCTTTGATGTTTGTTTAATTTGGATTGAACTTTAATATAAAAGTAGTTCAATTTATTCACATAGCATGCAAATATTCATTAAATATTCTTATCCTTGAGTATATTAAATATTGGATTTTTAAATGCGGGCATGGGATTATTACAATTAAGCGTTTATACCGTGACTTTGTCATCCAAATCATTTCGGCATTTCATCTTTTATTTAATATATGGGAATCTAACTTTGATTTAGAGCATACTGCTGTACAGAATATAGGTGAAAATAATATTTCATTAAAAACTTCGATAGATTTTTTTAGGTTTAACTTTTATCTAAAGATTTTCTACTAGCAACACCTAAAAGCAATGTTATATGAAAAATATCAATTATGTATTCAAATAAAGTTTTGAAATTTATTAAAAACGACACTTTCTTATTAGCCACTTGCTAAGAATTAACTCTTAAATGCATAGTGATGCATTGATGCATCACTTTTTATTTAACTCTTTGCAACCACTATATGTAAAGAGAATTATTAACCCTGTAAAAATTACAAAAATATGCTGCTAAAATAAAGTAAAAAATCCATCTTAAAATTTTTGGTGTCTAATCTTCAATATGAGAATAAAAAACACAATTCTAAAACGATAATTCATGCATTTAAGAGTTTAGTTTTACAAAATAAAAAATTACATAAAATAAGGTATTTAGATTCATACCTATTAAAATATTTACTAATTTGCAATATTTTAGTTCTGACAGTAGTTTTTACTTGTATTGCAGATGTGAAACATAAGAAAAAGTTGACGTATTATACGAAAAATCTATCTCTGATTTTTTTTTCCTTATTTTTCCTGTGTAATAAACCTTTTTGACAATCATATATAAATTTTTTGGAACAAAATAAAAAATCATGCATTTAAGGGTTACAGAATGTAGATTTGCTCATTCTTCTTTGTAAAACATAAAAATGGTATTAGACATACAATTGTAGATTACTTTTCATGATAGCATTAAAACATGATTTACTTTCCTTTCATTGGTATTCGGGTCGTGCTGCAGGTTGAAATATTGCGGGGTCGGGTTGCGGGTCACTGCAAATTAATTCTGAGGTTCGGATCGGGGCTGCGGTTCCAGTAATTTTTTTTGGGGGGGTTCGGTTTCGATTACGGATAGACTTTAAATGTAATTTTCGGGTTCGGGTCTGGTACAACCCGACTTGCGCAGGACTCTAATTGCAACTTTTACCTAGATCAAATAAATATTCTCAGGCATAGCAATTTTAATTGTTAATGTAGATCTTATTTCTACCTAGTAAATATTAGACTACATTTTTAATGTAAAATAGCTGCTTTAAAATAGATATTGTTCTATATTCTTTTAAAGCATTTTCACTATTTTAACCTTTTTCACTCGTATGTCCAGTCTGACTTAACATACCCTTTCTTTGAAAAATTTGTTTTTGGCACCAGTAATAAAGGAAAATAAAATTTTCCTTATTTAATTAGAGCATTTTTGAAAATTGTATACTTGAAGTAAACTTCTTTTAAAATAGCTGTGTATACCGACAAAAGTTTGTGTAAGAGACACCCGAGCCGAAAGGGTTAAAACGCGTCGTAAGTTTTTAATTCATGTATGCATAGATGGCAACATATCTTATTTATAACGGAGTCTGATCAAAGACAATCATATTTTTAACGGAAATTTAATTTAATAAAAATTTTTAAAATGAAATCATCTAAATACCTTAAAGAATGAAAACATATTTTCTTATATGGTCTTTCCGGTTTTAAATATGTTTGCCATGGATCAAACTCCGGAATAATTAAGAGATTTTGGCATCTATGATGTACGTGTTAAAACCAATATTATTTAATATTTATACGTACAATATTAATATTTATAATATTTCTGTTATAATTTATATTATTAATTAATATTAAGATGAACAGTAGACAACGAAAGAACGCATTGAATGGAAGTACGTAATAAAAGATTTTTTTGTTCAAAAAGCTGTATTTATAAGCAGTGTTGCATGTTATTTTACGTACTTTTTACATTATAAATACATTGCCCAGTATAGGATAACTTAATGTATAAATATAGGGAAAGTAAATAAAGGCACGTGTTGGTAGTTAGATAATTTCATAATTAATATTAATGTATTCAAGAAACATTTTGTACTTGGTTTTAAGTTACTTTCATAGAACGTATTTAGTATGTAAATCTGCGGCTAATTGCATTTATATAATTATTCTATCAAGCACTTTTACAAAATTAAGCTTCACTCTCATCTCTTAAGCCGCTCACGTTGTTGGATAATGATCTAATTACGAGAAGAGTAATTATTGAGTCTGAGTGCACTATTTTAAAGCTTAACCTTATCGAATTTCAGCAAAAATAACATACTTGAAACTGATCATTTAAATGTTTTATGAAAATTCTTTAAAATTTTGTTATACAAATTTTTAAGTTTGCGGTTATTTCATTACTCTACTGTCTACTATATGGATAAACTATAATAGGAGTCTTCAATCTTTTGTCAGAAAGTCGTTTACCACAACTAATCCTTAGCCTTATTTATTTACAAGGTTTCTATCCGTTAATACTGTAATTTTAATTTTTTAAACAATAATAGTTTGGTGGCCCACGGGCCACGTGGTTTTGCACGATATCTTGCATAAATCGTGGACACCAGTATTTTAAAGAAATTTTCTGGGTTGTTGAATTTCTCGCAGAATTTCTCACATTTAATAAGCAAAGCAATCAAAATAAGAGAACATTGGTAGGTATACATTTTGGACATAAGTATTTTTAGTTAGGCGGTATTATTTTATTTTGAATGCTACCAGTTTTTTTCTAATGGGCTAATTCCATTGGTTGTTGTAGTGCGTACCAGATGGCTCATAACTGTTACGCTTGTTGGCCACCGTTGTTTTCGAAATGTCTGCTTGGCCTTTTTCAATCAATGAGATGTCGCCCATGAAACAAGTCACATTCTCCGTTCTACTATGTTCTTTGTATGTTTTAACCCCCTGATGGGCACCGGTATATATTACATACCACCTACGATTAATGAAGTTTTACACCAGAAAAATTTTATTAAAATTTTACTTTTCTAACTTTGGTGGAAAAAAACGCCGTAAAATTGCTTTTACTTATTTTGAAATAGAATTTTTCAAAGATTCCGGTGGGAATTCAGCATTTCACAAACGTAATTGCTTGCCACTCAAGGGGTTAAACTTATTTCATAATCAAGTTTCTGGTTTGAACCGAAATATATTCGTATGGTAGACGTCAAAATGACGGTTCACGGTAGTTCTAGTGTTAACCCCTTGAAGGGCACCGGTATATATTATATACCGCCTACGATTAATGAAGTTTTACAGCAGAAAATTTTTATTAACTTTTACTTTTCTAGCTTTGGTGGGAAATAGCCGTAAAATTGCTTTTACTTATTTTGAAATAGAATTTTTCAAAGATTCCGGTGTGAGTTCAACATTACGGGAACGCAATCACTTGCCCCTCAAGGGGTTAAGTATGAAACGTTCGATTTGAAAGCGGTTTTTTAATATTAAAATTCTGAATTCACACCAGAAAATTTTGAGTGTTAGTTTTCTTTTATTACATTTCTTGAACATTCATCATTTTAACCCTTTTGAGGGCGGTGTTCTGAAAAAGGGACACCTAATTTTATTTCCAAAACCATAGCTGCCAACCTTCCACTAATCTTCCGAAATGTCTGGATTAATTTAACCCAGTTTTACCACATATCGAACCAGAAAATTTATTTCATGAATGCTTATTTCTTTAATACAAGGTTTCTACGTAGAACATATTTAATATCATTTCTTAAAAAAATTTCTGGTACGAAACGTATTAAACCAGGGTCAAATTAACTCAAGTATTACGGAAGATTAGTTTGAGGTTGGCACCTATGCAAAACTGTCTAACCAAAGCAATATAAGTAATCTTATAAGTAACGTCCTATCTTAAATTTGGTGAGGTAGCCGCAAGATTAAAGGCGAAGTCACATCAATCAAGGTCGCA
Organism: Maratus speciosus; assembly: GCA_963932465.1. Classification (NCBI taxonomy): domain Eukaryota; kingdom Metazoa; phylum Arthropoda; class Arachnida; order Araneae; family Salticidae; genus Maratus; species Maratus speciosus. The sequence goes on from OZ010796.1 coordinate 471,390,322, forward strand.
CGCCACGTAGCGGACGAGGTTAAACTACAGGAAGATGCCTAACTGCGTTCTTACTTCACACCCTAAAATTGTAATGTTTTTTTCACCTTGATTAATAGCTGAAATGTCTCTGATAAGGCGAAGGAAACTTCCTGGTGTCAAGTGCATCTGGACGCCCCTCACGTTACGCAAATATTTTGCAATAAATGTGGTAAACAAAATTCAGTTCCATTAGTGACTAAAGATATAAAAAATATGCGCAGATGGTAGATATCCTGTCACGAGGCTAACGAGAAAGACAAACTACCGCGGTGGGTCCGATTCTTCCTTTTTTACAGACCGCTGGTGTCACGTGATGCTCTTTTTGCACACCTTCATTGCATTCGAGCATCACGTGCCTCCAGCGGTCTGTAAAAAAAGAAGAATCGGACCCACCGCGGTACTTTTTCGTTAGCCTCGATCCTATCATATATGACGTCACACTAAAAGCCCGCGCATGCGGATTATCACCCCGTCTACAAGATGGCGCTACTGTGTTAATTTACGCCCGATTCCAGTATTTAGTTTGTATGCTTACTTATATCGCTTTTCTGACAAAATACAGCAAGAATATTTAATTCAAATTTTCCTTTTCTAATGTACGTGAAAATAATCAAGTTCGTATTTTCTAATAAATTCGTTTATAAATTCTGGTGTCATTCCATTATTTCATCAGTTTATAAACAGAATTACTCCGCGTCGGAAAGGGTTAAGGTGTCTCGAGAATCTTAAAATTGCATAAAATGAAAACTAGTGACCATTTTCAACATTTAATATCTTAAAATGTATATGATTTTGACAAGAAATTTTTATTGAGATGAAAGACATAAGCACGCTCTTTTTCTTTCATTTTATGTATTTAAAAAATTGCAAGATGCAGAATTAGCATTTACAGGGGGCTCCAAACTGTCAGATGTTTCACGAGCACAAAATTGGTATAACAGCTTATGCGCACGATTAAAAATAAATATTGCAACTAGAATGAAAATGTTGATGCCTACTCATACTTCAAATTGTAATAATTACACTGAACCTAAATAAATTTGTATTTAAAGCACTTTTATATTATTAATACAAAGTTGTATTTAGCCAATACAAAATTTTGAAAATTTCAACAGCATAATCGCCTAAAAAGTTTTTTTTTTTTTTTTTTTAAACGATAAAAAGGAAATTTTATATTCAGTTTATACAGATTAACATGAAACGTTTGTTGTGAAAATTTTATGAAAATATATTCAGAAGTTTTTGAGATATCGTGCGCGTTATTCTTAAAAACGTCATTTAGAGAAAAATGACGTCAAAGTTTCGGAAACGCCACTTCAGCTATTGGGCGGATATAATTTCAAAAGGAATAACTTGTGTTCTAATGAGAATTTCAAGGAAACAGTTATATTAAAATATTCAGAAAACATAGGAGTTCAACATCTAAAAAAAATTAAAATTTCGAAAATTTTGATGATTTAACCCTCTTGCTGCGCAACCAGAGATATGCTCGGGCATGAATTTTTCTGTCTAATTAATACTATTTGGTTATTCCCACCAGTTATTTTTTAGCGAAACCTTTGTCTGTTTTAATCAGGACATTTACCCCGATTACGATAGTCAAAAATTTCTTCTTTAAAGGACCGGTGATAAAAGATTAAAAATTCTGTAAAAGAAGCTTATCTCGAAGAATTACTTACGATGCGAGAAGGTTAACCCTCTCGCTGCGCAACCCGAGAGTTCCTCGGGCAACGTAAAAATAGTAAAATTTGCACAACCCGATATTTCATAGGGGATATATTTTCTCCGTCTAATTAATCCGCCTTGATCCTTCCCACCAGTTACTTTTTATTGTAAATTTTGCGTTATCTAATCGGAGCATTTTCCCGATTAAATCAGATGAAAATTTTTGCTTTGAAAAACCGGTGGCAAACGAATAAAAATTCTTAAAAGACGCAAGTCGCGAAGGAATTAAGTACGCAATTTTGGAAGCTATTTTGATAAAATAATTACGCAGAGAGAGGGTTTAGAGTCCTGAGACCCTTTAAAAAGTTTTATACTTAATGACCTAATATTTAAAATGCATTTCACACCACATATTTATAGACGCTGTAACTAACGCTTAGTAATTACACTTTCAACCGATAAATTCGACAGCAGTGTCGACTAAAAAATGGAATGTTTTGGGTACATTCTAAAATAATGCCGGTATACGCGACTTGCACGCTATAAAATTCTACGCGGTATAGCACTATCGTTAACACTTTGACAGGGGTCATTTCTTGGAAATGAGCACGAAATTTTCGCTTAAGAAAGTTGTTAAACATTAAAACCTGCTCACAATCGCACAGAAGAAAGTATGCCTGGGTTACACCTTATCTATTCATCCTTACAAATTTTCCTGTGCCTGAAATATATCCTTCCATCAATCCCGGAAAACGTTAATTCACGTGACTTGTCCTCAATGTGTTAAGAGCATGTGCGGTGAAATGCAGGGTGTGCAAGTTAACCCTCTAATGCATGATTTTTTATTTTTTCTTTTAAAAAATATATTTGCTTCATTGTCAGCCATAATTTACAGGAAAAATATTGAAAAAATTTTCACTCTTATATTTTTTAGTATTTTGAAGTTTTTTTAATTGTTGCCAAATGGCAACACCATGCATTAACCGAAAAAAAAAATTTTTTGAACTTTGCCAACTAGCAACCCTGTGCTGTTTTATTGTAATTTTTTTTGTTACATATGCTACATATATATAATAATTTTAAATCAAAATTTAACTTACAAATCATATAACAATATTAACCAAAATTCTAAATAAAGACGGCATGTAATAATATTATACATTAATTGTTATCTATCAACAAAATAATAATGTTACAAATTATAGTTCTAAGATATTAAATGAACATATGAAGTTAGATGCTACAATAGAATCATTTTTAATTTATAAATGAATAAGAAGATATGTTGTCCTGATACAGAACACAATAGAATTATTGTAAAAAATATAATTAAATAAAAACATAATCAAATGCGGAAAAGAAGCCATATTTATCCTGTATTTTAAACCAATTTGAAATCCTTTAAATTTTAAAACCCAAAATCGGCTTATAAAGTGTAATATCACATGCAAAATAGAATGAAAAAACCATAGGCTAATAAAATATACTCTATAAATATACAGGCAATGCTGCAGAATACCATAGAATTTTATATCAATAATATTTATCAAAGTTATGAATGGTAACCAATAGAACATTTATTGTCTTTGTTTAAAGGTAGAAGTACCAAACACTTAATTCATTTTACCCTAGTGTAACCTATACAGCCCAGAACTTTACACCGTTGTTTTTTATCTAAGTGTTGTGGCCAGTGATCAATTTTATCCTTCCTGACATCTTTAGAAGTTTCATAAAGCTGAAAACAATGGACTACTGAGTTGTTACTATAAAATTTTAATCATTGGCTTTTTTGATGATGTAACTGGTACCTTCAGGAGGGCATGGACAAGGAAGCACAAGGGAAGGAGAATAGAGCTCCTTTAAATCTGAAAAAAGATGTATTTTGGTCATTTTTTATCATTTGGCTCTCGTTTAACAAAAAATTTATATCTGCCATTAGGGGGGACCCCTCAAATCGGGAGTCCCGGGGTCCGCTTGTCCCTGGCTTTACAGTAAACTGAGAAGATTTTGTATTTAATAAGAGTCGTTTATCGAGTTAGGGTGACATATGGTGATAAAAGTGAAAAAAAAATTAAATATCATGCGAACCAGTTGCGAAACAAACAATGATCAAAATGTTTACAAAAGCGGAACTCAATTCATGGTGTTGCCAAATGGCAACAAATGTATATTCATGTGCATGCAATTTTTGTTCCTATAAACATAACTGAAAATTATTTAAAATAACTTTTAAAAGTATATTCTTTTCAGAAATATATTTTTCAAATGAAATTTTGCGTGTAAAATATTTTTTATATGAGTTAGAAATCCAACTATGGCTAACAAAATGGAAAGTATCAAAAGTTGCTTTTTATTTGTAATTTATAAACAACTATTGCCAACTATGATACTTTTTATGAACTAAATCTAAATATAGAACCAACATGAATACGTAAAGCATAAAGTTTTCAAGAGACAACGGTAAATAAACACATAGCTGCCAACTTGTACGGATTTTTGCTACCACTAAAATTTAATAGAAAATTTTGCTTAATTCAATCGTCGAATTGCAGTGAATTTTGACAATTAAATAAGGCAGAAATTTCTGTTAAATTTTAGTGGTAGTAAAAATCCGTACAAGTTGGCAGCTATGTAAACAATAAGGAGGGAAATTTTAATATGTTGCCAATTGACAACAGTATGAACTAGAGGGTTAAGTGTGTTCAATTTAACCCCTTAACGGTCGCATTAAATTACGGTTTAAAAATTTAAATTGCTTATTGGCACCCCTTTTTTGAAAAAGAAATGCTCACCTTGTTTCATGACTGGTACAATTATACCACGATAAAGCCAATTGCACTATTTTATAAAACTTGTGGGAATCAAACAATTCTGAATAAACTGAAAAAAAGACACAGCCCGAGAATATGACGGGAGCGAGAATTAAGGAGTTAAACTTACAACTGTTATTATTTTATATCCGATGAACAACAAGATTGTGTTTTTTTCTTTTAATTGCCCTGAAAATTTGGGATATTCATTTATGTCAGGGGTGTCAAACTGTGGCCCGCCGGATACCACTAAAATTTTACAGAAAAAATCGACTTCTTGGATAGCAGAGATTCGATGATTAGATAAGGGAATGATTTCTATAAAATTTTAGTGGTATACTGCGGGCCACAGTTTGACACCCCTGATTTATGTACACTGCAAACTGAAATTTCTGAATTTCAGACATCTAAGTGTCTGAAACGCAGTGTTCAATTTTCAGACGTTTTAAAAAATCTTAAAGTTTTCAGACACTTCTTGCGTCTGAATTTCAGACACTTAAGTGTCTGAAACAAGAGTGTTCAATTTTAAGACCTTTTGAATTGTCTTGAATCTTTTAGACACTTTTTACGTCTGAATTTCAGACATTTCAAATGCCTTAATTGCGGCCATCTTTAGCCCCCCCCCCCCTTTTTTTCTTTTTTTGGCCAAAATGAAGTCATCTTTGACCACTTTTCTTTCTAAGCCATATACGCAGCCATGTTTGACCTCATTGAATCATTTTTTATAAATGGGAATAATTTGTTACCATAAAGCTGAGCTGATAGAAGCTTGGGAAAAATGGGGTGCTTCTCTGCCCCCTGATTTTAGGGTACCCCAAATTGGATATGAAATTTTCATAAAGCTGATATTTTAAATCAGTTTTGACCTTATGAGGATTGCAATCAGTATTTTGTACTTTTGGAATAGGATAATATATGTATATATATATTCACCTAAATATGTATTTATGTGATATCATATATGCTCTACGGCATCAAAAATGTTCATTACTTTTAGTAAACTTCAAATTAATTCTAGTCCAAAGACCTATTATTCATTCGCTCCCTTCCCCCACTGCCTTCGTATACTGCAGTGGGGGGAAATTGGCGCAGGGGAGGAGCCTACTGACACCGCTAATTGTTTATTGTATTATTCACCTTAATAAAAACTCGGAAATTATGTCATTAGATAAGCCGCAAAATACTACTAAAATTTAGTGGTGTCGATAGGCTCCGCCTCTGCGCCAATTTTCCACTACTGTATACTGTTAAAAAAAAAATTAAGCCTATTCGATGCCGTCAAATACATCTTTGGATAAATATATCATTTTCTTTAGCATAATCATGTTCTAAAAGTACAAAATATTTATTAAAATAAATATAAGATGAAAACAAATATAAAATATCAGCTTTATGGAAATTTCATACCAAATTTAGAGGCCCGTAAAGCTAAAGGCCCATAGAAACAGCCCAGTTTGCCCATGCTGCAATCAGCTCGACTTTATGGTAACAAATTATTCCCATTCATAAAAAATGACTCAGAGCAACAGAAAGAATTCCATCCCTGCTTCGTAGTGCATTTTTTCCCATTCAAATAACATTAGTTAAAGCATTTTTTGCATTTTTATTTCTGAGTTAAATAAAATCTAATACTAGATTCCGTAAAATTTGCAGTATATGAGATCCCAATATTTAAAAAAAATTAGTATTAAACTCTTTAATTAAAGAGTAAATTCGATTTTTTTTAAAAAATAGGGGTTTATTTACCATAAGAAAAGTTGAGAATTTAATTATAAAATATTCAGAATTTCATAGCTTCATTCTAATGCTTCTATGATTTTTTTTCATGTTCACACACACACATATATATATAATAACATACAAGAAAAGTCACTTCTAGTTTCAAAACCAATTTTGCCTAAATATACATTTTTCTTTTCTTTTGCCTTTTTTATGTAACTGAACTTTGGAGAAAACCGCAATTTTATGTGCGAAATGTAGTTATGCATGGAAATATACAAAACTCTTGGTTTTTTTCTAATTTACATTTAAAACTTGTAATAACATTTTTACTTAAGGCTGTTCTCAACTGCTCTGCTTAACAAGCACAAAACGTTTTGACACATTTACAAATTCATTTTTTAACGGAAAGATATAAAATTGGAAGACCTGACTATGGAAGCGATTTTGAATCGAACTGTGTTTTCCATTTTTTGATAAATAAATTACCTATCGAGTTATAAGCGATTTGGATCACGTGCCAAAGACGTTTTTCACCCTTTCTTGAGTTGTTATTCTTCTTTCGCGTGGAAGTTCGGTTAAAAACTCCCACTTTGACACTATTTTCTGAAAGATCTATTGCGTTTGCAAAAAAAAAAAACCCCGAAAAAAACAGTTCGATGACATAGTTTCTGAACAACACCTGCTAGTTTCATACATTTCCCAACAAAAATAAATTAAAACTTATGTCATAAAGTTGACCTTTTGGATTTGAGAACAACCTTAAAAATAAAATAAGCTTAGTTTTCAATTTCTCATGTTTTTCAAATCCAAAATTTAAAATTTTGAACAAAAAATCAAAGTAAGCAATGATTTTTTTTTTCGAGGAAATAAAATTATAGCTGTAAATAATTTATCTTATATACAATGTGCTATTAAAAAATGAAAATTTCGAAAACTGATTTTATATATAATAATCACAAAATTGCAGTATTTTTTTTCTTTTAACTGTCATTTATATACTTTAGAGAATATACGGATGTGCAATATAATTAAAAATTGCTTTGAAATTAAATAATATCTCGCAGAATATATATATATATATATATGTGTGTATATATATATTAAGTTGACACAAAAAAGTTTTGACAAATCAGATTTCAAAACACAAATCAATTTTGTAAAAACAGTTTTTTGGCTAAAAAGATTTTCCTCGAAAATTATACATCTATAATTATAAAATATAGAAAATAAATCACAACAGGTGTTTGATAATTTTCCAATTTTTATCCAATATTAAACTTTGAGTGAATTGCATATCCTTCAAAGCGAAAAAACAATTAAATTCAAATTAAGTTTAAAATAAAATGTGGTTATAACTGCAATAGAAAATGTTACAAGGAATTCAACATGTTCGTCAAAACGCTAAATAGATTATAACACACCATTTTTATAAGTTCTTTTAAATCAAACAAAGTATTTCTTCTTCAACAAAAGTTTCGACAATTTTACGTTTTTGCTTTTATTTTTACAGATATTCTAAATTAAGCAATTTTTTACACAATATTACCGATATTTTTACATAATCAAATTAGCTTACACTCACACAAAAAATATAATATTTAATTCTGGAACTGTCTTTTTCAAAAAATATAATGAAAAATATTGACGTATTTGGATGTGAATACATTAATAATGAAAACTTATGTACTGAATAAATACTATGCTTTTTTTGCTTATTTATTAAAGCAATAATCAGATTTTTAGTATAAAAAAACTTTTATTTATAAACTGGGAGTTTAAAGAATTATGAAACAATTTATCTTGAAAATAATATAAATTTAGCAGCAAATCACAAAACAATGCACAAATCTCATAACAGTAAAAAATATTTATTTTATATAAAATGGTACAAATATGATAAATACACGCTAATCTTAGAAAAGTATTATAAATAACAAAAAACAACAACATTACATAAGGTTCAAGTTGAATTTGAATATGAAAATTATATTGTTGCAAATATACGCGCTATACATATAACTTTTATACATCTTTAAAAAGTAAATCCATATCCAAAATAAATGTGTACACTTTCTTGATCTAAAATTATTCTCGTAAATTTTTAGATAAATATTGAGTAGCAATTTCATAATAGCAATATCATCCTTATTTCACCGTGATGATATCACTTAAATATAATTCATAGAATTTCAGATGTTGGAATCAGGTGCCATACACATGTATTTCACAATAAAACTAATGCGGAATAAACGCTTGTATTACACATAGATCACAAATAGGAATGAACGTAGAGCTGAAATAATCCCAGTAATATATTTAATAAATTTTCACCTGAAAAAACTGCGTCGAATTCTCCCGGAAAATTGTTCAAAGAACGTCTAAATTCGAATGTACCAATGGACGCGAAATGTCTCCCGAACAAAGGAAATAAAAGATGACGTAAGAGTTTTTCAATTTCGAATGTTCTGAGTCAGTTCCACACTATGGTTTACACGTTTATATAATGAATAGGGCGGGACGAAAAAATCGAAATACTTATAATCGAAATGTAATAGAGCGGAAAAGTTGCCTTTTCTAATAAAGAATAAATTCGTAAAATACTATACCGATCGGTTAATATCTTTTACCGCCGCAAGGGGTCCAAAGTTTCCAAAAATCGCAAAAAACATGTTTTTTTTTAATATATTTTTTTAATTATCCAAACGTACGAATGCAATTTCTAATAGGATGCAATAGCTACATGAAGATATACGAAATGTCCCGGTAAATGTTCATTATGATAAAATCATATCTTTTACTGCCGCAAAGGGACCATATTTAAAAAAAAAATGTAAAAATTTTAAATTTTCATTTTTTCTAAATTTTTATAATTTTATAATACGTCTGGAAGTAAATAAATTTACTTCATATCTATTAATATGTCAAAAAGTTTGTTAACTATTTGTTATAGACTGGTAAATAAAAACAGTAATCATTCTTTTTTCTTGACGATCGTTTCATCTGCTGCTGTTTTGTTGCATATCAGCAGTTCATGCACCACAAATCACAAAAATGATATAAAATGAATAAAATGTTTTAGAATTTTATTAATTAAAATACAGAGATATTTAACATAAACGGATATTAAATAAGCTTAAAATGAAGTATTTTATTCACTAAATTTTTATTTAAAGTAAATGAACAGAAAAGTGAATGAAAAGTAACTGAATGAATGATAAAATAGACAAACCGTAACACGTGGTTTCCGTTAGTTTACAGTATTGCCACTCGATTAAATCCATACAATTTTAAGCTTCAAAGTTCAAGTCTGGAATGACGAAGTGAAGAATGGCACTATTCAAGTCTACAGAACTTCGTGCTTTGGCAATTTTCTTTATGGTTGGTGTCCGGATGTCCTCTCCTTCATATGCTTTCATTCCAATGAGGCGATTTTCATGATTTGCGAAACAGACATTTCGTGAAATTACAGGAACTATAATCTTTTGTAGATGATATGGCAAGTAACGGGGGTTACTAATTATAGTCCACAGAATCTGAAAAACATGATGGATTCATTTTAATTGTGAACCAACTGATGCAGTACACTTTCAGGATGTACTCATTGAGTACATCCTGAAAATGCCTATTGCCAAAATTGAAAATTGTCAAAGCACGAAGTTCTGTGGCCACGAATAGTGCCATCCGTCATTTCGTCATTCCAGACTTGAACTTTGAAGCTTAAAATTGCATGGCTTTAGTCGAAAGACAAAACTGTAAACTAACGAAACCACCTGCTGTGGTTTGTCTGTCGACTGACGATCTAACAACGCTGGTGAGTTTAGAATGTTCGATTAACCATACCAGCTATTATAACTTTCCTTGTCCCTCTCAATCAGTAGAAAGATGCGTGAAATTAATCACTGAAGTGCTGGTAAAGTTTGTGGATCAGAACAGAGTGAGGATCCCATATGATCAATTTCGCTCTCTCGAGGAACAATGACTTTATTTGAAAGCAAGTCATAGTATAAAATTCATTTACAGTAAATACTTCTTCATTTTAAGTTTATTTAATTCATTTAGGTTAAACATCTCTGTACTTTAATTAATAAAATGCTAAAATATCTTGTTCATTTTATATCACTTTTGTGATTTGTGGTATATGAACTGTTGATATGCAGTAAAACAGAAGTAGATGATGCGATCGTCAAGAACAATGAATAATTACCGTTTTTATTTTCCAGTCTATGACAAATAGTTAACAAAATTTATGAGATATTAATAGATATAAAGTAAATTTATATACTTCTAGACATATTATAAAAATTAGAAAAAAATTTAGAAAAACTGAATTTTTAACCTTTTTCTTTTAAAATATGGTCCCTTTGCGGCAATAAAAGATACGATTTTATCATAATGAACATTTACCGGGACATATCTTATATCTTCATGTAGCTATTGCGTCCTATTAGAAATTGTATTCGTACGTTTGGATAATTAAAAAAGAAAATATTGGAAAAAACATGTTTTTCGCGATTTTTTGAAACTTTGGCCCCCTTGCGGCGGTAAAAGATATTAACCGATCGGTATAGTATTTTATGAATTTATTCTTTATTGCAAAAGGCAACTTTTCCGCTCTATTACATTTCGATTATAAATATTTCGGTTTTTTCGACCCACCCTAATAATGAACTCGTAAGATAGATAGATAACGAACTGGTAATAAACTCGTAGATTATGAACTATAGATTATGAGATAATGAACTCGTGTACTATGATGAGCATTAAAACTTTTTATCAGAGGGAATAAAACACTGTATAAGCATAAATGAGAAACATTTTATTTTCTTTATTTGGTATTTTCCGAAACGCGTTAAATTGATCAAGTAACTGATTATTATTATTATTACAGTTTTTATACTTTCTGACAGAGGGAAAACGTAGAAAACGTAACTTTTATAAAAAAAATTGTCTTAACACTTGCAATTAATATATCTTATTTTGATGAAGCATAATCTCCAGCAGAAGAGCGGTTGAAGGCCAGTGTCCCCTCCCTATATTTTGAAATTGAATTAATTAAATTTTCTTTATGTCTAAAAAATAAAATTTATTCTTCTAAAAAACTATATAATATATGAAACAATTAGAGAAAAAGAAACTAGAATTTTTCGTCAGAGTAGCCCTCCTCTTTGAATCCTACGAAGAATTTTTATTATTATTATTTGCTTTAGATGTTTATATATTTTGAAATTATTTTTAATTTCGACATAAATATTACTCTGCTAATATAGTTATTAATTTAACTCTTCAATTAATTATTTTCTTGACGAACTCTTATGATATTGTTTTTAATTAATACGATATTGCATTCATTATTTTGATATTTAGATAGTCATTATTTAGATAGTTATACCGTAATTTCCGGCGTATAATCCGCGGATCAAACAATTCTGTTTTAGCCCAGAAATTTTATTTAGTAATTAAAGCCAAATATTTACCGCGATCTAAAAAATTACATTTTATTTTAAAAACTTTCTGGGTCGAAAAATCATTGTTTGATCCGCGGATTATACGCCGGAAATTACGGTATATTGATTTTTAAATGTAGAGGGAAGGGAGGGGTCCAGAAGCGCAACGCACACTGAAAGGAAAAAAAAAATCAATTCTGCATTTTGAAAAATGTTCTTATTATATATATATATGTGCACATATATTATATATATTCAGAAATGAGTTTCTATTTCTTAATAAATAGATTTTTGAAATTCTTTTATACGAAAATCCTCTTGCACGAGGCATTCCGAAAAAGGTTCTTAGTTTAGCTTATTTCATGTTTAGGTTTTGTGTTTTAGTTAAGCAGACTAGGCTGTGGACTCCAGGAATAGAACTGTTTAATCTTTCCCCTCCATGCATTTTTTCCCTGCCAGCACTTGTATTTCATAGTATTTAGCACAGCAGCCCTTCTTTGAACCCCTCCCCCTCCCTCCCCTACATACTCCCATTAGTACAAGTAATTTTTGCAAAACTTTATATTTTGTGAAAATCAAGTCGTTAATTACGTTTTGCAAAAAATAAATAAATAAATACAAAGTCTTATTAAACTTTAATATGTGGACTGTTACAGTTTTGATAGATGACCTGTAGTTTAATCAAATTGCTGGTTTTATAAAGTAATACTAAATTTATTGGATGGAAAAGCATTTTAAACATCTGTTATCCATTTGAAAATCTTTTATTGTTATGCTGGCATATATATTGCAATATAATTGCATATACAGTAATCACACATATGATATAATTGTACTACATTCAGACACTTAAGTATCTGAATATCAAAATGTCTTAATTTCAGACGTTTCGTCATTATTCAGACATTATTTTCAGTCCATTTATAACATGATCATAGTAAGACACTTATGTGTCTTAAATTCAGACATCTATGACTTCTGAAATTTCATAGTCAGATACTTAAGAGTCTGAATTCCTTTTTCAGACGCATATATGTCTGAATTTAAGACGCCTGTATTTGCAGTGCGCACTCTGTATATTTGTGTCAATTTTCCCATATATTACTTTAATACAAGAACAGCCACGGCGATCATTTTAACAGGAAAATAATTCGATTTAAACCAGAAATACTTTTGCACAAAATATGTTCAATATATACCACTCAGCCATACCTCTAATGAATTAGTTAAATAGTATTAATAGTGTTACAAATTATTATATCACTCAAGTAAAATTTCCAGCAGTTCTATTGTTAAAAAAACGACAGTGATGATTATACTGTGTCATTAGATTTAGTATAAAACAAGACCGAAAAATAATGGGAACAGCATAGATTATGAAGCACTTTCCAACACATCCATATTACTATAACAAAACTCACAGTTCACTAAGATGAAAGATGATGTCAAAATGAAGAATTTGGAAAATGCACAACGCATCTGAAAGCGCGATTTCTGCAATTACCATGAACAGTCATTAAAATATACGATTTCTTTCTGCAGCCCTGTAAAAGATCTACAGATGTGTGTGCATACTACATAATATACTAAAAATTAGTCCAGTTAAACGCATAGCACAGTTAGAAATTTCCACTCAGCAATTTCCGCTAATAAACAGATGTTCTTGGGAACTTTTGTACCACCTTGTATATGATCTGTACAATTTATACACGTCAAGTAATATATGAAAAAATAATTAAATCTAAAAACGCATGCCGCAACTGAAACCGAATTTCAAGAAATTATTGTTTATATACTTCAATAGTTCAATTATTGCTCATTTTCTTCTGTAGCCAAATTCTTTTGTGCGTCTCTGTAAATGAACGATAAGTTCTATGCACACTATATTCTATAACAATAACCTTGTAGTACACCTCAGTAATGTATATCAAATTTCAATATGCTTAAAGTACTTTAATATCATTAAAAGAGACGGGGAACGATTTCTCCCCATAGTTCGTAATATAACGGGATTATTTTGAGTGGCCCTGTAAAGGAATAGATAATGCTATACACTTCATCTTCAATACCAATCATGCCATAGTAATACACAATAACAGCTAACAATTTCATAGCATTCGGGCTATATTTACGCAAGTAAGAGCACGGACAGACGAACAGACAAACCGAATTCATAAATTCGGTTCGTAAATCGTTCGTAAATGGGTTTCGTAGACAGTTATATCAAGTTTATGCATCAGTAAATATTTTCAATGTACAAATTTAATATAAAATGTCTTACAAATTAAAAAGGAATATGGAGAACTTGATATAAATTGATTTTATGTAAGGTAGAAGCCACTCCCGTAGTCAATGATGTTTGGTTAAATCTTATTGTCTGCCAACCGTGAGTAGCGAAACCACTGGACTACGAATAAACAGGAATTGGCATATCCTTAGAATGGTGAAGCTTCAACTGTAACTGGTTTCACAGTGACACATTACCACAGAAGCAAACAATGGAGTTATGAATAAAGAGGGGGGAGACATATGAGGAGACATTAAATCAGAGGTGTCAAACTGTGGCCCGCCGGATACCAGTAAAATTTTATAGTTATATTTGCCTTATCAAATCGTCGAATTTCTGCGATTCAACTTGTCGACAATTTTTTAAAAATTATACTGGTATCCGGCGGGCCACAGTTTGACACCCCTGCATTAAATGATGTCTCTTTTTTCTTAGTTGTCAAAATATTTATAAAATGTATACTTATTATTACGTGAAGTGTTAAAATCTTACTTACACTTCGTCAGATTTTAAGATATAAAATATTAAACTAAGCTATGAATTTGTATGTATACTACATAGTTTGCTAAGAGTTCGTTCAATGAAACGCATAGCACAGTTAAAAATGCCCATTCAGCCATTTCCATGAATAAACGAAAATGCACTTGAGAACTTTTGTGCTGTCTTGTATATCATCTATAGAATGTATCCACACCAAGTAATAATTTAAAAAATAGTTCAATTTAAAAACGCATATCACAACTACAAACGCACTTCCAGCAATTATTAGTCATAGACTTCAATAGTTAAATTTATTCTTCAGCAAAATTATTTTCTGTGTCCATGTAAATCAGGGGTGTCAAACTGTGGCCCGCCGGATACCAGTATAATTTTTAAAAAATTGTCGACAAGTTGAATCGCAGAAATTCGACAATTTGATAAGGCAAATATAACTATAAAATTTTACTGGTATCCGGCGGGCTACAGTTTGACACCTCTGATGTAAATGAACGATATGTTCTATGCACATCATATTCTACAATAAGTGCCTTAGTAAACCTCAGTGATGTATATCAATTTCAGTACGTTTAAAATAGTATGATATCGTTAAAATACAGAGCAACGGATTCTTTCCCGCATGGATGCATGGATCCAGCAACCAGACTCCCAAGCAACACAGCACAACATAAAACTACACTACACAAAGACGGAGAGAAACCCGAGAGGGGGCTTGGTAATCCGGACGGTCCACACCTCCCGCCAGTTGGCTAGGCGTCGTGGCTATGCTACCCTCACCAGCCGCAGTGGACATCGGCTGTCCGTAACTTACAACACGCCTACGAACCACCCTGGAACGGGCGTCCTCCGGCAGAGAGTTGTTTGCGCCATCCAACACTCACCTTCTACAAGGTGGCGGGTCCACTCATCAAGCTCCCGCACTACCTTCAATCGACACCGGCCAGACTTGCCTTTCATTGACTCAGGGAAGGACCCATCTAAACAAACATCACCACATCACACTTATTTGGGTTTTACCATTTTTTCTACTTTGTGTTTTCCTTATTTTCTATTTTCTACTATTTTCAAAATTTCCACACATATACACTTAGGACACAAAGGGATAGAATGGAACCACCACCCCCACGTCTCCATAGAAGTTTGGCACTGTCACAACCCAACCCACCATCTTGTCCTCCGCGAACGGTGAAGAAGAAATGCCAGCGCCATTGGTATTCCAAAACTGAAAATCCGCACCAAGAATATTTTAATAAAGTTTGCTTTTACAATGAAAGTGTGAAAAAGCAAATTTATATTTTCTAAGGATTTCGTTCGTAAAATCTTGCATCAATCAATTATTTCTTCACTTTATGAACAGAAATTCTCTGCCCCTCAAATGGTTAAAGAATACTTTCCAGTACTTTGAAAAAATAAGTGCATTATATTTTGAACTCTAAACGTTAACGAATTTAATCCTTAAATGTGCGATTTTTTATTTTGTTTCGAAAAAATTATATATGATTCTCTGAAAGGTTTATTACACAGAAAAAAATGAAAAAACTCAGAAATACATTTTTCATATAATACGTCAATCATTTCTTCTGTTGTACATCTGCAATACAAGTAAAAACTACTTCGCATGGCTGTTTTACGCTAAAATATTCCATAATTAGTAAATATTTTAAGAAGTATGTCTCCAAATATCCTATTTTACATAATTATTTATTTTATAAAACTTCAAATTTAACCCTTTAACACTAGAGCACCCGGAAGGAGTCGATCCGACTCCGATTATGTGATTAAATATAAACTGGAACCAGAAATTCTTTCACAAAATAAGTTAAATTTAAACCACGCATATTTCCGTTAAATAAATCAGTCAAATAATTTTAAATAAAAATTCTGGTGTGAAATATTTTTATGAAACTTCAGTAAAACTTCCGGGCGTTCCAGGTTAATTCCCATGATTGAATGCGTTCTGGAAATTGCGTAGCTCAGAGAAACTGACTTTACACAAGAGAGTCTCAATGGCTAATTTCGCCTTATTTTAACACGGTATGTCTGTTA
This sequence comes from Maratus speciosus, assembly GCA_963932465.1. Taxonomy (NCBI): domain Eukaryota; kingdom Metazoa; phylum Arthropoda; class Arachnida; order Araneae; family Salticidae; genus Maratus; species Maratus speciosus. The sequence goes on from OZ010796.1 coordinate 471,406,815, forward strand.
TTAATTCAAGCAGGTATTGCTATATTAATTTTCTGGTGTGCATTACATATATACGAATAGAAAATATCTATTGAATTCAAAACGCTGTTATTTGCATATATGCAAAGCTGCGCACTAAAACGTTCAAGTACCGTCAGTACACTATGAGTAAAATATCGTAACGGTAAACCCACATTAGCACAAGAATTGTGATAAAATATTTTCGATTTAATAAGTATGTGAAATATAGTCTTTATCTTAATTATAAATAAATTTTTTAACAAATTCCGGTGCCAATCATTTATTTCAACACTTTAGCATTGAAAATGCGTTTCCCCTGAAAGGGTTAAAAAAAATTTATATTTTTTTTAAAGGTTCCGATCTTGTTAGCAGTCTTTTAGTTATGCGACGGCTATATTCCAGGAACAACATGTTTTCTTGGATCTCTACATATGCAATATATGAATTTACATATGCTATTTCTAGCATAGGAAAAAAGAGCCGGTGCAACAATTTTTTTAGATTTCCTATAAAAAATAATAATGAAACAGATAAGAAATACTAGGAAAATTCTTACTACACTACATTTTAGTAATTACATTTTGAAACAGATGAAAACGATGAATAACTACACAGACTAAAAGTAAACAAGAAGTTTTTCTCCGACACCCATTGTAATGACGGTACTTATAAGTACCACCGAGTAATTCAACTGTTAAATAAAATATATATACCGTTCGCCTGAAATAGCTAGTCAAATTGTACTCTAAGATCATAATGAACACATAAAAAAAAATCAGACACTCTTCTTATATCCTTTATTGTGTTTGCAGCAATAAAAAGAGGAGCGTGATATTCTGTACAAAATGTCGGCACAAAACTCATCGACAGATTCAAAGGTAGACTCTTTCCTCGCTAAAATAACAAACCTATAACTACTGCTGCTATGTATCCGGATAAAGTAGAGTTATCCCCTTAATTCTCGCTCCCGTGATATTGACGGGCTGTATCTTTCATTCAGATTGTTTGATTTCCACCAGTTTTATAAAAGAGTGCAATTGGCTTTATTATAATATCATTTTACCCGTCATTAAATAAGGTGACTATTTCTTTTTCAAAAAAGATGTGCCAATAAGCAATTTGAATTTTTAAACCGTAATTTAACGCTATCGCTAAGGGGTTAAAAGATTTTGTTGCAAAGTACCATTAGAATATTAGTAATATTCACTATGGGATGAAAGTTTAACGTAAGTGGTATTTATATGTACCGTCAGTAGATTAGAGGTTAAAAGGTTAACCGTATCTTTCATGGACAACGTTTTCTGTTGCAAGAGCTTTTACCAGAATTCACGAACGATTTTTCTCACAAATATATAAAAGCATTACGAATCGTACATCATGAATCAAAGTTTTATTGAAAAACGTGTGATTGTGGTATATGGAAACTTAAGTAAAGTGGTTCAAATAATAGCCCATGGATCAGCAAAGGGCTCGTCCGTCATAACATAACGTGAACATTACTGAGTTAAAGAATTGGGGGCAATCGATAAATATGATTTTTTTTTTAAGTCCAACACTGAACACACATGCGCTTCTGTTTCTATCCACAACAGAAAATTAAAAATGCAAACCCTGTGATATATTATTCAGCGTTTTCATTTCGATTTAGTGTAATCTATTCAGACCCCAGTGTTTATTTATATTTTTTTTATTTCAGTCATTTATTTATTTTAACAAAGAAAGGTTGAAAAGCAAAATATATTTAAATTTATTTTTTGTACATAACATTTGATGATACATGGGGACTCAATAAGTACACTTTTTGCCAATTTGTTAGGATTTTTTATTTATTTAGTTATTCTTTTGCATTGCAAAAAAAAAAATGAAAAACATGAAATAATTATACATTTAAGAATTTTTATTACTAATGCAGAGGTCGTACGCTTCAGCAAATTTTTCAGGGCTAATATCAGTATTTTTTTATAGAAAAATAAATCAAGGTTAAACGCGCGAAATTTCGTCTTATTTAAGAAGAGATTTTTTATAATAAAATACTGGTACCGAAAAATTTCCTGGTCTTGAAGTTTCAGGACAAGCAGGGCCTCTGCTATTGGACTCAGCAAATGGTATCTTATCGTACTGAAAAATTGTCTACGTTTTCGTTTTTGTACATTTCGTACATTTTTGCTGAGCGCCATTTTGTCCTAACACGTATCTTGCTAAAAAATAGCTATAAGAAACAAATTGCTATTTTGTTTAGTTCTGTTATCTGTTAGGCTCCATTCACACAAATTTCTTTTTTTGAACGTGTTTTTATATAACGTGAAAAAAATTGTAAAGACGTGTATCGTATAGGATGCACGGGTGTGAGGAGGTTAAGTGGGTATGATAGTTCAAGGCAGTGTTAATACACAGATCAAAATTGAAAATTTCTGTTTAACCCTTAAATGCATGATTTTTTATTTTGTTTCGAAAAAATTATATATGATTTTCTGAAAGGTTTTTAACGCAAGAAAAATAATGAAAAAAAAATCACAGATACATTTTTCGTACAATACGTCAACCTTGTCTTGTGTTGCATATCTGTAATACAAGTGAAAACTAAAATATTTTAAGTTAGTAAATATTTTAATAAGTGTGAATCAAAATACCTTATTTTATATATTTTTTTTTATTTTGTAAAACTTAACACTTAAATGAATAAATTGTTTTTTAGAATTACGTTTTTTACTCTTATATTAAAGATTAGACACCAGAAATTTTAAGATAGAATTTTCACATTATATTTTTGTAATTTTTACAGGATTAATATTTCTATATAAATATGCTGGTTTCTATGAATTAAATAAAAAATGATGTAGATATGAATCACTATGCATTTAAACCTTTATGTACTGAATTATAAATTCGTGAAAATTTTATCTTCTGAAGCATTTTTCGTGAATTGTTTAAACTATATTAGAAGATTTACGTAAGCATTTAATATATTTTAGAAGGATTCTAGAAGAATTGAAGGATTTAGAAGCATTATTAAATTTGAATTTATAAGGATTTGTGCAATATTTATAACCCCACTCAAATCTTTTATTATAAATATTTTTCTTGGCATTTTGTAGAATTAGGAAATGTACAAATATAATGTTCTTACAATAGAAATATAGAAATATTTCCGAATTAAAAAATCCCCCCCCCCTTCATCTTCAACGACAAAAAAACTGAAAAGATGCAAAGGGAAAAGAAATCATCCTTTTAAAAATATTTTGTTTTGTGTAACCAAGAATCTTTTGGAACAAGATAAATTAATTTATGTATAACTCATTCTAAGCTGTATTAATATTAATCTATGTATTAAATGAATTTTATAATAAGTTATTTTAATGGTACTTATAAGTACCGTCAGTAGATAAAGGGTTAAGGGTTAAAATGAAGGTCATAAACTTTAGCCCACGAGCTAGCGAAATTCCGGTATTTTAGAAACAAAAATAGACTTATTTAACCCCTTGGGGACGGGAGCCTTTTACGAAATTTTTAATCTTTTGTCACCGTTTTTTAAAAAACAGAGATTTGTGTCTTCTTGAATCGAGAAAATGCGCTGATTACCCCCTCACTGACAAGCCCGTGTTAATACGTTCACTAAGCTCCAGGTTTCACTGCAATACAAAAAATATTTAAAGTAATATAATTCTATTGATTTAATATATTGTAAATACACTGAGCAATGATTAATACTTCCAAGGATTGCATTCATATTCGTTATTAAGTTTTTTTATAAAATGTTGAAGGAATCAACTTTTTTAGCATTTAAAATAAAATGCAGAGGAAACAACATTACAATTTTGCCCTTTTCCAAGACCGTCAGAGGGTTAAAAAAGGCAAATTTTACAGTAAAATTTTACTGGTGAGAAAAAACAAAGATTCTGAGCGTTTCATGCGGCACGTATACGTGTCGCTCGTCCCCAAGGGGTTAATGAGAGAATCTTTGCGAATAATAGGGAGCATATTACATTACGTATTTTTTTGTGACAAATGACTTTTAGCAGAGCTGCCAAGTCTCCGGCTTTTTGGATACCAATATTTTAATACAGAAAAATTTCTCTTATGGAATCGGAACATTTGGGCGATTTAAAAGAACAACATTTTCTCTAAGATAATAGTGGTGTGCAAAAAGCCGTAGACTTGGTAACTCTGCTTTTAGGCAAAATTGTTAAAGACCCCAAATTTAAAGTAAAAACACTTTCTAATAACACAATAAACATTTTTATGATTTTGTCCTGTTCATTTAGGCATGTAAAAAATCATTTTTATGCATACATGATAAATTTAAAATATACTTTATAAAACAAATTTTATACACATATCTCTAACTATTTGTATTATATATTATACTTCAGTACATAAATAAATGGCGATTTGTAAATTAGGGATACCCTGGTTCCTACTCTTGAGTACCGTAAATTCATAATCTGCGCATAATCTGAGGATCAAACAATCATGTTTGGACCCAGAAATTTTATTTGTTAAAATGTAACTTATTGAATCGCTGTATGTACAGTGCTCAGCAAAAGTTTACACACTGGTGATAATTCACCTTTAAATAAAAAATACGGTCACTCGGGTTATAGAAATGGCTGTACTTATTTTTAAATATATATTAAACCTTTTAGGACAGAAATAAAGGTTTTAATGTAGGATATTATTTAATTTAATTGAAAAAAGTGAAATTTGCATATTGCAAAAGCTTAGACACTTTCAGAATTTTTGGCAACTGTTCACGGAAAAACGCAAATTTCAAACTTATGACGTCATATGCATAAAGTATTTAACTGCACTTCGCGATAGTATCGGTTAGTGAAGATGCCGCGAGCTAGAAATTTTCAGTCAGATGAAGTAATTAAAGCATGGAAGCTGAAATCGAAAGGTAAGACTGTTGCAGAAATTTCAGCTACTTTGAATCGTCCAAAGAAATCTGCCTATCAAGTACTTTCTAAGGGTGATTCTTTCAAAGCAAAACATAGATATGGAAGGCCTCGAGTGGCCAGAAAACGAGATTATAGAAGTATCCATAAACTGGCATCTACACGAATGATGATTGCAAATCGCATTAAATTGAGTCAGAGCTCTCTGTGTCAACGGATACTTTCGTAGATGAATTAAAGAAAGATGTAAATTAGTTTACATGAAAAAGATAAAAACAACCAGCCTTGAAACCTCACAACAAATTGACACCTTTCCGCCGCGGAGTAATTCTGATTATAAACTGATGAAATAATGTGCTGACATCAGAATTTATAAACGAATTTATTAGAAAATAAGAATTTGCTTATTTTCATGTACATTATAAAAGGAAATTTTTAATTAAATATTCTTGGTGCCGTTTGTCACTTTTTAAATTAAAATTAGGTGTCCTTTGCCCTCGAAAGGGTTAATGATTTGGGCCTCACTTTGTTTTAATTCTCAAGTATCTCTGGAGTTTCTCAATGGTCGCAAGCAGCGTAAGACCACGTACATACATTGGAAAACAATTTACAGCCATTTGGTGAACTTTAGCTCTTCCAAAGTATGTATTTGAGCTCGATAATGCGTTTATTCATGTTGCATACAAATCAAAAAATTAGTTTAACTCACAAAATATTACTGTTCTCGACTGGCCCGCGTGTAGCCTGATCTGAATCCAATCGAAAACTTTTGTGGCATCATACTTCATACGGTTTATGCAATTTTTTGACAATACTCCTCTAAAAATGAACTTCGATCTGCTGTTTAACGTGTTTGATACGAAATAGACCCCCAAGAGATGCGGAATTTAGTTTCTTCGATGGAAAGTCACATTTTTGCATTAATAGCAGACACTGTAGGTGCAGTTCGATTTTAAGTTATGGCTATTTTCTGTTAGCAGACAGATTCTCTATACTTTTGCCGCAATGTTAAATTTGTGTAAAATTGTGTGTGTTTAAAATGTAAAATTTATTGTTTGTGTATGAAGGGTAAAAACCCCAGTAATATATTACAGTTGAGTTACAACAATTCGTTACATAATTCTGAGTGCAGAAGCATAGTCGATCATTGTCTAAACTTTTGCTGCGCACTGTATTTGGCATCTATTGTTAAATGAAAATTATGGGTCAAAACAGGTTTGTTTGATCTGCGGATTACACGCCGGAAATTACGGTGGTACTATTTAATAAAAATAATCTCGGCGATAGGCGTAGCACAGAGATGGCCAACAGTGGCACTCTCAAGACCCCTAAAATATTACAGTAATCACTACCTTATCTAATCATCGAATCTCTGAGGTTCAAGAAGTCGAATTTTCTGTAAACTTTTAGTGGTGTCCAGCGTGCCACAGCTGGTCACCCCTGGTGTAGCATCAGAAGGTGTGCGATGGCAGAGACAAACTTCCCGCCACTTTTTCCAAATATCATTTATTTTGTTATTTTAGACCGAGATGTCTGTGTATTTAAATACACCGCAGACATCAGGTTGAGAACCTATTGTAGGTAAAGCTTCTATGATTTAAATATCCTTAAATGTAATACTTAAATACCCTATGTATTTCTCACAGGGTTCGTTTCTATGCTTACATTTGACTACAACTATTTTCTAATAGTCGCATTCGGCCTATTTATTGAAAGACATCCTGTGATCAAATAAGGTGACTATCATTAACCAGAATGAGCTATATTGAAAAATAAGGAAACTTTATCAAGTAACTTGCAAAATTTCGTATTCAGTCAGATGTTAGAGGTTTTCAACATATTAGTACAAATGAAATAAAAGAAGAAATAAATAAATAAAATTTCCTTTTAGATGAAAAGAAAAACTTGCATATATTTTCCGAAAAAGATTGTTGATATTATTTTTTTTAAAGTTCAATGTACTTTTCCTATCTCGCTTCTCTGATTTTATTTGTTCTAGGATTTTGTTGCGCTCATTTTTTAAGTTTCTTATAAATAAAATGAATAAATATATGTCAACATATTAGGAAGAATTATAATTTAATACATCAAGAGATTTTTGACTTAATGGGTAAGATTTCATTTATCATTCTTATGTTACGAATCGGTAATATATATTTCCAGAAAAATTTCTGACATCGTCATTATCGGTTTAATGGACGGAGCGAGGAAGCATTAAGAAGTTTTGTCATTCTTTTTAGCTGTGCTGCTGGGAGCAAAGAATACTTATTTTTAAAATTTTCCATACAATCTTTTAAGCCAGAGACAGCTGAGGTTTTAAATACTGCTACTTTGAGTATACAAAAATGTCTATTTTGAATTTTGGTCTATTAGATAAACACTTTTATCGCGGAGTTACGTATTTTTTATCGCGTTTTAAATATTCAAGGCAATTGTTTTAAAATATATTTGGGAATACTAACACTAGAGCGGCCGGAAATTTTACTCAAGTTTTATAAACGTATTTTACATTAGAAATTATATTTTAAACTGTTTAACCCTTTCCGACTCAGTGGTCTCGCGTCGGGATCACCTAATTTTAGGTCAAACTTATAAACAGCACCAAGAATATTTTAATAAATATTTGCTTTTACAGTGAAAGTTTAAAATAACGAGTTTTTAATTTCTAAAAAAGCCGTATGTAAATTCCGGTGTCAGTCAATCATTTCATCATTTTACGAACGGAATTTTTCTGCGCCGAAAAGGGTTATCTTATTTTATTAAGTCAGTTCTGGTTAGACTTAAAATATATACATTTGGGATATTCAAAATCACCGCTTATCACAGTTCTAGTGTTAAAGCAAAAGTGTGAATTACTTTCTAAAATTTACCTGAAATTGAATGTTCTGAAAATAAAGTCCCAATGCAAATTTCGATGCAAAATGTAGCTGAAAACATTTTCATAAACATTATTTTCGAATGTTAATTTCTCGTTTTATTTAACTGCACTTTTTCGCAAAAATTTCTGTTCGAAAATAGGGTATCGAGCATCCCTTCTAACAAAATTTTTAACACACTTGTCTTAAAGAATAATCTTCCTGCGACACAGAAATAGCACTCTTGCAAATGCTCTGGCTTATAACGTTAATGAAGTTATGAAGAAAGAGGAAGCCACATATAGTATAATGTCTACCAGTTGCAAGAGAAGTAACTGAGGAGGTATTCTCAAACTGGCGGCTGTTATTTTACATCGGCTGGACATTTTCTAATTACCGCTAGAACAAACTTTCACCAGCAAATGTAATAGGAAATTTTGCCTTATTTAAGCGCCTTATTCACCTAAAATTTATCTCACAAGTATGAAAAAATATTTAATTAATTTTTACTAGAGGAAGTTGGCCCCGGTATTATTCACTTACACAGACGGGAGGTTGTTTAGATTGTCACAATATGGCGAAAACGCAGGGCCTGACTACCGCCGATGTAAACTTCTGCCAGTAAAAACGGCTATCTATGTTTTCCATAGCTATGACTGAAATTCTGCACGGATAAGGCGTTTAAATGAGGAGAAAATTTATGTTTAAATTTACCGGGGGAAATTTTCTCAGGCGGTAATTCGTTCCTGCGAAACTGATTACAATTGAAGCTTCACTCTTTTGTGGATATGTCAATTCCGTTTTATTAATAGTTACATGATAAATTTAACCTTTTAATGGTCGCTTAATATTTGGATAAACCATAAAAAAAGTACCTATTTTTTATTACAGAAATTGAATAATTATAAGGTTTCTATATAAAATATGCAATAAGATTTTTTTTTTTTTTTTAGTTAGAAAAAAAAAAGATTTTTTAGAACAAATTCACATTTGTGGAAAAGCCATCATGGGAGAATTCTGCGTTTTAATGTTTGTTTTACACCATACAAATTACCGTAATTTCCGGTGTATAGCCCGCAGACCAAACAATTCAGTTTGGACCCAGAAATTTTATTCAGTATTTGAAGACCAATATTTACCGTGATCTAAAAAGTTACATTTTGTTTTAAAAAATTTCTGGGTCGAAACACAATTGTTTGATCCTCGGGCTATACCCCGGGAATTACGCTAAAGCGAATAAGACCTTTATTTTTCACAACTTAGATATTTTTTTTTCATCATCAAACAAATTTTTACAAATAATATTTGAAATAATACAATATACATTTAATTTTGATTATTAATAATTTTTTTTGAGTGTGATATAGTTCGAAACGGGCTATACAAAGTCCAACATCACAATCAGCCCCAAAACCGAACCAAAATATTATTATTCAGATTATTCACACGGAAAGGCCAGTTAAATTTTTTAAGAAGTTTTTTCCAGTTATAAATGTCCAGCCCGGAAATGTGACGGGCACGAGAAATAACGAACGACAACTCAGCCATTACCGTCTCAATAATCAAGGCCTCCGGACTGATTTCGTGACGAAACAAATGAAGATTAACCCCTTGAAGGGCAAGCAATTGCGTTTCTGTAATGCTTAATTCCCACCGGAAATTTAGAAAAAATTTATTTCAATAGAAGGAAAAGCAATTTTACGACTTTTCTCCACTAAAGTCAGAAAATTAAAATTTCCTAAAATTTTTCTGGTGCAAGTCCTGATTAATCGTAGGTGGGATAAAATATATCCCACCGCCCCTCAAGGGGTTAAGGGGCGGCGGAATATATTATATACCACCTACGATTAGCCCGTTAATTTAGTTACCCCGTAAATTTTTCGGGAATGTGGTAACTGGACCATAAATAATTTTTTTGTGTTTCTTTTAGTACGGGAAATAAATTTCTCCATTGTTTTTTGCTCACAATAATGAAAATTGTAGAATACCTTATTAAAATTACGTAATAAAAATTTAAAAAAGCATATTGTGTGGTATAAAAACAAATTTCTTGACCTCTTGAAAGGCGGTGATGCCATTACGGCATCTGATAATTTTGATCTCTAATTGCCACACTGGCACCGGAATTTTATAATGAAAATTTCACCCTTATTAAATACGCGAAAATATACTTTTACTTGTTTAAAAATAGATTCTCTTTGGAATACTGGTGTAATTAAATTATTTCAACATTTTACGAATGCAAGTACCTTGCCCCTGAAAGCGAGATAGCCTAAACTTGAAATTGTACGAAACACAGGGGTCGCATTCTATAGGGAAACTTTTGTTGTTCCTACCACTATTTTGAAAATAATATCTTCATCGCACCTTTCTTTAGAATATGTCAAATAAAATTATCATGAATGTAACTCATTAAGGGTTCTGGTAGAAACAATAAAATTTTCCCTATATAATGCGACCCCTGAATACATATAAAATACTTAAGTACTTACGTAGCCGTTTGTTCATAGATTTACCTTGCTATTTTTTTCCTTAAAATACCCATGTGAGTTTTATACTTATTATTTATAGTAAAGTACATATGTACTTACTTAATTTTTAGGTTTTTGGCAAAAATAAATCTAATATTTTCACTTATAGTGCTCTTTTTAGACACATTGACAGCAAAGTTTTCCCTTACAATTCTATTTAGTTGAATTTTTTAAGTTGTTTACACTTTTTCAAACAGGACCTGATATCCCATATGAAAAAAAAAAAAAAAAAAAAAAAAAAAAAAAACGCGTGTGGAACATAGACCCTCCTAGTCCATTTACCCCATTGTTATGGGGAAACTGGACCTATGAGGAAAGAAAGATGAAATATTCAAAATTTTATATTTTTAAATATTAAAATGTAATTTTGAGCATTTCTGTTTGATAGAGGGAACCTAACTGAACTCATTTACAGAAGTTCAGACTTTAATTCAAATGGACATTAACTTTTTGAAGCTGAATTGTCAGAAGTTCCAGAGTCGCATTGTAAAATCATGGCCCAGTTGCCCCAACTAACCATATAGCATAATAAAGTGATTTATCATATAACTACACATTAAACTTTTTGTGTAACAAGACTATGACAGAACTTTTAGTGGTATAAAACTCAAAATCAGTTTTTGCGAGACGTGTCACTTTTCTTGCGGTTGAGCGATATGTTGTCCAATTATAAGGCTGCCACAGGCGACTGTTTTTGTATTCTGTTCGCAGCAGTATTTTTTTACTATAAATTTTGAAGTATAATCCCTTGCAAATGTTGCCAAAGTGTGTGTTAACGATTTCTGCTGTTAGAAAGTGGTGCCAGTTAGAATTAAAAAAATAGTCGCCTTTGTAGCCCTGTATTAGTCTCAAGACTGTGCATTTACCGTAATTTCCAGATTAGAAATTGCAAATCAAACTACCATGCTATTCGTCACTTATTTTATGTATTATTTTAATATAAAAATTATTAAAAATCATTTTGAAAAATTAAAAAAAATATATTTTAAAAAATATGAAAATATTGTACTATCACTAAGCGTCTTTTTTATTCATAATATTTTTTCCTTTTCTAAGATCTCTTTTTTTCAGCATTATTAGATTTGTTACTTAATTATTCCCCTTTTTTCGCGAATAGCCATGTATCTGTTAAGCATCTTATTTTTTCTCCTTATGTTATTGCACCATTCTATGCGTGTGTGATATAGATCACAGGCTCCATGAGAAATTCTCTTTGAAGTCTCACAACACAGATTTAATAAAATATTTTTTTATGATTCGAAACGTTTTATATGTTACAGAAGATATCACTACATTTTTATGGGTATTATCGGCAAGTAGCCATGTATGCTAGTGTAATATTCATGCACGAAAAGAAAATAATAACAAAATGCCTATTGAATTACTCCTTTCATCTACACACGCTGTCATTTTCATGCTAAGTAGTCTTGCTTTCAGTAATTTGTAAAAAAAAATAATATTTTGAACTTGAAAATCTAGTCAGTTAACGGAAAAGTTTCATTAGTTTTACAATTAAATTTGAATAATTATCCCATCGGTCTTGGAGGAATAATAAGCGCATTTATTCAAGTCGCAAGTATTCATCCAAGAAAAACTTCATCAATTTAACTCCCTGAAGAGAGATGAGATATTGTATATACCACTAATTTCTAAACTCCATATGTCCCAATGGTTCCGAAACATGGACATAAAATTTTGCTTTTATAACGATCGTGAAGAAAAAGCATATTTGTTTTCAAATAATTTCGTTTATAAATCCTGTTTTCATTGAATCATATCGAAATTATAGCAATAGAAGTACTTTGCAGCTGAAAGGGTTACACTAGTTGATTGAAAAATAATATCGTTCCTAATTGATCATTCACACCGTTTAACCATTTCAGGGGCAAGGTACCTCTATACGCAAAATGCTGAAATGCGTAACTGACACCAGAATTTAAAAACAAATTAATTTCAAAATAAGCAAAAGCTTTTGTTCACGTACTTGATAAATGGACATTTTTCATTCGAATATTCTGGGGCCAATGTTACATTTAGAGATTAAAATTAGGTGGTCCACAAATTAATCACCGCCCTTGAAAGGGTTAACAAAAAAGAGGCAGCATGTATCCATTTTATATTTAAGAAATAATTACGTATGTATGATTTTTCGCTTAACAATCAAGTTAAATCTAACGTATCGTAGCGCGTATCGCATCGCGTGTCTTAGCTGGTTCGAGTTACACAAATAAGTGATTTATTTCAGAATATTTCCCTACGCATATATCCGGTGCCATCGAAATACTCAAAGCCTGAGGACACGAGTGTGACGTCATCACTAATCGACCGACTTCTCACTAGTGTTAAAATTCACACCGGAAAAATTTTTGAATAGCAATTTTATTTTATTTTATTTGTGGAATATCTATCCTCTTATAAAACAATAATAACTATTTAAACTTACTGATGAGAATATGGAATCCCCCAATAAAATATCAGCCAGATCAGGCAACACTGTGGTTGTAGTTCTCACTAGTATTAAAATTCATACCGGAAAATTTTTTGAATAGCAATTTTATTTTATTTTATTTGTGGAATATCTATCCTCTTATAAAACAATAATAACTATTTAAACTTACTGATGAGAATATGGAATCCCCCAATAAAAAATCAGCCAGATGAGGCAACACTGTGGTATTCCACATCTGGCTGAATTTTTATTTAGCATATATTCGCCCATGATCCTGAATGGATTAAACGTTGTATGACGTTTGTATTAGAAGGAGAAAAAGTTTCTCTATATATAATTGAAAATTATTGCCAAAATTTCATTTCATTTATGATATTCAACTTCATTTATAAAAATATTTTTACTGATGAATAGTGCCCTGTAAAATAATTTTGTACTCTCTTTTCTTATTTAATCTTAATTTTTTTCTCATTAATTAAAGAATATTTTCTATTATAAAATATGTAAAATAGAGCTAAATGTTTTGGATTATATATGAGGACGCGAGTTTCAAACTGGTCTTATCCAAAACTTAATAAATCGTGTTTTCTCTATCAATCTATTCTACTGGTAAACGAAAAAACACTACAATCTGTAAAAAACTAGTTTTATCCTGAATTTCTGTCATTGTAAATTATTGGTTTGCAATGGAAACCAATGGACGCAGTTAAACGTCTTTCGCGATTCCCCAAAATTTGATATTCTTGTTAAGGAGAGTTTTAACTCACGTCCTCATATATATCTTACGTGCAGGGAAAATGAGGCTGAATTTATAGCTTGCCATTTGGCAACAACCACAAGGACGGTTCTTAGTAGTTAATTTACGGCAACATAATCCGACACATTCAACAAGCATACCATGGAGCTATTAATAAATAGGAACTGACATATCCTTAAAATAGTGAAGCTTCAACTGTAACCACTTTCGAAGGGGTTGATTACCGACGAGTCAATCTTCCACCAGTAAATTTAAATAGATATTTCCTGCTTGTTTAACCTGCCGTCGGGCGCGCCGTTGTAAAAAGTACAACATTCGCTTTCTTTTTTCTTTAAAAACAAATTCATGCGGTAGACGGCGCTAATAACCATTTGTAATCGTCTATTGGAACTACTTTTCCAACCTCCTGAAAGCTTTTTGCATTTCAGATTTCGCAATTAGCCGCACCTGTCCTTTAATTTGTGAACATCTGCGGTGTTGTACTTTATGCAACGCGCTCCTGCTTGTGAAATTCTCTCTCAGTAGAATCTTTCTCGGTGAAATTCTTTCTAAGTTGTTTTATTGGGATTTGAGCTAAAATAATGTCTAAACGAAAACGGTATTTTAAAGATCACAAAGAAATGGTGGATTATCTAACGAAAATTTTGAATGAAGACAGCGATAGTGATGATATTGATATTGAACAAGATCTGCAATTTCCTGAATGTGACGAAGATTTGAGTGATAAAAATTTAGAAGAAAAAAATCATAGTAGTGATTCTGAAATAAATGCGTCAGGTGATGAGATTGCAGAAAATGATAATGAAGAAAATTGTTATACAGGAAAAGATAAAGCCACAAAATGGAAAAAAGAACAAATCGTAAAAACTTCCAAAACCAAGAAGAAAAATATTATAAAGAAAATGCCCGGACCAACTGCATACGCAAAAGGAACTGCTTCTGAAATCGACACCTTTCTAAAATTGATTGATCTGAACATGATTGATGAAATAATTGATTGTACTAATAAATAAATAGAAAGAATAGAAGCTAAGTATAATCAGAAACGTGATTGTAAACAGACGACTAGAAGTGAGTTTATGGCTTTGATGGGACTGCTTTATTTTATAGGCACAATGAAAAGCCAACATGCAAATGTTCAGCAGCTCTGGGCTGCTGATGGCACTGGAATACAAATACTGGGAGCAGCTATGAGTTACAAGCGATTTTTGTTTTTACTTCGCTGTATTCGTTTCGATGATATAGATACTAGATCTGAAAGGAGGAAATCAGATAAACTAACTGTCATCCGTTCCATTTGGGATTCATTTGTTCAAAATTGTTTGAAATCTTATAATACAAGCAAATTCATAACAATTGATGAGATGTTACATCGTTTTAGAGGACGTTGCTCTTGGATTCAATACATCTCTAGCAAACCTGCTAAGTATGGCATAAAAATATTCGCATTATGTGATGCTAAATCATTTTACTGCAGCAACATGGAAATTTACGTCGGTAAACAGCCTGCTGGAGTTTTCGCTGTAGAGAACAGACCATTAGACATTGTCAAACGTTTAGTAACGCCTATCGAAAACTCTAATAAAAACCTTACAACCGATAACTGGTACTCTAGCTTCCCACTAGTTGATTACTTATTAGAGAAGAAAATCACATTCATTGATACAGTAAAGAAAAATAAAAAAGAAATTCCTTCAGAATTTTTACCAGGAAGACATAGAGTTGTGGTTACTTCTATCTTTGGTTTTCAGAAAAATAAAACACTCGTTTTATATGTACCAAAAAAGAACAAAGCAGTGGTGTTAGTATCTAGCCTTCATGATAAAGCCGAAATTGATGAAGAGAGTGGAAAACCAGAAATAATTCTTGATTACAATATGACTAAAGGAGGTGTTGACACCTGCGATAAAATGTGTGAGGCTTATTCTGTATCTCGAATAACAAGACTCTTGTCGTATTTTATACTATGATGAACATTACAGGGATAAACTCACGTGTATTATTTCTACTTAATAATGTTGATGAAGAGCCAATCCGAAGAATTACTTTTTTGAGAACACTTTCAAAATCCCTTATGAAAGAGCATCTCATATCCAGAGCTCAAATTCCGTCTTTACCTCGACATGTGTCAGTTTTCCTTGATATATATCGTTCAACAGAAAATTTGGAAGAGGAAACTTCAATTAAGTTTTTCTCTCCACAAAAGAGAGGTTCGTGTTACATGTGCGGCCGAAAAAAATATTCCTCCTCCACAATCAAGTGCAACAAATGCGTAAGGTTTATCTGTAAACAGCATTCAAAAAAACAAATTCTATGCCTGTGATGTGAAGCGAATAGTATAGATGAAATATATGACTGATTATGTAAGTCTGAAATTACTTAATTATTGTTTAGTAACTCATTATTAGTTTTTATACTTTGTAGTATTAAATAGATTTTTTATATATTTAAACTTCTGCTTTAATATATTATAACAAAATAAATCTAAGGGTATTGCGGAATACTCTCATAAATTGTGATCAGAGATAACTTATATGATACATGTAAATTAAATTATATGTTAAAATTAAAATAAAGCAGCAATAATTGAACGTTTTTCCCCTGTTGTACAATTTACAACGCGCGCCCGCTCATGCGATGAATATGTGCGCGCCTTGCAAAAGGTTAAAGTACTTTAAAACGCTAAATTTTCGTCAAAAATAATGGCAAAAACAGCTATTCGTTTTTACTGGTAGAAGCTTACTTCGGCGGTTTTCAGGCCTTGCTTTTCTACCATATTGTGACAACCTTGACAACCTCCTGTCAGTGTCAATGAAAATGAATATAATACGTGGTCAAATTGACACCAGAAAAAACAAATTGAAATTTTAATCATATTTGTGAGAGAAATTTTTCATGAAATGTCTGCTAAAATAATGCAAAATTTTCTATTCAAAATTTTCTAGTGGAAATTTGCTTCGTCGGTCATCAGAAACCGTTGATCCAATGAAAAAAATCAGCCGCCATCTTGTGACAATCTTCTCAGTTACTTCACTCGCAATTGGTAGACAGTACACTATATGTCTCCTCCTCTTTATTCATAACTCCATTAAGCATACATTCAGAGAGAATATCTTTTTATAGACAGATCATTTGATCGATGATTGAAGAGCAGTGCCATTGGTTCATTTTACGATGATGCGTGCATTCAGCGAATCAGTTATCTGATCAAGCTTGTCTTTTCGACACAGCAGATAACGTCTTGTTTATATTTCGTTATCTTCATGCGTAGTATATCTCTAGTGTTTTTCAAGGAGTTTTATATTAATTTAAGCCTCACTGTGCAATAGTATAGGCAAAAAGATGCACTTCTATTTGCCTTTGCAATGAATCTTTCCATTACTTTTTATACATTAAAAGTATTTGTAAATTTCATATGTTAAAACGATTTATGATAATATTCACTCTGGCTAGAGTTGATGCAAATACAGGGTTGCCGCGCTTCAGGGAATTCAGGCGAAATATCAGTATTTGTTTATAGAAAAATAAATCTAGGTTAAACGCACGAAATTTCGTTTTATTGAAGGAAATATTTTCTATATGAAAATACTGGTACCGAAGAATTTCCTGGTCTTGAAATTCTCTAAAATGTGGCATCCCTGAAATAGTGGCGAGCAAACGAAGCTAGGTAAGATAGCGTAACAGTCCCAATGTGAATTGCGGGGGTTGGCGAGCATTAGCGATCAGGGGCCTATGCCTCCTAGTATATATATAAATATGCAAAATTATAATGTTGCAAATTTGCACTTTTTTATACAAATGAACAATAAATAGTAAGTTTGAAAGATATTTATTAAAATTTTAAAGTCTATTTTAGTGCCTCGTTGTCGTCTGTCGGTCAATAAGAGAGTGGTCTTCCAACATTCATTAAAATAAAATTTAAAAATAAATGGGGTTATAGAATACGGACGGCGAACCTGCGTACCACAATTCCAATTGCCATCTGTTTTTACGATTAGTTTCCTTCGTCTTTTTTAAGCCAAAGAAAACTCTCCGAAGTAAGTTGTGGTAATTCATATTCCGGCCGAGTGTTTATAGTTGAGCTACTGCTTTTCTTCATGTTTCTTGATTGTTACCTTTTTTTAAAATAAAAACATATCCATTATTTAATCACAAGTTAAATGGGGCGAATAACACGATTTCAAAATTTGGTAGCAATCGAGCAATCTCAGAGCTGCCACAGTCGACTATTTTTATATTCTGTCGGCACCAGTACTTTTCTAATATAAAGCACATGTTCTGAAAGGGACTGTGAAATTTTTTTTCTGGAAAGTGGTGCGACATAGAATTAAAAAATAGTCGCCAATGGCAGCCCTGAAATGGGCACCTAAATGTCTTTTATATGATTATTTGCAGAACATGTAGTAGGATGTAGTACATAAGAACGATTTCTCAAATTACAGAATTGGGGGATACATTTTTTATTACATTAATATGTATTTTAAAATTACCTTTTATTGTTTTAAATTTAAGAATTCATCATAAATAAAATGTGTAAATTACAATGCATATCTCTTTATTACTACACCAGGATTGCGAGTTTGGTCTTTTTTTAAGTGCGAAATTTTGCATTCTTACCAGAAATTCTCTATAATATACTTTACTGTATTTGAAGACAAACTATAAAGATTGGCTTAGGGGGACCGGGTAAGCTTTATCTCGGCCAGGTTAAAATACACGAACTTTATGTACCTTTTTTTCTCAGAAATGGTGATAGATAGAGGTCTGGATTTTTTAGAGTAGTTTGAATAGCATGTTTTACATATTTTAACAGACCATTTTCTTAATAAGTGAAACTGAAAATTAATTATTAACTATTCATTGAAAGACAATTTTAAATTAGCATTTTTCGTAAGATTTCACTGCCTAAAATAAATAATTCTCAACAAATCGCCAAATCCCTGTATTAAAGTATGCACTATAACATAAGCATTTAGAAAAACTTGAGTTATTAAGTTTAATAGATATTGAAAAAAAAGGAACACAAACCTGAAAAGTAGAAGTTTTGAGAAAAAGTCAATTATAGCTGCGAAGCAGTGCTGCCAGTGGAATACTTTTTTTAAATCCTGATTTCTTGATTGGCACTACGTTTTTGAAATAGTAAAATTCGTCTTATTTAACAACATATTAATTAAGGCGAAAACAATGGGTATTTTACCACTTCAGAAAAGTGGTGCAAATCAATAAATCTGAATTTTAAAAATGTAGCCCACTGCTGTGAAATGCTTTTAGAAATAATGAAAAAGTCAACACTTTTTTAATGTATAAACATGTGTAATACATCATTGAAAAGCAAAAAGTTTAAACTATTTAATGATATAAAAAAGTAAAAATCGATTTTTAGGTTGAATTTCGCTTACCCGTCCCCTTAAGTAAAAACCCCTCTTTCAGAATTCCCTGTACGTATTTGAAATTTTAGAATTAAAGAAAAGTCCAAACTACCAACCCTGCTCTTACACTGCACATTGATACACATCAGTAGAGCCAATGCGCTGTTTCTTAAAAATTCAGATTGCTTCATTGGCACTATTTTTTTGAAATGGTATAATTTGCCATTTTTTCGCCTTGTTTTAAATAAAGCGTATTTTACTTTTTCAAAAACTGGTGAAAATAAAGAAATCTGAACAAAATAGAAATATCGAACTGGCAACACTGATACACACATTAGCTATTAAAATTTATCTTTTAATTAATAAATTCAGTTGCAACCAACTGCTATATTTAAATATATAGTATATATATATATATATATATATATATATATATATATATATATATATATATATATATATATATATATATATATATATATATATATATATATATATATATATATATATATATATATATATATATATATATATATATATATATATATATATATATATATATATATATATATATCACGTAATCATATAACACTGTTGTTAACCCTTTCGGACGCGGAGTAATTCTATTTGTAAAATGATGGACTGATGTCAGAATTTACAAACAAATATATTAGAAAAGGGAAGCTTGCTAATTTTCCGTACTTTATAAAAAGGGAGTTTTAATTAAATATTATTGGTGCTAGTACTCTAAAAATTAGGTGTCCTTTACTGTGAACTCCGTCCGCTAAAGGGTTAAATAATGCGAAAAATTACTCTTTAAAATTGCTGATATCTAACTTTAAATATGAGCATCAAAAAGCATACTTTCAATAGAACAAATAGTATAGTGTAGAGCAGGGTTGCCAGTTTTGCCTCAAATTTTATTTCGAAATTTAAAATCCATACCGGAAATTTTGAAAGAAGAATCTTTACTTTATGTAATTACAAAATTTCTGTCACAAAACAAAGCCAAAAATACTAATTTTAATTTCTGGTGCGGTTAATGATTTTCTGAATAAAAGGAGGCCAAACTGGCAACCCTGGTGTAGGGTTAAATACGTGTAACATTATTAAAAAATAGAGTTCACTAATTTTCTGAAAAGTACTCTCATACCGCTATTTGCGAAAAGTAATATTTGCCTTTAAATAATAAAACTTTGTATGAAACACTATAAAACAAAAGAACACACAAGACGCGTACAAGGTCATTCGTAACCTTTTCCCACTTACGGACACGTTTTTACATTGGCTGATGACGTGCCGTTAAACTTTCCAACTCAAAACAAGTCATTTGTGTTCGTTTATTTTATGGAGGTTCGTATAAAGTTTTATTATTTTATTGTGACTTATAGCCAGTTTTTCGATGCTGTTTCATCTGTAATATTAGACTTATTTACTGACAGAATTTTTGCGATAAGTTAACACTAGAACCGCGGGAATCTTTACGCAAGTTTCATTAAAATATTTGACACCAGAACTTTTATTTAAAACTATTTAACGTATTTAATTAATTTATTTTTGTGAAGTAAATATTTAACTTATTTTATGAATAGATTTCTGGTTCGAATCGACATCTATTCATTTTCTACGGGTCATTTTGGCCCATCATCACGGTTTTACAGTTAACCCTTTGAGCTCTGGGGGTAAATTTCTTCAAAATGCCCAAATGTCATATTGGCACCAGTATTTTGCATATAAAAGATTTGGTTTATAATATACACGAAAAAATGCATTAATCTATTTTCCAATATATTTAGTTGAATATTCCGGTGCCAATGTGACATTTCGAGATTAAAATTAAGTGGGAAGAAATTCACCCATCAGAGCTCAAAGGGTTAAGATGACGATTTTTGTTCTATAAAAATTGTCCACAAATGTGGTCCATAGGCCATATAGTAAGTCCCTCCGTTAGAAAATTCATACTAATTTAAATTGTCTAAATGAGATATAATCGAGTTAAAAATAAAGAAATAAAAGAAGCAAGAATCCTTTTCAAATATTTTTTATTGGGTTATTCATTTACTTTTTCTCCTAATTAACATAATCACAAAGGATGCAGAAAGTAGGGACCACTATGACGATTTCTTTGAGTAGTTACTCCTGGTATGTTGCTAAAAGAGAAGTATCGCTTTTTATAAATATCGAAGCTTTATTTGACTAACTTATTGATATTTTCATATAAAAATGCTTTTTGGTGTTGTTAATGAGCAATATAAAAAAACATATCGCTCACCCGCAAGAAAAGCGTCACATCTCGACAAAAGTAAATTTCACAGGAGAAGAAAAAGAAATTCGCATGATTTTTCTGTGACATGAAATTATACCACTTAGCTCTACACGCAGGAGTAAAAAAAGTGCATAACAGCTTAAAACACTTAGTAATGAAGACATAAGATGAGATTTGGAGGGTTGGATAAATTTATCTCCCCACACAATCCACCAATCTTATATGGTCACGAATGGACAAATAGCGTAATAAAGGGATTTTCCTTAAAAGTACACTTATGAAACTTTTTGTGTAGCAAGACACACCTATGACAGACCGATTAGTGAAATAAAACGCAAAATGAATTTTTGCGAGATGTGTCACTTTTCTTGCGGGTGAGCGATATTAAATGTATAAAATATGTTAGACTTAGAAAAAACATTGTTTTAACCTATCTTCTGTAATAAGAGTTGGATCCTCTAGTACATTCTAAAATACTGCAAATGTATCCAAGTATTCTTTTTTATTTTAATACAGATAAAACGAATGAATTAATGAAGAACAATCAGACCTTTATATTGGTAAAAACTTTATTACTTGTAGACATGATACACTAAAATTTGTTTCTTTTTTAAGTTGAAAAAACATTTACATAAATTTGCAAAATGTCAAAAATATTCTACTTTATGTTTGTTTTCCCAAAATATGAAATTAATATGCACTTGCTGTGACAGGCTTTTATATGAACTAAACAAGGAGTATCACAACCCCACAAAAATGTTACATTATTTTTTTAATGATAGCTGTTCTCTAAAATTATTTTTAATTCTCCTAACATCCATCCAAATCTCAGAAGCAACTTCTTTTTGTATTAACGAATTTCATTTATTTTTGGAAGTGTTTACGAGCAGAAAATGCGTGAGCACGTAATAGAAAAGTCTCATTAAACTGAAACAACCATTTTAATAGCTTAGATACTTTTATATGCGAGGATACTTTCGCACGAATTCATAATTCACTGACTTTTACGGGGCGATAAATGACGTTGGATCTTACGAAACTCTAACGTAAAAAGAGACATTTACACTATCAGATCTTAACCTTTTCCAGTAAGATTTAATCGTGAAATAAGAGCATAAAAGTTGTATTATTATCCTTTTAATATTAATGGCAATCTAACCTACGAATACCTAACGTAGAAAACACATTTACAGCAATACATATCATGAGTGAAATACCGGGTGTCCCAAAAATGACTGATGGATTTTAAAATTCAATAACTTGCAAACGGTGACAGATATTTAAAAAATCTTGCAGCAGTGTTATGTAAGATATCAGGAGTTTTTATGCTGCGATTCTTAGTTTTAGTTACAAATATCATGGATAGAGGGCGCTGTAAGCAATAACCGCTAAATTCGGGCTCGATTTTTCAGCCTCTCTCTTCTCCCATGCGGAAAAAGGAAATTAAAATGTATTGAATCGATCCCGAAGTACCAAAAATTGGATCTGGACTGCGCATCTATTACTCTAAGCGCCATCTATTGTTTAAAATTCGAACTAGAATCAAGAATCACAGTAAAGAAACTCCTGACAACATACATAACCCTCCTGCAAGAATTTTTTTAAAAAAATCTGTCTCCGTTTGGAAGTTATTGAACTTTAAAATCCATCAGTCATTTTGGGACACGCAGTAGCTTTAAAAGTACAATATTCAGGCCTCAGAGCGGTCACTCTTTTATCCCTACTAATTTTTAAAAATTATCTTTATGACAGATTACTACAAGTATTGCAATAAAAAGGACACCATGAAGCGGGTTGCAACGACATTTCTAAGATAAACCAAAATAAAAAAATTTCGTGTGGAAACAGTGATGGAAGAAGTTTTCATTTAGTCGCTGTAAAAAGAGACCGAAGCCTGAATATTTCAGAACACAGAATTACATAGCTACCAACTTTTACTTTTTTTTTCATACAGCTAGAATTTAATAGTAAAAGGTTTCATACTTAATCGGTGAACTCTGCAGTTCAATAAGTAAAAGAATTCTTTTAAATTTTAGTGGTGAGAAAAAAGCGTACGTGTTGGCAACTATGTATTTAAGAAATGAGATATTTCTTTCTTCTTGTAACATTTCATGTTCATTTTTAAATTATTCTTTACTTCTTTTGCCATTTCTGTTTGTATATTGAATTAAATTTGCAAATTATTATGCCTATTTCTTTGTATAAACATAAAATTGAAGAAATTAAAATGATTTAACCCTTTCACTGGCAAAAGACTTCTACTCGTAAAATGCTGAAATGATTGACTGACACCAGAATTTGCAGCCAAATTTATTTGAAAATAAGTAAAAGCTTTTCTTCGTATACTTAATAAAAGGACAATTTTGATTTGATAATTCTGGTGTCGATGTGGCATTTAGGCATTAAAATAAGATGGTCCAAAAGTAAACCACCGCCCTTTAAGGGGTTAACATTATTTAAGGCATTGGTAAGTATATCTGCACATAATGTTAAACCCCAAACGACAAATTTGTACCGGTATTTACAATGAGTAAAGTTTTAATTTTATAATGATATTGACGAGAAGAATTTTATTACTTTGAAATTAAATTTTTCTCGAAATCTGGCAAGAAAAAATTTAAACCTTATTTATTAGCAGAATTTCCGTAATTGAATAACACCAAAATTTATGTAAGAAAATAGTAGTTTCACACATGACGCAGTTGGACCACGCTGGTCTAAATAAAACGTAATCGAGTTATGAACTAATTCAATAATGTATCAAAAATCTTATCTAAGTACACTTTTATATTTCCCTCTTATTCCCTTGAGGGGTGATGGCATTATTGCGAGTTTGGCCTTCTTTATTATTCAGAAATTACGAAGGATGAATTATTACTTTATGTAATTACGAAATATAGACTTTAGAAAAAATTACTCATAGCAATTTCTAGTATGAGTTCATAATATCTGAATAAAGAAGGTGGTCATGCTTGCAAGTCTGGGCGGTGGGATATTTTTTATACACTTCTATTATAACCAAGATTTGTAGCAGAAAATTTGAAAAAACTTTACTTTTGTATCATTCGTTAAAAACGAATGGTAAAATTGCATTTCGTAGTAATGAAATGAAAATGTTCGAAAATTCTGGCGTGCATTCAATATTACTGTGATGTCTGGGAACGTCTAGATTAATTTATCTTTCGATTCTTTTGGCGCCAACGCCATTCGTCATGTGATGCGTGAGCGCGCGTAGAGAGAGAAGGGGAGACACTGTTTTATTCAGGCTAGGGGCAGCAAAGGATTATAATTTGAGTAGTTTGTATTATAACTTAATAATATTGTGAAGTGTAGTTCGTGGAGTGAAATATAAAAGTGTCGTGCATCTTTTGAAATCATTCATTCATTGTAAATAATCGTATCATCATTTGTGTCGTCTTGTAATGTCTTCATGTTCCTTGTAAATAAACTTAATAATCTGTGTTTAAAGAAGAAGTGCTATCTTTACGAAGAATACACACGTTGAGAAGGTCAGCGGAGCTCGGCGGCGGTATTACACGCTCTCTCACGAAGAACGAGAGCTCTTATAAAAAGTAAGATGCATGTTTACGTATTTTTAATTGAAGATAGTGTTTGAAGATATTTTGAGTAGATAAATAGAATGCAATTAATTATTAAGAGTTTATATAGTTATAAGTAGACGAAAGGAAAGTAAATAATTTATTATTTATGAGTTTGATTTAAGCATATAAGAAGAAATATAGTATTTATATTATGACATTTATTGCTTGATTTATTTATTTAAGATGATAGTATCAGTTATAAGTAGAATTTATTATAAAAGTGTTTGAAATTGAAAAAGAAAAATGTTTAGCATTAAAGGGCTGAAAAAAGAAGATTTAGTTGTGGTCGCAACCGAATTAGGTTTAAAAGTAGAGGTTGAGCATAGAATTGTAGATTTGAAAACACTCTTTGAGGGAAGCGACCAATTTGCTAAGGATGCTGAATTTGTAAAAGGATTTTTAATTACCACGGTATCAGATAGAATAGAAAAAGAAAAACGTGAAGCCGAGTTGCTCAAAATCGAAAATGAAAATTGCAAATCGGAACAGAACACTGCTCTAGAATTAGAGAGAACAAAATTAGAAGTGATAAAAGCCCAATTACAAATGGCGAAAATGCAAACGGATGATAAGAATTTGGATTCGGGGGGGATGGACAAAAATCCCATACTAATTCGTTAGAATCTTTAATTAAAAGTGTTAGAACTCTGAGCATGCCAGTCCCGACTAAACTTCATGGAGGCGTGGAATTTATTTTTTAGTTCGCTCGAAAAGGCATTCGAAATGAAAAATGTTTCGGAGGAGTTAAAAGTTGAAATTTTACTAAATTTAGTGGGTGAACGGGAGGCACAATTATTAGTTTATGTAAATACAAATGAAATGAAGAGTTACCCGAAGGTTAAGGATTTAATTTTAAAAGAATTTCAACCTACCTCAGAAGCTTGTCTAGAAAATTTCCTTACGGCAAAAAGAATGAAAAATGAAAACCATTTACAATTTGCAAGCAGAATCCGAGCTAATTGGGATTTTTATTGTCAGCTTAGAAAAGTAAATGATTTCGATACGCTTAATGAATTAATTGTTACCGATAGATTATTGAGTTCATTAGATTCAGAAACGCGGAGTTATGTTAAATTAAAGCAAATGGGTGACTGGTTAAAACCACGAGAAATCGCGGAATTATGCGATAATTGGTTTACTTCAAAAGGTAGAACTTTTTCGGAATTATATGATAGACCGATAAAATCCTTTCGCAACTATGATGAAACCGGAAGTGTGAATCATGGGAAATATATACCACCTCATATCAGAAATAATGTTCTTTCTCGGGATAGGAAAACTAATGACATTTGTAGGCTATGTAAACAAAAAATTCATTTACATTTCTGTCCGAATAATAAAGATAAAAATAAAATGGGGAATTTTCGAAATCAAACGAAAAAGGAATCGGGTATTGAGAAAAATAAACATGATGAAAAGTTAGTTGCTAAAGTGACAGCTTTATGTTCTGAGAAGGAGGCAATAAATACGCAAGAGTTGCAATACCAGGATGTGTGGTTAGGGGGGCAGAAAATGAATACATTAATCGACAATGCGGCCAAAATTCCAGTAGTTAATTCAAATCAAATACCGGATTCATTTAGAAATAATGAAAATTCAAAAATTCAGTTGATATCTGCTTTTGGAGAAAAAATAGCCGCTGACCTTATAACTTTACCCATAGCTTTAGATTCCGGAGAGTCAAATAGTGTAGTTAATAGCGTAGATGTTTTGTTCGCAGCAACGGATAAATTATATGGGTCATGTATTATCACACCTACGATTTATGAGTTATTACGATCAATTCAGAGTGGAGGGGAAGAAAATAGATTATGTGATGTGTCGGTGCCTACGGAAGAGATGCAGTCAGAAAGGGGGGAAGAAATGAAATATCAAACGGCAGGGGGTACTGAAATGGAACAACAAAGTATCAATGATGAGAATTTATGTTTATTAAGTCAAAATGAAACTGCAGAAAGAGAGTTAATGATTAGCTGTATTGAAAAGAAAAATAATAGCGAAGATTTAAATGTGGTTAATCAATCAGATGCGAGTATTTACAGGGCGCAACAGAAAAGTTGCGAATCGTTACAGGGAGCTTTCAAAGATGCAGAAAAAGAGAAAAATGGGTTTGTTATAGTAGATAATTTGCTTTATCATAGGGAAAGAGTTTCGGGAGATCAAGTTATGTAATTAGTGGTACCAAAGGTGAGGAGGGGGGGGGATTTTAAAAATTGCGCACGAATCGATTTTCGCTAATCATCTCGGCATGAAAAAAACAGAAGAGAGAATTCGTTATTCATTTTTTTGGCCAGGTATGTCACGGGATGTGGAAGAATATTGTGCGTCGTGTAAGGATTGCCAACTACGGAGCAGGAAGAGGGCTAGCGATCAGATACCCATTGTCCCAATTGAGAGACCGGAACTTCCGTTCGACGTTGTAAATATTGACATAATTGGGAAAATTGAACCTCCTTCAGTGCGTAGGCATCAATACGTACTTACTTTGGTAGACCAACATTCGCGATGGCCCGAGGCAGTTCCGTTACGGACAATTACAGCTAAAGCTACGTGTGATGCATTATTAGAGATATTTATGCGGACAGGAATACCCCGCGTAATAGCGAGTGATCAGGGCAGAAATTTTGTATAAGGGTTAATACAAGAGTTTCATGCTAGGCTGGGGGCGGCTCCTAGGTTTGCTACGCCGGGGAACCCACAGAGCTCGGGACTTGTTGAACGATATAATCAGGTATTGAAACGTATGTTGCACCATATAATTCGTAGCGACCCTAAAAATTGGGATAAACACATCCCCTATCTATTATTTCCGTACAGAGAAATTTCGAATAGCACTACGGGCGTATCGGCATTCAAATTAATGTACGGAAGAGAGGCCAGGGGGCCACTGGCGGTATTAAAATCTACATGGGCATGCAAAATCCCACTACCTATAAATCTAGGAAAGAGCGCGACCGAATATCTCCAGGAGTTAAAAATTAATCTAGAAAGGGCGGCGGAACAAGCGGCAATAGTGTCGGGGGTTAAGCAAAGCTCGTATGCGAAGTACGCTAATCGAAGAGCGATTTACAAGGAATTTAGACCGGGGGACCAGGTATATTTATTAATCCCAGACTCTGCGAACAAACTTTACGCGAGGTAGACAGGGCCAGCCGAAATAGTGGCACGTTGTAACCCTGATTCTTACAAAGTGAAATTAATGAACGAGACTGTTAGGAGTCCACGTAAATAAGATCAGAAAATTTACTCCTAGGGTACAGGCGGTGGGGGTGATCTTCGAAAATGAGGAAGAATTAGGGGAGGTCCATCCCACCCCCAGTACGAAAGATAACTCCGACCTATTCAATATAGAAGAAGCTGATCTAAGTCATTTAGGAAAGGTGGAGAAAGAAAAAATATTAGATTTATTGTATAAATATAAAGAATTATTTTCTAGAAAAGTGCAAATAGCTAAGGTATGAGAGCATAAAATACGAATAAATGACGCAGAAAAGAAAAAGCCCTACGTTTACAGAATCCCAGAGGCCTTGAAACCTCAAGTAGATAAACAAATTGAGGAATTATTGGAACTAGGTCTGATTGAAGAAAGTGAGGCAGAGGCGCCACACCCACTAGTGTGTAATGAAGAAGGATGGGGCCTTGCGCCTATGCGTAGATTTTCGAGTACTAAATGCTGTTACAGTGACTGATGATTTCCCAATGTAAAATGCCACCGATTTGTTGTTCAGTATTGGCAGGGCCAATGTGATAACCACAATAGACTTACTCAAAGGGTATTGGGCCGTACCACTAGAAGAAGATAGTCAAAATTATGTATGTTTTAAAACTCACAGGGCTCAGTATCGCTTTAAAGTAATGGCCTTCGGGCTCAAAAACGCAGCTGCGACTTTTCAACGAGAAATGAACAGAGCACTGTCCGAATACAAGGAGTTCGCCAGAGCATATATAGACGACAGAGCCGTTTTCTCTGAAGCATTTTCTGAACACCTGATGCATCTAGAAAAGATATTTTCTAAGTTACCAGACTTAAGATTTTCAGTCATCTTGAAAAAATGTGAATTCGCAAAACCGCAGATTAAATACTTGGGACACATCATAGGGTCCGGTAGCCATCGGACCGACCCCGAAAAAGTGGAGGCTATTCGAAGGTTAGCAGTGCCTCAAACGAAGAAACAGTTGAAAAGCGTTCTTGGTCTCTGTAATTATTACAGAGATTACATTCCTAAATATGCTGAAGCAGCATATCCTCTAACCGAACTGACGAAAAAAGAAGAGCCCAGAACAGTTGTGTTGGTCAGAAGACCACGATCGGGCGTTTAATCAGTTGAAAAGAGGTCTTATCGAAGCACCTAGTCTACATACTCCCGTTATAGGAGTACCATTTGTCATCGAGTGCGACGCATCTGCAATCGGCATCGGCGCGTGTTTATCGCAGCGAAAAGACGTAGTACTGTACCCAGTGAGCTATGCCAGTCAAAAGCTCACCAAAATTCAACAGGCTTGGCCGACGATCGAAAGGGACGCCTATGCGGTCATCTGGAGTCTCAAGAAGTTTGAAACGTGGATTTTTGGATCACCTGTGGAACTTATCACTGATCACAACCCACTGACTTTCATCACCAAAAATACCCCCCAATCTTCCAAACTGCAACGATGGGCATTAGCACTACAAAAATATGACATTCAGATTTCGCACCGACCTGGTGCTAAGTTGATAAATGCAGACGCACTGTCTAGACTTGAGACTGTTGAATAAGAAAACAAACTGTGAAAAACTTTCTAAACTGTATAGACTTAAAAAAAAAAATTAACGTGTTTATTCAACAGTAATTTAATTGGTTCCTGCAGCTATAACTTTTATTTTATTTGTTATTGCATTTATTAT
This sequence comes from Maratus speciosus, assembly GCA_963932465.1. Taxonomy (NCBI): domain Eukaryota; kingdom Metazoa; phylum Arthropoda; class Arachnida; order Araneae; family Salticidae; genus Maratus; species Maratus speciosus. The sequence continues at coordinate 471,436,424 of OZ010796.1, forward strand.
GTTATTATTAACTATTAATTATGTTTTATATTAGTAGATAAGAAGAGTGTTAATAAGTTGTGCTATAGGCAGCGTGTCCAGACCATTTCAGGATGTAGTTTGTATATTTTTTATATGTACTTATTAATTTGTATTTTTATTTGGGTAATTTGTTTTAAAAAAAGGTGAAGTATGAGGACGTCTCCAGACTAAATTTCAGATAGAAAATTGAGGGACCCCCTCCCCCATTTTTCAATCTTGGGTGGGGGGTGTGATGTCTGGGAACGCCTAGATTAATTTTTCTTTCAATTCTTTTGGCGCCAACGCTATTCGTCACGTGATGCGTGAGCGCGCGCCGAGAGAGAGGGGGAGACACTGTTTTACTCAGAGTGTGGAAGGAGGAAGAGTAAGAGTAGCCGCGCAGGGTTTGCCGGCTTGTTTTTTTGATTTGTGAAAACGGAAGTATGTCGGATGCTAGGGGCACCAAAGGATTATAATTTGAGTAGTTTGTATTATAACTTAATAATATTGTGAAGTGTAGTTTGTGGAGTGAAATATAAAAGTGTCGTGCATCTTTTGAAATCATTCATTTATTGTAAATAATTGTATCATCATTTGTGTCGTCTTGTAATGTCTTCATGTTCCTTGTAAATAAACTTAATAACCTGTGTTTAAAGAAGAAGTGCTATCTTTACGAGGAATATACACGTTGGGAAGGTCAGCGGAGCTCGGCGGCGGTATTACGATTACAGAAACAAATCTACATGACCTTCAAAAGTTTAGCGCCTTGAAGTTCAGTAGTATGCACTTAAATTTAAACAAGATTTGCATTAGAATTTTTTTAAATCACTTTATAGCACAGGTGACAAAAATCTATAAAAGTGAATTTTCTGATAAAAATAAATAGATTTCGAACATTGCGGTGTGAATTGAACAAAACAGAAATAAAATTACCTACCCCTGAAAGGATTAATACCACTGTAAACTGCATCAGGTCGCGTACAGTCTTTACTTTTGAGCACAACTATCTCCGGACAGAAATATTCGCACTGAGAGTTCTCATTTCTATGTCAAAGCGTCAAAATTAATCTGAAAATCAGAAAAAGGCATGTTTGAAAGCAAACATACGGACAAGTGGCGCCATCTAAGATCGAAATTTGTAACTAATTATTTTCATTCGCTTGAAGAAAACTTTTCATCCTGAGCAGCATTTTAGTCCAAACCGCACTCCTGTACGACAATTACTTGATATTATTGGGTCGACCGTAAAGTCGTGTCGTGTTGGAAAAATAAATTCGTACCGGAAAATTCTGTCCGGTAATTATTAGACATTACATATCGAAATCAATGTCTAATAATTAAATGATCAAAACTGCATCCATATTAAGCGTCCTATCTTAAATGGGAGAGGTTACATCAAATCAAGGTCCCGCGCTACGTAGCTGATGGGGCTGAACTATAGGATGATGCCTAACTGTTTTCTTAAATCGCACCACTAAAATTGTAAAGTTTTTCACCTAGATTAATAGCTGAAAAGTTTCTGATTAGATAACGCGAAGAAAACTTCGTGCTGTCAAGCGCATCTGAACCCCAACCTCTTCTCGCTACGCCATTATTTTGCAAAAAATCTGGTAATAAAGATTAATTTTCCATGAATGACTAATGACTTAGAAAATATGCGCACATGGTAGATATTCTGTCATACCCGACGTCACAATATAAGCCCGCGTATGCGTATTATCAACCACGTCCACAAGCTTTGCTAATTTACGCCAGATTCCATCATTAAGTTAGTACGCTTAATATGTATGCAATTTTGTAAATGAGTTGGGTTGAGTTGATTTTTGACGACCAATTATCCACTCGAGGGATATAGGCCCAGGGGGGAGTGCCCTTTGTGGGGGTCTTTCTAAGGGAACCTAACCCGTATTTATGCATGGAAATCCATGGTTCGAAGAAAAACACGCAAACTCCGATCGATTAGGCCGACGGGTTTGATTGGGTTCGAACCCAGCACCTCCCGTCTACCGGCTTCGAGAGCAGAACCTCTCGGCCACTGGTGGGGCCTTTTGTAAATGATGGAATTTTCCAGTACGTAAAATTCTGCCCGGTAATTATTAGACATGAGATAATGAATTTCTAATAATTAAATGATAGAATTTTCCGGTACGAATTGATTTTCCCAACACAAGACGACTTTCCGATTGACCCAATATATTGGAATTTAAAATGTGTCCAGGAATTTTTGGACACCCTGTAATTATTAAATGTTATAAGAAATTTTCCTTAATGAACACATTCGCTCTTTTACATGAACCAAACCATGTGCAATAGATAGTGTTAAAAAACCAAAACTTCATATTTTTATATATCTAATATCGAAAATATTAGGTTGTAGGAAAGTTCGTGCCGATTCGAGAACACTGGTAACTATTTTTATGTTCTATTCGTACCACTATTTAAAAAAATGCATTTTATAATATGTTTATTTTGCAGTTGTTTTTAAAGTCAAAGCAGTATACGAAGTAAGCGTCCTATCTTAAATGGGAGAGATAACCGCATAATTGAAGGCGAGGCCACATGAATCAAGATCACACGCCACGTAGCGGACGGGTTTTATCTAGTACAGGAAGATGCCTAACTGTTTACTTCTTTTTTGATAATCTATTAAGGAAAGACACGACTGGGACGCCACGCCCCCTGACATTAATATTAACACATTAAGCGCCACGTCAGTCACCGGTGACTGACACTGACCTTTCCGCTTAGAAAGGGTCATTCATGGATGACTGACGGTCTAAAATATGATATAAAACTAAATTTATATATATTGTTTTAAGTAATTACTGAAAATTTATTTAAAATTTACTTACCTTTTATTTATTACAGGATTATACTTTCTTAAAAATTACTTAAAACATTGAAAATTTTTCAGCTTCAGTGTCTGTCATCGTGGCACTCAACCTGCTAATCTAACATTTTATACGCATTTATTATGTGCAACTAAATTTTATCCAAGTGTTTATATATATGTTTTTATTCAAATATTCATGTGTTTCATGTGCAAGAACTTCACACAAGTTAGAAGAGTTTTAGTTTTTCAGCTCTCCGAAAAATTGTACTTTTCATCTAAAAGCCCCATTAACTCTTAAAGTACTCGAGCAATTTCGATAATTTGTTTGTTAGTGGTAAAGTATAAATATTAGATCATGTGTGGCAAATAGTGTCATGAAAAAGCATTTCTGAAAATAAGAAATTTCTGAAAAATTGCCATTGCTCTAAAATAAAAAGTTTTAGTCGCAGAAAAAAATCTGTCTGCCATAAGTCTTGAGTATAATTCAGCGAATATGGATTCTAAATTTCATTAAAATCGGTCGGGTAGTTTCTGAGGAAACGAGCCTTAAAGCTCGCATATTTCCCATACGATTGCACCCTGTCTTGTTGTCTCTTAATTGTATATCTATGAAATAACTGCGCAAGTGCAAACGTCGTGTTTCCTCGGGAAAAATCACGTGTAATCTCAGGAAAATAAAGCGGAAAAAACTTAAATGGATTATTGGTACGAATATTTAAGGAACCGTACACATACTGAAAAAAATCCGCCTTCGGCAGCCGCCATTTTTGTGTCAGCGCTCAGGCCTAGTATTCAGGGGGCGGTGATTTAATCCAGGATTACACGCGCAGGGTATGACATACCCAGAGTGCGCACTGTTATTATATTTATCCCCGATATTTTTCGAAAAGTAATCTTCAAATTATTTTATCGCAGAATGTGTGAGAAATATCAACGATTGAATAAGATGACGATTTTTATTTGACTTTATTGATTGCAAAGTATAAATTGTACATCTCCTGGATACGCGCGAGCATTCTCGGGATAATGTATAAAAAATGTTTAATAAGGCTTTCTAAATCCCGTGGATATTTCATGCTCATAAAAAATATGCATCGCTCTTTGCAGTTTAACTTTTCGAGCGGAAAAAGAAATATTTTATATTTTACGTTCTTATCTAAATTCACTCGAGTAAATAAAGAAACTTTTATCTCATATCTCCTGGACGATATTTTAAATCATGGACTTTTGAGTATATTTGACTGCATTGTATTGCATAATAAAGTACATAAATGTCATACATTTATGTACTTTGTTATGCTTTAAATTCCACGAACAATTTCTTTAATCTCTCAGCATAAACTTTAAAAAAATTAGATACTTTTCTTTCATTTTATTTAAAAAAGAAATAGAAGCTTATAAACAAAAAAGAGATATTTTTCTTGTTTTGAATTGTATTTGTTTGAGGTTAAGCATTTCTTATATTTTTCATTTTATTTCATTATTTTATCATTATGTTAAATAAAATGATCATGAATGTAACTCATTAAGGGCTCTTTTAGGAACAATAAAATTTTCCCCATATAATGCGACTCCTAGATACAGATAAAGTACTTACGTAGCTGAACTATTAATTTAACACAATCAAACTGATTGGTAAAGTTATCATACGAATTTGAATATTTCCAACTGAGCGAAAAAATGCCCAGCCTGGGCATTTTTTCGCTCAGTTGGAAATATTCAAATTCGTATGATAACTTACGTAGCTGTCTGTTCATAGATTTACCTTGCTATTTTTTTCCTTAAAATTCATATGTGACTTTTATACGTATTACCTATACTAAACTACATAAGTACTTACTTAAATTTTTATGTTTTTGGTATAAATAAATCTAATATTTCCCCTTTTAGTGCTTTTTTAGACACATTGACAGCAAAGGTTTCCCTTACAACGCTCCTTAGTTGATATATAATTTAGATGATCTGCCTGGTTTAATTATTTTTAAGTTGCTTACAGTTTTTCAAACAGGACCTGATAATCCATATGGAAAAAAAATAAATAAATAAACGCGTGTGGTACATAGACCCTCCTGGTCTACTTACCCCATTTTTATGGTGAAACTGGACCCATGAGGGAAAAAAAGATTAAATATGCATATTTTTATATTTTTAAATATTAACATGAAATTTTGAGCATTTCTGTCTGATATAGGGAACCAAGAACACATTTACAGAAGTTCAGACTTTAATTCAAATGAACATTAATTTTTTGAAGCTGAATTGTCAGAAGCTACAGAGTCACTTTGTAAAATCATGGCCCAGTTGTCCCAACTAACCTTATTTTTAAAATGCTCACTTTACTATGGACAATGTTTTTCTTTTATTTTTCAAATGTTTCAAATCACGTGATTTCATTTTGCGCCAACTATTGCGCTTGGCGACAATGCTGTCCGTATAACGGAAATGTACCGAGACGGCATTAGAGAAAATGGCACCACCCACTAAATGCTAAGCCTGAGCGCTGACACAAAAATATCAGCTGTCGCAGGCGGATTTTCTTTAAAGCTTGCACGGTCCCGAAAATTTTAACACCAGTATTTTCTTGAAGCTTTCCTTGACCTTCTTTAATCTCAGAAAAATAAAGCGTAATAAACTTTAAAAAAAAATGTTAGTACCAAAATTTAAGGGATCACACACAAGCTGACAAAATTACGCTGCAGCCACCATTTTTGTGTCATCGCTCAGGCCTTGTATTCAGGGGTTGGTGGCAATGGGATGAATTGTATACCATTCCTTTTCCCTACTTGGGTGAAGAAAAATATTATGTCCTTTTCCCAATATTTATTATTATTTTTTTTATATACAGTTTTCGCCAAATAGAACTTTTTCTGTGTTTATATGTATACAATCTATATAAAATCAGTCCCAGCATAGAAAAATTCATAGTTAGGATAAAAATACAGTCACCTGAAAATGCCTTAAAGGTAAATATTGTAAGCTCTGTTACTGCCCAACATCCACTCAATTTACAACATTTACATTTATATTCCTACCAAAATGTTATTTCTAGTTCAATTTTATATTCAAAAGAAAAAAATAATAGGGATTAATTTATATAACAATATCTAACCTCTGTTACTTGTATTCATCATTACAGCTAAAGTTTTCAGTCCCCCGTGCTAAATATATTTTTAAATGGTCAAATAGTTTTAGTATATTAAAGAACAGATCATGTTTTGGGAACATTTTTTAAGAGCTACTCATATACAAAAAGAAAAATATAGAGAAAAGTGAGAGTAACAAAAATTATATATAGGAACAGAAGTTACATTTAGCAACACAAATTAGACAGTAGAAGTGTATTTACATTAATCTAAAAACAATGACACCACAGAATCACTTTATAATTGAAAAACATAGAACTCAAAATGAGCTCAGGTTGGAATGACATGTTCACCTTGCGTTAAAATAACCAAAATTAAAAACTGTTTACTAAAAAGGTGCATAAAAATTTATTAAAATATTCCGTTACAAAATGAACTGGTCTTTAAAAACTTAAAAACCATTGATAATAAAATCATATGAAACAGAAAAAGATTCTTTTTCTGTTTCATATGATTTTAACATCAATGGTTTTTAAGTTTTTAAAGACCAGTTCATTTTGTAACGGAATATTTTAATAAATTTTTATGCACCTTTTTAGTAAACAGTTTTTAATTTTGGTTAGAATCACTTTAATGTATTTTTATTATGTATATGAATTTTAAACTTGATTTTTGTTTATTTTTCTACCTCTGTTGCAAATATGTAGTAACAGATGTTACATTTAATGAAGATAAAAATTGTATTTCCTATATTTTTATAAAAATATGTAAATATTGCATATATTTAAAATAAATTAGCTCAATATCCTAAAATAAAAATAAAACTTTAATTAAAATGACAGTATTTAAAATTAAAATTCATGTAACAGAAGTTACAAACAGAAAACACACTAACCAGGAATTCAGATATTTCAGCTCACTGACCACATGTGTGCAGAAGAAATTCAAAATGGTTGTAGCATATCTTTTCCAATATTTTTTCCTACAAGTAAGCTCAGTGGTACTCTCTGTTGGGGACAGTGGAAGTCATTTCTTTGGTAAAAAAAGTTACAGTAACAGAGGTTACAATTTCAGTGTACAAAGTTTAATTGTAAAATATAATAACAATAAATAAATATTTTAGTCAGTTGTGCCTAACTAGTTCAAATAGTTTTTATGATTACATAAAACCAGTTAAAAATGTTATTTTAAATATTATTAGTTAAAACCTTAATTTGGAATCTATGCCTACAGTTATCTGTGCAAACTGTTTTTTTTTATTCAAAATGAATAAAAATGGTTAATTTAAATAAAAATAAATATTTTTAAAGCATTTTTTTTTCTAGTGAAGTCCTCGCTGATTATTAAAAAAAAAGAGTTGTTTCCCATTTTACCCAGAATAAAAAAAAATCTAATCGTGTACATGAAATGACATAATTTTTTTGTTTCACCCACTTACTGATTTCGCTAGTAATGTCTAGCTAGAGATCATGTAAATTATGATGGGAGATTTTCTGAGTGGGTGAAAGATATTTTCACATTATCTAAATTATACTGTTTTCTTCGCCATATTAAATGACTAAGCCAATAAATACATATTTTTTTAATTAATTTATTTTTTTAAGCACATTAGCTTTACTTATTTAGATTTGCACATGAAAAATGCTTTAAAATATTTTTTACATTTGAAATACTATTTAATATGAAGTATCAATATATCAGATGTAAAAACAGACATACCCGTATGTAAAACATATCGATATGTCAAATACCGATGTTAAGATGTATATCGAATTTTTGCTGTCATACCTAATTTTAGCCCTGGTGGTCCTCAATCGTCTTCTTTTGGGATCGAGGTTGATCTTTGCTCATAGCTGCTAAAGGATAACCCCTCAAGGAGTTAAGGGGTGGCGCTATATATTATATACCCCTACGATTAATCAGGATTTTCACCAGAAAAATTTTAGGAAATTTTATTTTTCTGACTTTAGAGGAGTGATTTTCCTTATTTTGAAATAAATTTTTTCTAAATTTCTGGTGGGAATTAAGCATTACACAAACGCAATTTCTTGCCCTTCAAGGGGTTAATCGTCATTTGGTACGTCACGAAATCAGTCCGGAGGCCTTGAGTACTGAGACGGTAATGGCAGATGGTAGATATCCTGTCATATATGACGTCACACTAAAAGCCCGCGAGGCTAACGAGAAAGGCAGGCTACCGCGGTAGGTCCGATTCTTCTTTTTTTACAGACCGCTGGAGTCACGTGATGCTCTTTTTGCACAACTTCATTGGTGCATTCGAGCATCACGTGACTCCAGCGGTCTGTAAAAAAAGAAGAATCGGACCTACCGCGGTAGCCTGTCTTTCTCGTTAGCCTCGAAAAGCCCGCTTATGTGGATTATCACCCCGTCCACAAGATGGCGCAACTGTGTTAATTTACGCCCGATTCCAGTATTAAGTTTATACGCTTTCTTATATCGCTTTGATCAACCCTGATCACAAAACGGGCAGTTGTGTTAAATTACGCCCAATTCCCGCATTAAATTTGTACGCTTAATATTGCAGTTTTGACTGTAGCATGGATTGCACATACTTCATTTAAAAATGCAAGCTACGTTTTTCTGGCTTCAGTTTTTTTTTCCGTTAGTGCAACGTTTTAACACCTTGAAAAGCGGTAGGATGTAATATATCCAGGGGTGAAAGCGCTGCCAACAAATGGCTGATTGCTACCTCTAAATTTTTATAGTATTCCTCACCTTATTTATTGTCAGAAGTTCTGAGATTTAATAAGGCGAAGAATATTACTAGAATTTAGTGGTGAAATTCAGCCATTTGTTGCGCAGCGCTTGCTCCCCTGAATATATCCCACCTAATTTTAATTCCGAGACGCCACAACGGCACCGGAATTTTGGAATGAAATATTGTTTTTATAATTATATGTGAAGGAAACCTTTTACTTATTTTCGAATAAATTTGTTCTTAAATCCCGGTGTAAATCAATGATTTCAACATTTAAATAACATAAGTACTGTGCTTCTAAAAGAGTTAGCCCTTTCAGGGTCAAGAAATTGTGTTTCTGTAATGTTGAATTCACACCGGAAATTTTGAAAAAATTCATTTCAATATAAAGGAAAGCAATTTTTAACCTTTTTTCTACCAAAGTTAAAAATGTAAAATTTAATTTAAAGTTTCTAAATTACGATTAAAATTAGGTGGGATATAACATAACTCCCCACCTCCTCAAGGGGTTCTAATCTTTAGTCCAACAATATCACGAGAAATAGAGAGCGATACCTCAGCCCGTCATGTTGACGGGAGCAGTACATAAGGGGATAAATAACAGTCCACCGCCCACCAAAGTGTTTTTCCGTCATTATATAATGTGACTATTACAGTTTCAAAAAAGAGGGAGCAATAGAGCAATCTGAATAAAAAAAAAGGCCAACACTGAAGGATGCTCAAACTTCTAGTTCTTTCCACAACAGAAAATTAAAAATGCAGTACCTGTCTTTTATTTTTCAGCGCTTTCGTTTCCATTTACTTAAGGGTCCTGTCCCTGCCGGCGAAGACACTCACGAGCTATTGCTAATCCTATGGGGAGGGATTTTTCTAATATCTCATTTGCATTTCGACATTTTTAGATAATTTTTTTGCATTGGATAGCCGAGGTCCGTCTCTACAGCGCACCTTGGTTACTTTTTTGATTTCGGTCACAGATATTTTTAATAAAGTTACTTTCATTTTCAAAACCGGTTCTGAAAATGAAAGTGTCATTCTAAAAAATATCTGCAACCAAAATCAAAAAAGTAACCAAGGTGCGCTGTAGAGACGGACCTCGGCTATCCAATGCAAAAAAAAATTATGTAAAAATGTCGAAATGCAAACGAGATATTAGAAAAATCCCTCCCCATAGGATTAGCATTAGCTCGTGAGTGTCTTCGCCGGCAGGGACAGGACCCTTAACACTAGAACGCCCGGAAGGAGTCGATTCGACTCCGACCATATGCTTAATGTAAACTGGAACCACAAATTATTTCATAAAATAAGTTAAATCTAAACCACGCAGATTTACGTTAAATAAATCAGTCAAACAGTTTTAAATAAAAATTCTGATGTCAAATATTTTTATGAAACTTGAGTAAAATTTCCGGGCGTTCTAGTGTTAAAATGGATACGATAGCGCTGTATGAATATACAAAGTATAATACAAAAGAAATATGCTGAGCTAATATCACAACGAACATTTTAATCCGTTTACCAAATGGGATATATTATATCCCACCTAATGTTAATGCAGATTCACACCAGAAACTTTCAATTAAATTTTACTTTTTAAACTTTTGTGGAAATAAGTGAAAAAATTGCTTTTCCTCTTTTTGAAGATTTTTTTTTTAAATCCTGTGTGAATTCAACATTACACAGACACAATTGCTTGCCCCCCAAAGGGTTAAAGCCAGCAGTACCATGCAGTACCGGAAAAGATGCAACCATTTCCTTGTTTAAATACCAGTATGTTTGAACGGAAACGTTATCTTTGTTTGATGAGTTAAACTTTCCGATAAAATCAGACAATAATTGCTATTTTAAAAAAAGAGAGTGAAATGGAAGTGTCACATTTTAAAGAGGAAAATAATTCTGGCTTTATTGTGTTAATGATTTTATCCTGCGCATTTAGACGTATATGAAATAAAATTATATTTATGCTTATACGATAAATTTTAAAATACTTTATAAAGACATTATTTACAGATAACACTTTATCGATATCTCTAACTATTTTTATTGTATTTTGTTCTTCTGTATAAAAATAAAGGCTGTTTGTAACTCAGGGCTCCCATGGTTCCTACTTTTTGATAATCTCAGCAAAAAGTCTGCGGTTAAAAAAAAAAAAAAAAAAAAACCCAATGACTTCAGGTTAAAGACCATTAATGTAGGTATATCCTCTATTAGTTAAATATCCTTAACAATAATACAGCAATATTCTATATGTATTTCACAGGGTTCTCATGGATGCTTACTTTTGACTACAACTATTTCCGAATAGTAATATTCGGCCTATTTAGTGAAAAAAAATTCTGATTAACACTAAAAAGACAGGGAAGTTTACTCAAATTTTATAAAAATATGTCACAGCAGAATTATTATTTTAAATTATTAACTTATTTCTTTATCTAGGGTTTTTTTTTCTTTGTATCTTTTAAACAAGCTTTATAAAGACATATCTGGTTCGAACCGAAATATATTCATTTGTTAGCGATCAAAATGACCGCTCGCTTTCTTTCTAGTGTTAAATAAGGTGAATATTATCATCCAGAATGTGTTATACTGAAAAATAATAGACCGGGAGCCGACAGCACAGACTATAACCTCATCGAATTCACGGATGAAGTTCTAGGATTAGTTAAATCTTGATTCGCATATTAAAATGCAATTGGTCTGCCAAGTCATATCTTGGTGCAAGACCCCTGAATACTATAGGTGCAGATTCCCAAAATTTTTAAGAAGCCTAACCCCCAAAATCCTAAACCCCCTCCTAAACCCCCAAAATCCTGTCGCCATTTTGGCTCCTAACCAAAATCTAGTGGCCACACTGTGAAACAAACTCATAAATCAATAGTGTTTATATGGAAAACAACTTAGCAAAAAAACTCAGGATTTCAAAAGGAAAGATAGTTTAATTAATAAATACACATGTACAACAAAACACATACTAATTACAACAAATGTGTGTATTTAATTTAATCCTAAAATTCTTGAAACTTTGATATTGAAAAAGTATAATATAAATCTGGAAAAATCAGAAGATAAAGTTGGACAAGATATAATTGAATAGAAAAACATGTATAAGCTAAGCAGTCATGATAATGGGAAATATTAGGAAAACTTTATTTCTTATTTTGATTTTGTCATATAAAAGTATACATAAAAAAAAGAAAAAAAAATAGAAATTTGTAAGATTATTTTGCATTATAAAAATCTCGCACTTGCAGAAAACATTTACAGAGCAAGAATACACCTCGCGTTAAGTATTTTTTTTTTGTGCAAGTTTCTTTTTCTAATTGTTCTTTTTTTTCTGAGTTCGGAATCCTCTATCCTCGCGACTCCATGATCCAAAGCCCCCTTAAATAATCTCCATCGCATGGGGAACTTTGGACAGTCTCGTGAGCAGATCTGGAGTAAAGGAATATTTATTTCAACTCTAGATTTCGGACGAAACCTTCGAAGAAATGCTTGCTTTCGATGGTGTCCAAAGGAGAAGCTTTACCATTAGCCCTCTACTGTGCTGAGCTTCACAGCTGCTAATCTTTGTAGTAGAACGGACATCCGCAGAATTATATTCGAACATAATGTTCGGCAAGAAAGCAGTATAGCACAGGGTCAGCGTTCATGACGGTAACTGGGATCCCCAAAATTCCCTGACTTTTTATCAAGCTCATTCTTGATCTCGGCATGTGAAAAGAGCAGATGCTTTTATATTTGCAAGAGAAGAAAAATATAAAAATTTCGCGACGGGAATGGGGAACACTGAAAATTGATCTCTGGCGACTAAGACACTGAAAGTTAGTCGCCACAGCAAAAAATTTTGTCTCCACGTGGCGACTGGCGACCGTAAATCTGCAACTATACTGAATACCCGATTTTAGCGGCTTGCTCGCAGGTGTTTTCCTGCTCCCAGTCCTCCATGTTTTCACATCTTTTGGTGCAGGAAAACACAATGTTAAACCTACAAGTCAGCCGCTAAAATCGAGTTTTCCCGGTGTTTTCCGCCAAGATATGACTTGGCATACCGATTGCGTTTTAATATGCGAATCAAAATTTAACTAATCCTAGAATTTCATCTGTGAACTCAATGAGGTGATTGTCTGTGTTGCCGGCTCTCGCTCTATAACAGGGGTGGCCAACAGTGGCACGCCTGATACCACTAAAGTTTTACAGAGAAATTCGACTTCTTGAATAGCAGAGATTCGATGATTAGATAAGGCAATGGTTACTGTAAAATTTTAGTGGTGTGGCGCGTGCCACAGTTGGCCACCCCTGCTCTATAAGGAAATGTGATCAAGTAAGTTACTATTTAGTCAGATGTAAGAGGTTTTCAACATAATAATGCAGATGGAATCGACGAAGAAATAAATAAATAGAGTTTCATTTTAGATGAAAAGGAAAACTTTCATATCTTTTTAAAAAAGAATTGGTGAAATTATTTTTTCAAAAGTTCAATGTACTTTTCCTCTCTCGTTTCTCTGATTTTATATGTTCTAGGATTTTGTTGCGTTCATTTTATTAGCTTCTTATAGCTAAAATAACAAATATATGTCAAAATATTGGGAAGAATTATAATTTAACACATCAAGAGATTTTTGACTTAATGGGTAAGATTTCATTTATCATTTTTTGAGTTACGAGTCGATGATATATATTCATAGAAAAATTTCTGACAACGTCATTATCAGTTTAATGGCCCGAGCGAGGAAACATTAAGAAGTTTTAACATTCTTTTTTAACGGTGCTGCAGGGAGTAAAGGATATTTCTTTTTAAAATCTTCCATACAATCTTTTACACCAGTGACAGTTGAGGATTTTAATATCGCTACTTTGAGAATATAAAAAGTACATTTTGAATTTTAGTCGATTGGAGAAATAATTTCATTGCAGAGTTACGTTCTAAATATGCACTAGTTAAAACGATTTTTTTTAATGTATCTGGAAATATAGTCGGTACCATGTCAAACTATCCAATATGAAAACAGTGTCGCCTGTGGGCTACTTTTTTTAACTTTACGGTTGCACCAGTTTTCTGAAATGGTAAAATTCTCCTTGTTTTTGCTTTAAATAATATGTCATTAAATAAGGCGAATTTTACTATTTCAAAAAAAGTGGTGCCAATCAAGAAATCTTAATTTTAAATAAGTAGCCACTGCAACATTGTTTTCATATAGGATAGTTTGACATGATAACGAATATATTAACCCTAGAACGACCGGAAATATTAATCAAGTTTTATAAAAATATTTAAGACAAGATTTTTTATTTAACACTGTTTATCTTACTTTATGAAGAGATTTCTGGTTCAATCTAGCCTTAGAACTACCGGAAATTGTTCTCAAATTTTATAAAACTATGCTATGCCCATGGAACTACGCATAAAGAGGAATTGACATATCATCGAAATGGTACAGCTGCAACTGTAACCGGTTTTGCAGGGCTCAATACCGCCGGGGCAAACTTCCACCACTAAATTTGAATAGAAATTTTCTCCCCATTTAACCCTTTCGGGACGGGTGATGCATATATATATTTCGTCGAAAGGTGCATGTGAAATCTGTTTTCGACACCATTAAAAAGTAATTGTAATATTTGTCTTTATTAATAAGAAAATTTTATGGAATTTTACTAGTAAAGGGAACTGTTTAAAAAAAGCGGTGACACCCAAAACTGCATACATATTAGGCGTACAAACTTAATGCTGGAATCGGGCGTAAATTAACACATCTGCGCCATCTTGTGGACGGGGATGATAATCCACATACGCGGGCTTTTAGTGTGACGTCATATGTGATAGAATATCTGCCATCTGCGCATATTTTCTAAATCTTTAATCACTCATGGAATCTGAATCTAGTTTACCAGATTTATTGCAAAATAACGGCGTAGCGAGATGGGGGTGGGGCCCAGATGCACTTGATACGACGAAGTGTTCTTCGCCTTATCTAATCGGAGTCTTTACAGCTATTAATCAAAGTGAAAAAAACTTTACAGTTTTAGTGGCGCGAAGTAAGAAATCAGATAGGCATCTTTTAGTAGTTCAACCTCATCTGCTACGTGGAGCGTGACCTTGATTAGTTACCTCTCCCATTTAAGATAAGTTACTTAATAAGCATGAACTTTTCGCGCAACCCAAATAAAATTAGTGCAAGAGATATCGTCTCGAAAGGGTTAAACGCTTTACTAATACAGAAATTCAGTCATAATTGTGGCCAAAAACATATATTTATTTTTACTGGTGTCAGTGAAAGAGATTATAATACACGGACTATGTTCCAGCAGTAAAGACAAATAGAAATTTTTACCATACTTGTGAGAGAAGTTTTGCATCAATAATCCTCAAAAATAAGACCAAATTTTCTATTTCATATTTATTGGTGGAAGTTGGCTTTGGCGATAATCAAAAACTGTTGATCCGTTGTAAAAAATCAGCGGTCATTTTCGACAAACTCCTCAGTTACCTCACTATCAACTGGTAGACTCTACACTGTACATTTGCTCCTATATATTCATAACTCCATTCTTACACCAGAATTTTTATTTAAAACGGTTTAACTTATTTAATTAGCTTATATTTTTCTGGATTATGCACGTAGTTTAACACTGGAACGCCCGGAAGGAGTCGATTCGATTCTGACCATATGATTAAATGTCAATTGGAACCAGAAATTCTTTCACAAAATAAGACACATTTTAAAAAAGCAGATTTAAGTTAAATAAATCAGTCAAATAATGTTAAATAAAAATTCTGGTATAAAGTACTTTTATGAAACTTGAGTAAAAGTTCCGGGCGTTCTAGTGTTAAAGAAATTTATGGCTTGAATGAATATTTTGGATGTAACTGTCGTGTCCATTGGACCCGTCTGGTAGGCGAGGTTTAATCTATTTTCATTTCGGACATTCAAAATAACAGCTCATGGCCGTTCTATCGTTAATAAACAAGTGTAAATTTCCTTGTAAAATGTGTCTGAAATTGGATGCTCTGAAAATAAAGTCCCGATTCAAATTTACATGCAAAACAATCTTAACTCATTCATAGCTGAAAAAAATTTTGTTACTACTATTTTCTATTATTAATTTTAGTTTTATTTAATCGCTGTTTGCCGCAAAGATTTCTATTCGGAAATAAAGCATTGCGTGGCAAGCAGCCTACAAGTCAACAGTTTCGATACACCTGTGCTAAAGAAACATCTTCCTGCGACTCATAAAAAACACGCTTGGGAGCTCTCTAGTTTATAACGTTAAACACCTGTTTAGATAAACATTTAAGGATGAGAAATTTGATTTAATGAATAAAATCCAATAGATTTTAAATGACTAACAGCGTTGCAGCGAGAAGCAATTAATAAAAAATAAATTCTAGTTCAAAGTATGATTTTTTTTTCTTCAGTTAACCACTTGAAAGGCGGTGGAATATAATATAAATCACCTAATTTTAATACCGAAACACCAGAACGGCGCCGGAATTTTAAAATGAAATATTGCATCTATAATTATACTTGAAGGATACCGTTTACATATTTGCGAATAAATTTCTTCTTAAATCCCGGTGTGAATCAATGATTTCAACATTTAATTAACACACAGTGCTCAGCAAAAGTTTAGACAATGATAGATTATGCTTCTATACTGAGAAGTATGTAACGAATTGTTGTAACTCAACTGTCATATATTACTGGGGACTTATCTTTCATACACAAACAATAAATTTTAATTTATACACCTTACATAATATATAATGACAAAAAAACAAACAAATTTAACATTGTGGCAAAAGTATAAACATTTTGTCTGATAATATCCATAAATTAAAATCGAACTACACCTACATTGTCTTCTATTAATGCAAAAATGTGAGTTCCCGTCAAAGAAACTAAATCCTGCATCACTTGTGGGACTATTTCGTACCAAATTTGTTCAACAGCAGATCGAAGTTTATTTACAGAGGAGTATTGTCAAAAAATTGCATTAACCGTATGAGATATGATGCCACAAAAGTTTTCAATTGGGTTCAGTTCAGGGCTACACGCGGGCCAGTCAAGAACAGAAATATTTTGAGAGTTAAACTAATTTTTTGATTTGTATGCAGCATGAATAGACGGATTATTTTGCTCAAATACATACTTTCAAAGATGTAAAAGTTCACCAAATGGCTGTAAATTGTTTTTCAATTTATGTATGTAGTCTTATGCTACTTGACGACCATTGAGAAACTCCAGAGATACTTGAGAATTAAAACAAAGTGAGGCCTAAATCATTAACTCTTTCGAGTGCGGTGCCCTTAACCCTCCGTCTACCAGACGGGTCCATTGGACCCGACAGGTACATACAAAATATTCATTCAAACCAGAAATTTCTTTAAAATAAACTAAGTATATAAACCAGACAAAAATAAGGTAAATAAATAAGTTAAATAGTTTTAAATAAAAATTCTGGTGTAGAACGTTTTATTAAAACTTGAATAAAATTCCCGGTAGATCTAGGGTTAAAAAGGACACCTAACTTTTATTCCAAAACTGACAGACGGCACCAAGAAGATTTAATTAAATTTTTCCTTTTATTATGTACGTGAAAATAAACAAGTTCATATTTCCTAATAAATTCGTTTATAATTTCTGGTTTCAGTCCATTATTTCATCAGTTTTATAAACACTATTATATACTCCGCAACGGAAAGGGGTCAATTTGTTGTGAGATTTCCAGGCTTGTTGTTTTATCATTTTCATGTAAACTAATGTAGATCTTTCTATAATTCATCTACGAAAGTATCCGTTGACACAGAAAGCTCTGACTCACGTTTAATGCGATTAGCAGTCATCATTTGTCTAGATACCAGTTTATGGATCCTTCTATAATCTCATGTTCTCGCCACAAGAGGCCTTCCATATTTATGTTTTGCTTTGAAAGAGCACCCTTAGACAGTACTTGATAGACAGACTTCTTTGAACGATTCAAAACAGCTGAAATTTCTGGAACAGTCTTCCCTTTCGATTTCAGCTTTCATGCTACAATTACTCCATCTGACTGAAAATTTCTAGCTCGCTTCATCTTCACTAACCGATATTATCGCGAGGTGCACTTAAATACTTCATGCATGTGACGTCATAAATTTGAAATTTGCGTTTTTCAGTGAACAGTTGCCGAAAAATCAGAAAAGTGTCTAAACTTTCGCAATATGCAAATTTCACTTTTTTCAGATAAATTAAGTAACATCCTACATTAAAACCGTTATTTTTGTCCTAAAACGTTTAAAATGTATTTTTTTAAAGTACAGCTATTTGTATAACCCAAGAGTTCGTATTTTTTATTTAAATGTTAAAAATCACCAGTGTCTAAACTTTTGCTGGGGACTGTATTTAAACTTACTAGTGAGAATTTGGAATGCCTAAATAAAAATCCAGCCAGATGCGGAATGCCACAGTGTTGCTGCATCCGTATAATTTTTTATTGGGGGATTCCAAATTCTCACCAGCATGTTTAAATAATTATTATTCTTTTATAAGATAATAGGTATTACACAAATAAAATAAAATTGCTATTCAAAATTTTCAGGTGTGAATTCCAACACTTGTGAGAAGTCGGTCGAATAGTGATGATGTCACAACTCATGTCCTCTGGCCTTGAGTATTTTGATGGCAGCGATTTAGTGCATGTCTCCCCCTGGTCCATTTTCTGAAAACCAGTATTTTTAAGAGAAAAATTCGTGGTCGGTTTTTGGAATAATAGCAACAGAATCGCCCAAGCTAAGTTTTGACGGATATTACAAAGAAAAGTTCTTTGGAAAGAAGTGGTGCTAAAAAAACTGACCGATTGGGAGTGCCATAAAAAAAGTCAGTCGCGAGTCGCCAATACATTTCAGATTTTTACTTTTTTCTTTTACGTTTTGTAAAGCTAATCTTTGTAAAGTTTTATGTTTTGTTTCATTAATTAACTAAATAACTTAATGTTTGCTTTTTTTATTAACAAAATCTTAGCGATATTTTTACAAATGAAAGTTAATAAATTATATAAATTACAAAATTTGATAAAGAATTATCATATAATAAGACAAAATATTTTCTGTTTTAGTATGCAAGATATCATTCATCATGCTTAGTAGCACGTGTCGGTAATATATATTCCTAGACAAAAAATCTCACATCGTCATTATTAGCTCAATCGCCAGAGTGGAGGAAATATTAAGAAATTTTTACATTCTTTTCTAACTGTGCTACAGGAAGTAAAAGAGAAATTCATACATATAATACACTGATTTTAAATCTGAATGAGTTGTTATTTACTACATTTTTTACTTTATACATTGTAGGAAACCATCTTTCAAAATTTGCGTAATTGCTTGAACCAGGGTTGCCATTTTGGCTTCCTTTTTATTTAGAAATTCAAAATTCACGCATGAAAAAAACCCAATTTTTTACTCTGTATAATACTGAAATGTGCTGCTTTAAGTGAAAAAATAACTACTCTTCAGTATTTCTTGCATGAAGTCGGAATTTCTTAAAATAAAAATTATGCATGCTAGGTTCGTTAACTTTTATTGCTTAGTCAAATGTTAAAAAAGAGGAATCCAATTACTCAAACACAGGCCGATGTTCTAACGATAATAATAAGTTAAAGTAATATCATTATATAAGCTGATTAGATAACTTTTCTTGTTCATTTTATCATCTGAATTACAATAATAATATCATTAACACGTTCACGCCGGCGCGGTGGGTCACAGTCGACTGTCTCAGAGTTTCCAAGTCTCCGGCTTTTTGCACACCACTATTATTTTAGAGACAATATTGTTTCTATAAATCGCCCAATTGTTCTAATTAAACAAAATAACATTTTCTGTATTAAAATACTGGTACCCAAACAACCAAAGACTTGGCAGCTCTGAGACAGTCGAGTGTGACCCACCACGCCGGCATGAACGTGTTAAATAAGCGGATTAGATTACTTTTCTTGTTCATTTTATCATTGGGATAACAAGAACTACTATTTTATTTTACGGATTAACATTTTACAATAGCGGGATATCAAATGTGACGTTTTGTACAATCGGCCTCTAAACGGCGTTAACTCACTCAAGATTTTCTGTTGATCTGCGCGTGCGCATGCTTAATATTGTGTATATAGTATTTCCTGTGCTCTCACCGTCTTAAAAAGTGTCAGAACGTTTATGGGATGATTTTCCAGAACGGAATAAAAAGGGCACATTACAGTGTTGCCAGATCGCTACATTTTTAAATCGGATAACTTGACTGGCACGATATTTTTGAAATAGTAATATTCGCCTTATCCCTTTCAGGGGTAAGGTACTTGTATTCATAAATGTTGAAATAATTTAATGACACCAGTATTTACAAGAGAATTTATTTGTAAACAAGTAAAAGCATATTTTCGGGCACTTAATAAAGGTGAAATTTTCATTATAAAATTCCGGTGCGAATGTGTCAATTAGAGATTAAAATTATGTGATGCCGTAACGGCATCACCGCCCTTCAAGGGGTTAAGCAGGGCTTCCACTGGAAACTATTTTTTAATTCCATCTCGCACCACTCTCTCTCAAAAAGAAAAAAATCTTTCGCATACACATTGACAAAATGTGCACGAGAAGCATATTACAATATATATTTTTTTAAATACTGGTGTTAAAAAAATATAAAAATAGTCATCAGTGGCATGCCTGCGTTATGCAATAACAGATTAGGTTTACGAAAACAAAGCGAAATAAACTCCTGCAACGAGTGGTGATAATCAAGTAGTCCGATCAAGAAATAAAGTAGCGAACTGGTAACACTGGTATGGTATCTTCGGTACCATGTCAAACTATGCAATACATGGTTGCCAGTTTACCTCCAATTTTAATCCGAAATTTCAAATTCATACCATAAATTTTGAACGAAGAATTTTTAATTTGGATTGTCGCTAAATGTCTCTCGTTAAATAAAGCAGAAAATACTACTTTTATTTCTGGTGTGAACTCATAATTTCTGAATAAAAATGGTGGCCAAACTAGCATCCTTAATCAAATATGAAAACAGTTTTGCCAGTGGGCTACGTTTTTTTATATTTAGATTTCTGGACTGGAAAAACTTTTATGCAATAGTAAAATTCGCCTTACTTAACCTTAATTTACCCTTTCAGAGGCAAAGTAATTATGTTAGTTAAATGTTGAAATGATTGATTGGCACCAGGATTAACAAACAAATATATTTGCAAATATGTAAAAGCATAGCTGCAAACCTTTACGCTTTTTTTCTTATAACTAAAATTTTACAGAAAATATTGTCTTATTTAATCGTCGCAATCTAACGGTTTAAAAAAGCGAAAATCTCTATTAAATTTTAGTGGTAGCATAAAAGCGTAAAAGTTGGCAGCTATGGTAAAAGCCTTTTTTTTCACCTACATTATTAAAACAAAATTTTACTTTAAAATTTTGGTGTGAATGTGGCATTTTGGAATAAAAATTAGGTGGGATATATTATATCCCACCTAATTTTCACCACTTTTTTAAAATGGTAAAATTCCCATTGTTTTCGCCTTAATTAATTTGTCATTAAATAAAGGAAATTTTATCATTTCAAATAAGTGGTGTCTATCAAGAAATCTGAATATTAAAAAAGTAGCCAACTGGCAACACTGGGTTGCGGCTATATATTTAACCCTCTCGCTGCGTAATTGTTTTATTAATATAGCTTCAAAAGAATTAAATAATTTTTTTTTCACCGGTTTTTCTAAACAAAAATTTTTGTCTAATTTATTCGGCAAAATCTACAAAAAAAAAAAAATAAATAAATAAATAGCTGATGGAAATAATCAAGGAGAACAAATTATTCAGAAAAATGCATATCCCAGGGAATATCGGGTTCATGGAACTATTAATAAAGAGGAACTGACATAGCCTTATAATAGTGAAGCATCAACTGTAACCGCTATCGCAGGCGTTGTTTACTGTCGGTAGAAACTTCCACCAGTAGATTTATATAGAAATTTTCAGCTTATTTAAACGCCTTAACCCTCCGTCTACCAGACGGGTCCAATGGGCCCGATGGGTACATTCGAAATATTTATTCTAACCAGAAATTTCTTTAAAATAAACTAAATATCTAAACCAGACAATAATGAGTTAAGTAAATAAGTTCAATAGTTTTAAATAAGAATTCTGATGTGTAATATTTTTATAAAACTTGAGTAAAATTTTCGGTAGTTCTAGGGTTAATATTACAAAATTTCAGTAATAAATAATGGTAGAAACAGATTTTCCTTTTTACTGGTAGGCGTTTACTTTGACAATAGTTAGGTACTGCGTTTCTGCCATATTGTGACAACCAGGGAAACAAACTGACAGTTTTACAAGGCATACTGACACCGGTAAAAACAAATAAAATTTTTACGACATTTTTGAGAAAATTTTCCATGAATAAGACGTAAAAATATGTCGAAATTTTCTATTCAATTTTACTGGTGGGATGTACGGCCTAGTGGTAATCAGAAACTGAAGATCCTATTTTAAAAAAGCCGCCGCCATCTTGTGACAACCTCCTCAGTTACTTCACTCGCAATTGGTAGACAGCACACTCCATTATCGGGTTGCGCCGCGTGAGGGTTAAGTACTCACTGTTTCCTAGGCGCCAGCATTCAGCATTTCGTGATCACTCAAGGAACAGAAAGACACCTCGCCTTGCGCCTCAGATTCTATTTATTTTTAGTCACAAAATTTTAAACAGTTTCTGGTGCAGATATATTTTCCACCTACATAAAATAAAACGCGAATAATTGACGAAAATTACAACATGATGTTGCAGTTTCATATCTGCCGACTGTTAAACTATTTCCTTGCCAATGAATTCTTATGCTAAATTTTGATTTATTTCCTAGTCAAAATTGGTGATTAAATCAAGCAAAATATTCTGTTTAAATTTAGTGGCATTAGCAAGTCGTAAAATTTGGCAGTTATACAGATACCGTCTAACGATCAATGTATGAAAACATTTATCGCACATTTTGAAGAAAAGTAGCATTGTACTAAAAGGATTTAAAACTCAAATTTTTGAAATAAATATTTTTATATTTAATCAGCATTTATCTATTACAATACAGAAGCGTCGATTCTTGAAACATCATTTTCATATATAAAAATGAGAAATGTCCTATGTTGTCGGAGGAACAGCCATGTTACATCCACAATAGAAAATATTTTTGTTTAAGTATAAAAATATTGTTTTAGAAATTCCTCACTATTTCATTAAGGAAAATATAGGTCTGTTAACCCTAGAACTACCGGAAAGTTTACTGAGGTTTTATAAAAAATATTCTACACAAGAATTTTTATCTAAATCTATTTAACTTATTTATTTAACTTATTATTGTCTGTTTTATATATATTTTAAAGAAATTTCTGATTTGGATAATTATTTTGAATGTACCTGTCTGGTCCATTGGACACATCTGGTAGACCGAGGATTAAGTACAAAAATATTTAATATAAAATTTTGGTATATACAACCATTAAGTGCAAACCTATATTAATTTTAATAATAAAGCTCTAATGGTAATAAACTGAAACATAAATAAATTTAAATAGGTGAAATGGATTACATCATCTTGTATATTTTAACATTGAGATAACAAGAATTAATATTTTACTATTACGAATTAATATGTTCCGTAGCTGAACATCGAAAGCGAAGTTTTGCAAGAAGTACTCTCTAAAATTATGGCATTCATCTGCGCAGTAATAATATATAGGGACTTTCCATGTCCTCATCAGTCTTAATGAAAACCAGTGCATATATGGTTAGATTGTCCAGACGGTGTTAAAAAAGGGCCCCTATTCTGTCTTCCCAATCAGCTGCTTTCCTTAAATGAGATTACTTCATTGCAGGGTTGCTAGTTTGGCCTCCATTTTTATGCAGAAATTTCAAATTCATACCGGAAAGTTTGAAAGAAGAATCTTAATTTTGTCAAATCACAAAATTTTAGTCATTAACACTAGAAACCCCGCGAGCAGTCATTTTGACTGCTACCAAATGTTTATATCTCGGTCCGAACCAGATTTTTTTTTTTATAAAACTAGTTTAAAAGATACGAAGAAAAAAACTTGTTAAATGGATAGGTTAATAATTTAACACGTTGACGCCGGCACGGTGGGTTACACTCGACTGTCTTAGAGCTGCAAAGTATCCGGCTGGTTGGATACCAGTATTTTAACACAGAAAATATTGTTTTTCTTAATTAGAACAATTGGGCGCTTTAACCCTAGAACTACCGAAACTTTTACTCAAGTTTTATAAAAACATTCTACACCAGAATTTTTACTTAAAACTATTTAATTTGTTTATTTAACTTATTATTGTCTGATTTATAAATTTAGTTTGTTTTGAAGAAATTTCTGGTTTGAATAAATATTTTGAATGTACATGTCGGGTCCATTGGACCCTTCTGGTAGACAGAGGGTTAAAGGAACAACATTTTTTCTAAAATAATAGTGGTGTGCAAAAAGCCGGAGACTAGACAACTCTGAGACAGTCGAGTGCAAAGCGATATAAGTAAGCGTCCGCAAGATTAAAAGCGAGGTCACATCAATCAAGGTCATGCGCCACGTAGCGGACGGAGTGTGAACTACAGGTAGATACCCAACTGTTTTCTTACTCTCACCACTAAAATTGTAAACTTTATTTCACCTTGATTAATAACTGAAGTGTTTTTGATAAGGCAAAGAAAACTTCGTGGTGTTAAGTGCATCTGGATGCCCTTCTCGCTACGCCATTATTTTGCAATAAATGTGGAAACCAAAATTCATTTCCATGAGTGACTATAGATTTAGGAAATGCGCGCCACACTAAAAGCCCGCATATGTGAATTATCACTCCGTCCACAAGGTGGCGCAACTGTGTTAATTTACGCCTGATTCCAGCATTAAGTTTGTTCGCTTAATTATAGCGCTTTGGTCGAGTGTGACTCACCGCACCGGCGTGAACGTGTTAAAATAAAAATTCCGGTGTGAAATATTTTTCTAAAATTTGAGTGAATTTCTCAGTCTTTCTAGTGTTAAATACAGCAAAAAATACTATTTTTAATTTCTGGAACGAACTAAGATTTTCTGAATAAAAGTGAAAGCCAAACTGCCAACCATGCTTCATTGGCACAACGTTTTTTTTTTTTAAATTGTAAAAATCTTCTTATTTAATGACAGATTAAATTTGTCAAAAACAAGGCGAATTAACTCTTTGAGGAGCAAAGTACTTCTGTTCTTAAAATGTCAAAATGACTGATTGACATCAGAATTTAAAAACAAATTTACTTGAAAATAAGCAAAAACTTTTCCTCACGTATAGTGCAAATGCAAAATTTAATTTGAAAATTCTGGTGTCAATGAGGCATTTCGGAATTAAAATTCAGTGGGATATATTACATCCCAACGCCCCTCAAGGGGTTAACCCTTTCAGGGGTACAGTACTTATGTTAATTAATTGTTGAAATCATTGATTCACTAAGGGATTTAAGAACAAATTTACTCGCAAATAAGTAAAGGATTTCCTTCGCATATATTTATAAAAGCAATATTTCATTCTAAAATTCCGGTGGCGATTCGGAAAGTTAGATGGGATATATTATATCCTATCGCCCTGCAAGGGTTAAAATAATTTTAGATAAAGTGGTAGTAATAAAATATATATATATATAGCAGCATACGGGAAAACTCACTTCTCAGCGAAACCAAAAACAATACGCAAACCTTCCGCTAAGGTAACGGCTACATATTTAGCTACACCAGGTTTCAATAATGATCGACACCAGCGTTTCTTGACCTCGGACGTTTGGGAGCAAAGTCCTGTAATTACACCAGATTTTATTTATTTTTAACTCCAAAATATTAAAACGTTTCTGGTATAGATTCATTATTCACCTGCATAAAACAAAATGCAAATAATAGACGGAAATTGCATCAGCAAATTTTAGATCACCGTTCCTTGAATTATAGGCCAACGCGCTGACAGAAAAATGGAAGCTGTTTTAGGCGGACATTTAACCCTTTGAAGGGCATTGGTATATTATATATACCACTTAAGATTAATCCCCAAATACCATATTGGCACCAGAATTTAGGTTGGGTTGGGTTGATTGTTGACAGCCAATTATCTACACGAGGGATATGGGCCCTGGGGGGAGTGCCTTCCGTGGAGGTCTTTCTAAGGGAACCTAATCCGTATTAACGCATGGAAATCCACGGTTCGAAGAAAACCACGAAAACTCCGAACGATTAGGCCGACGGGCGCGATTGGGTTCGAACCCAGCACCTCCCGTCTACCAGCTTCGAGAGCAGAACCTCTCGGCCACTGGTGGGGCCGCCAGAATTTAGGAATTAAATTTTTCTTACTATAATGTGCGCGAAGAAAAGCCTTTACCTACTTTCATATAAATTTGTAAATTTGTTCATAAATCCTTGTGTCATTTAATCATTTAACATTTTAGCAACAGAAATACTTTGCCCCTAAAGGGGTTAAAGCATGTATGGACCCTTGACCTTTGACACGAGTATCTTCTTAAAGATTTTCCCACTCGTATAATTTCAGAAAAAAAAACTATGAATTTTTTTAGAAATTATTGGTATTTATATATAATAGGCTGTTCAAACAGTGAAAAAAAAAAAAATAAGCGCGGTAAAATATTAATTCTCTGGACTATACACATGGTTAAATATGGTAATTTTGATTAAAAATATTATTAAATATAGTTAAATAGAAGATATCTGAGAATAAAACAAAATGCAAATAATAGACGGAAATTGCATCAGCAAATTTTAGATCACCGTTCCTTGAATTATAGGCCAACGCGCTGACAGAAAAATGGAAGCTGTTTTAGGCGGACATTTAACCCTTTGAAGGGCATTGGTATATTATATATACCACTTAAGATTAATCCCCAAATACCATATTGGCACCAGAATTTAGGTTGGGTTGGGTTGATTGTTGACAGCCAATTATCTACACGAGGGATATGGGCCCTGGGGGGAGTGCCTTCCGTGGAGGTCTTTCTAAGGGAACCTAATCCGTATTAACGCATGGAAATCCACGGTTCGAAGAAAACCACGAAAACTCCGAACGATTAGGCCGACGGGCGCGATTGGGTTCGAACCCAGCACCTCCCGTCTACCAGCTTCGAGAGCAGAACCTCTCGGCCACTGGTGGGGCCGCCAGAATTTAGGAATTAAATTTTTCTTACTATAATGTGCGCGAAGAAAAGCCTTTACCTACTTTCATATAAATTTGTAAATTTGTTCATAAATCCTTGTGTCATTTAATCATTTAACATTTTAGCAACAGAAATACTTTGCCCCTAAAGGGGTTAAAGCATGTATGGACCCTTGACCTTTGACACGAGTATCTTCTTAAAGATTTTCCCACTCGTATAATTTCAGAAAAAAAAACTATGAATTTTTTTAGAAATTATTGGTATTTATATATAATAGGCTGTTCAAACAGTGAAAAAAAAAAAAATAAGCGCGGTAAAATATTAATTCTCTGGACTATACACATGGTTAAATATGGTAATTTTGATTAAAAATATTATTAAATATAGTTAAATAGAAGATATCTGAGAATAAAACAAAATGCAAATAATAGACGGAAATTGCATCAGCAAATTTTAGATCACCGTTCCTTGAATTATAGGCCAACGCGCTGACAGAAAAATGGAAGCTGTTTTAGGCGGACATTTAACCCTTTGAAGGGCATTGGTATATTATATATACCACTTAAGATTAATCCCCAAATACCATATTGGCACCAGAATTTAGGTTGGGTTGGGTTGATTGTTGACAGCCAATTATCTACACGAGGGATATGGGCCCTGGGGGGAGTGCCTTCCGTGGAGGTCTTTCTAAGGGAACCTAATCCGTATTAACGCATGGAAATCCACGGTTCGAAGAAAACCACGAAAACTCCGAACGATTAGGCCGACGGGCGCGATTGGGTTCGAACCCAGCACCTCCCGTCTACCAGCTTCGAGAGCAGAACCTCTCGGCCACTGGTGGGGCCGCCAGAATTTAGGAATTAAATTTTTCTTACTATAATGTGCGCGAAGAAAAGCCTTTACCTACTTTCATATAAATTTGTAAATTTGTTCATAAATCCTTGTGTCATTTAATCATTTAACATTTTAGCAACAGAAATACTTTGCCCCTAAAGGGGTTAAAGCATGTATGGACCCTTGACCTTTGACACGAGTATCTTCTTAAAGATTTTCCCACTCGTATAATTTCAGAAAAAAAAACTATGAATTTTTTTAGAAATTATTGGTATTTATATATAATAGGCTGTTCAAACAGTGAAAAAAAAAAAAATAAGCGCGGTAAAATATTAATTCTCTGGACTATACACATGGTTAAATATGGTAATTTTGATTAAAAATATTATTAAATATAGTTAAATAGAAGATATCTGAGAATAAAACAAAATGCAAATAATAGACGGAAATTGCATCAGCAAATTTTAGATCACCGTTCCTTGAATTATAGGCCAACGCGCTGACAGAAAAATGGAAGCTGTTTTAGGCGGACATTTAACCCTTTGAAGGGCATTGGTATATTATATATACCACTTAAGATTAATCCCCAAATACCATATTGGCACCAGAATTTAGGTTGGGTTGGGTTGATTGTTGACAGCCAATTATCTACACGAGGGATATGGGCCCTGGGGGGAGTGCCTTCCGTGGAGGTCTTTCTAAGGGAACCTAATCCGTATTAACGCATGGAAATCCACGGTTCGAAGAAAACCACGAAATATATAACATCACATTTTTGGTTTACTAGACAATACATCTTTTATAACACAGCATAGCGGATTGGCGAGTTCCAATCTCTCCGGCCCATCCTCCAGATAACTTAAATTTCATCTACATTTTCTATTCCCAGCGTTTAATTTCGAGGAGCCATCTTCTTTCTTTATTATGAAGATATCTACATCAAGCGGCTAGATGCCGTGTGAAATGGCTACCGGCAGCTTATCACTATATGAGATCTGTTGCTATGAGCAATCCAGCAATGCAACACGTATGTCCAATGGAGTTATGAATAAACAGGAGGAGACATATAGTTTTTTACTAGCTGTTTACTAGTTGCGAGTGAAGTAACTTAGGAGGTTGTCACAAAATGACGCCTGTATTTTTAAATCGGATCAACAGTTTCTGATTACCGCCGGGTCAAACATCCCTCCAGTAAATTTGAATAAAATATGTCGTCTTATTTAAGCGTGTTATTCATGAAAATATTTTCTAACAAGTATGGTAAAAACTTTCCATTTGTTATTACTGGTGTCAGTTTGCCCAGATATTAAAATCATTTTCACTGATACTCAGAGGAGGTTGTCTAGGTTGTCACAATATGACGGAAACGGGAAAGAGGGGGGGGGGGGTAACTACTGCCAAAGTAAATTTTCACCAGTAAAAATGAATAACTGTTTCTGCCATTATTTATGACTGAAATTTTGAATTCATAAGGCGTTTAAAAAAAAGATAGTATTTCTATTTAAATTTACTGGTGGAAGTTTCTTCCGGTGTTAATCAATTCCTGGGAAAGCGGTTACAGTTGAAGCTTCACTTCTTTAAGAGTATGTCAGTTCCTTTTCATTAATAGTTCTATGGTATGTCCTACACATTTGTATTCAATCTTCACCTAAAATGCAAAAGTTTCACCATATGCAAAAACAGCCATTTTAGACCATTCCACTAGAAAATGTGCTAGCACTGTCTGTTTTCACTAAGATATCCAGGGTACGTCAATAGTTAAAACGAAGTTTTATAAATAACAACTAGAGAGAATAAGTGAATCAGACTGGATTCTGTTTTTTTAAATCTCATTCTCGTTTCATATTCTTACACTTTAATAACAAGTTCTAATAAAGTGCAGTGGCGTAGCGTTAGGGGGGGGGGGGGGGTCAATCATTTTTACTGCCAGCATTATTGTATGCTAAGTGTTTCTTTGTTTAACTGTAAAACCTTCAATAATTAAATTAAGCCAAGTTTTCCATGTAATAGTGCAGGCAGAAAAACTATCGAACGTCCTCCCTAACACTACCCCACTGATAAAGCGTTTTAGTATAACATGAAACATTGGAGTGTTTAACCTTGCCATCAAAATACTCAAGGCCAGAGAACACGAGTTGTGACGTCATCACTAATCGACCGACTTCTCACTAGTGTTGGAACTCATACCGGAAATTTTTGAATAGCAATTTTCTTTTATCTTATTTGTGGAATATCTATCATCATATAAAAGAATACTAACTATTTAAACTTGCTGGTGAGAATTCTGAATCCCAAAATAAAAAGTAAGCCAGATGCGGAATGCCACCGAATGCCACCGCGGATGTTGCCGTATCTGGCTGATTTTTTATTGGGGGATTCCAGATTCTCCCCTGCAAGTTTAAGTACTCATTATTGTTTTATAGCAATATACAGTGCGCAAAAAAAGTATTTGCACACCAGGTAAATTTGTTGTAGCATAAGTATAAATAAATAAAAAGCAACTAAGAATTAAACACACCAACACTTTTACAAAACAAATAAAGATATTTAATATCCGACTTAATAATTATATTTAAAATTTGAAAACATAAAAAAGTAGCATTTGTACTGCCAAAAAAATATTTGCACACTAGCAATAAAAATAGAACTACAGGAATTATTTATAAGTTAAAATCAGTGCTAATATTTAGTATGCATTCCCTTTGCTTCAATTACAGCTCGTAATCGACTGGGCATTGATTCTATTAATTTGCGACATGTTTCACAGCTGATTTGTAGCCATTCTTCCCTAAGAGCTTGCTTAAGTTCTGATCTGTTAGAAATTTTCTTTTTCCTTAGTGTCAAATCCAAAATATGCCATAAATTTTCAATCGGATTGAGGTCTGGTTATTGTGGTGACGTTTTCAATTGATTTTTTACATTATAAAGCAACCATAACCTCGTAATATATGCAGTGTGTTTCGGATCGTTATCCTGTTGGAAATATATGAATTAGGAATTCCTAATTTCAGAGCACTATTAGATAAATGATCTCGCAATATATTAATATATAGTTTAGCATTCATGTTGCCTTCAATAAAGGTCATTTCGCCAACTCCGTTAAAAGACATGCATCCCCAAATCATTACATGACCACCGCCATGTTTTACAGTTGGTTTCAAGTTTTTAATTTGAAAAGAAGTATTTGGCTTTCGCCATACAGTTTTCTTACCATCTGAGTCAAAAATATTGAACTTGCTTTCATCGGAAAAAATAACAGTTTTCCAAAACTCTAGTGGTTTGCTTTTGAAAATTCAAGTCTTTTCACCCTATTTGTTTCACTAATAAATGTTTTTTCTTCGAAGGGCTCTTCCTCGAATATTTGCATCATGAAGAATATTTCTAATTGATTGTGGTGTAACTATTGTTCCCGACGTTGAAGCGACATCAACAGCCAATTCTCGAGCACTTAGAAAAGGGTTTTTTGAAGATTCTTTTATGATGGCTCTCCTTTGCCTGGTATTTAGCTTTCTTGGACGCCCAGTTCGCGGCTTATTTATTGTCGAACCGGTTTCTTTTTTCTTCTTAATTACATAACGAACACTAGAAAAGTTTAGATTTAATTTTTTACCTTTTTCTCGGCAACTTAATCCAGAATTGTGAAGAAATATAATCTTCTCACCGGTAGCAACACACAGTTCACACATTTTCGGCGCCATTAGAACAAAAACTCCCCAGAATCCCTGCTCCAGTTAATATATTACGTGACATTAAAGTGCGGGGCTAATGTACTGCGGGACAGATATGCTAAACATTTGCATAATGTTCACATTTAATGCCTTTTTTAACAGTCAATGCTTCTTGTGCAAATACTTTTTAGGTAGGAGAAAATATTAATTTATTTTTTTAAATGTATAATATTACTGTTTAAGGAAAATGGGTAGTTATTTTTATTTTCTTCTTATTTAAATAAATGAATAATTAAGAGAATAGTATCAAATTTGCTTTGTATGGTGACTTATGCAAAAAATCGTCTGCGTTCAAATACTTTTTTTGCTCACTGTAGGTGTAAATTCTGATGTCTTCCCCTCATTTCAATAATTTGCGAATAGAAGTATCTTTCCCCTGAAAGGGTTAAGTAATCAGTATAAATTTGACATTAAATAAATCTGAAAATACTTTTTGCATTTTCTGGGGTGAATCCGAATTTTTTCAATGCAAGAGCAGGCCAAACTGAAAACCCTGCCAGCCGCAGGAACGGAAAGTAGCGCTAGTGTGCACGAACAAATTTAACACACACTAGGCGCACTCAAAGTATAATCGTTCTGATTACGATTTATTATATAAATTCATATATTAAATTATGCGGAGAAATGTAGTCATGAAGAGTGGCGTCAACTGATCTTCTAGCTCTCGGATTCTCCGTCTTGTATACAGGTATATGTACAAAAATGTTACTCTCGTATTTATTTATTTATGCAAGTAAATGTGATTAATACATCTCATGCAAATCTGTTTTCAACGCGAATTTTTATATAGTAGTAATTTGTAGTTTATATTTTGTTTATATTTATTTCAAACTTTTCTCAAATAAATTTTTTCTGTGGCACATGTTTATTTGGTTCATTATAGAGATACGGATAAAGAGGAGGAAACACATAGTGTACTGTTAACCAGTTGCGAATGAAATAACTGAGGAGGTTGTCAGCAGTTTATGATCGGAATATTATCGGATCAACAGTTTATGATTACCGCCGGGGCAAACTTCCCACCAGTAAAATAGAATAGAAATTCGTTTTATTTAAGCGTCTTATTCATGGAAATATCTTCTCCCGAATATGGTAAAATTTTCTGTTTACTTTTACTGATGTCAGTTTGGATTGTCAAACAGTCGGTTTGTTTCACTGGTTGTCACAATATGGCGAAAACTCAGGGCCTGACTTCCACAAAAGTAAACTTCCACCAGTAAAAATGAAAATCTGTTTCTGCTGTTATTTCTGACTGAATTTTTCATTAATAAGGCATGCAAGTAAGGAGGGAATTTCTTTACAAATTTACTGATTAGAGTTCCTACTGGTGGTAATCAAACCCTACGGAAGCGTTACAGTTGAAGCTTCTCTATTTTAAGGGCATGTGATCCTTATTATTAATAGGTCCATGGGTTCAGTGGAGCCACAAGCCGGCTGTTTTGCAGTGTGCTATTCTAAGTTCCATTTTTTAATCATTTTTCTTTTTT
The DNA here is from genome assembly GCA_963932465.1 of Maratus speciosus. Taxonomy (NCBI): domain Eukaryota; kingdom Metazoa; phylum Arthropoda; class Arachnida; order Araneae; family Salticidae; genus Maratus; species Maratus speciosus. The sequence continues at coordinate 471,469,315 of OZ010796.1, forward strand.
GTGTAACAATTTTCACTTTAGTTTCACATGACGACGGAACATTATATTTAATAATTTTACGTAACACTTGAAGGCTCGTAAAGGGCATAGCCGGATAAGCATTGGAAACATGCCTTTCAATCAAATTTCCTGATTTTTTCCCCAGATGTGGCTACAAATCTGACATTATATTCCCCCTATTATCACTCTATAAATATTGATATTTAATGAGATAAAAATGTTTTTTCGAATTTTTAAAAAAAGGATTTTCTCAAAAACTACTGCACGAAATTTCATGCCATTAACTTAGGATATATAGATGCCAAAGATGCATAACTGGTAATTTTTGTATAATTTTCTGTTTATAAAAACTGTGTGAAACAGCGAAATAAAAATTAAAAAAAATGAAAATCATATCTTATGGTGATCCGAAAATTACCATTTTCTTATAAAAAATTCCCCATATGTGCCCGTATATTCTATATAAATGCCGAAATTTTGCGTTGGGTACTACATATAAATATTTACAAAAATGTATATTAAAATTATTGAAATTCATTTTAAGGCATTATTTGGGGCGGAGCTACTCAACTTCGACACCCGAAGAATTTTTGGAGTAAACAGTTACATAATTGCTGTAATTTAAATTTTAATGAACACATGAGCAGGCGCGGATCCACAGGGGGGGGCGATAGGTGCGATCGCCCACCCTCCCCAAAAAAAATAATATAAATCCACCGATTATCGAGAATTTCGAGAAAATGATCGCTGAAAAAAAATCAATTTCGTCAATCGTTCGCAGGTAAAAGGATCGCAAAAGGAACGCTAATTTCGTCAACGGATCGCGCAAAAAACCCCAATTTCGTCAAATGATCGCGAAAAACTCTAATTTCGACAAAGGATCATGAAAAAAAGCGAAATTTCGTCAAAGAAGCGCGGAAAAAATGCGAATTTCGTTAAAAAATCGCGTATTTCGTCAAAGGACCACAAAGGAACGCAAATTCCGTCAAAGGATCGCAGAAAAAAACGCGAATTTCGTCAAAGGATTGCAGAAAAAAACGCGAATTTCACCAAAAAATTGAGGAAAAAACGCTAATTTCGCGAAAGAATAGCGCAAAAAATGCTAATTTCGTCAACAGACCTCTGAAAAAATACGAATTTCCTCAAAGAATCGCGAAAAAATACGCGAATTTCGCCAGTTAGCACGCGGGAGGAGATTTCCTAAGCGCGCATCCACGGGAGGGGGGTGGGGTCGATCGGGCAAAGAAGGGAAAAACAAATTTACCAAGTCGGTTTTTAAGAAATCAACACACCATAAGCATTTTAGCTTTTAACTGACTAGGATTAGGACATAATCCTTTTTTGTTCATTCATGAAATACCCCTTGAAATTTGCCAATGTGGGTGGCAATAACAGGACATTTTTTACACATTAGTGGCTTTCTTCAGAAAACATTAAGATGATTGCATTTTTGAAAGGACCTTTTTTTCTTGTTTCTTTCTTTCTTTGGAAATTGCTATGATTCCCATTCTTTTCTCAAACAATAAAGAACTCCTCAAAAATATCGTTATACAGAAATTAGAATTGCAGCTTCTTTGAAAGAAGGAAAAGTTTCAACACCTTAAAGGGATCCGCATAACGTTGTCAATTTCTCTTGTAGAGATTCAACAAAAGGTACACGAAGTGGCATCATCCCGCACCTCAACCCATAGTGTCAAAAATTATGGCGCCTTTCGACAGGACATAATCCTATTTTGTACACTAATTGCCGAAACCTCAGTGAGGTTTACCACTGACACCCGGAAAGTGTTTGGTTTTCGTCTGCTTGCATGTCTGTTCCGCGAAAACTGCCGTTAAAAGCGTTGGATTTATATCTTGGGTGGGGGGGGCGAGCGCCCCGATAGAAACCCCCCATGGATGCGCGCCTAAGAGAATCTCTCCCTGGTGCTAATTGTGCGTTTTTTCCGCTGTCCTTTGACGAAATTCGCGCATTTTTTCGCAATTCTTTGACGAAATTCGCATTTTTTCCGAGATCTGTTGACGAAATTCACATTTTTGCGCGCTTTTCCGCGAAATTAGTGGTCTTTCCCTAATTATTTGGCCAAATTCGCGTTTTTTAGATCCTTTTGCAAAATTTGCGTTTTTTTCTGCGATTCTTTGACGAAATTCGCGTTTTTTACTGTGATCCTTTAACGAAATTTGCGTTTTTTCTGCGACCCTTTGACGAAATTCGCGTTTTTTCTGCGACCCTTTAACGAAATTCGCGTTTTTTCTGCGATCCTTTGACGAAATTCGCGTTTTTTTCGTGGTCCTTTGACGAAATTCGCGTTTTTTTTCGTGTTCCTTTGACGAAATTCGCGTTTTTTCCGTTGTCCTTTGACGAAATTCGCTTTTTTGCGCGACCCTTTGACGAAATTTGCGCTTTTTGCTCGATCCTTTGACGAAATTCGCATTTTTTGCGCGATTTTTTGACCTGCGAACGATTGACAAAAATGATTCTTTTCGGCGAGCATTTGTCGAAGTTTGCGATAATCGGTGAATTTATATTTTTTGATCCAAGGGGTGGGTGGCGATCGGGGCGATCTCCCCCCTTCCTTGGATCCGCGCCTGTGAAGAGGTATATACACCAACCACTTAGATGACATTTTTGACTTTCAAGGAGGTTAAGGCCCCTTCAGATTTGTGAAGGGGATCCTTTTTCAGAGATTATCCTCTTTCAGAAATCTGATATTAAAAAATGGATGTGATAGTTATGTTTTTCAGCTTTCTGTAATTGGTTCTTATGTATTTTTTAGTGCTGAATCCAAAAATGACCTTCATTTTTTACCACACCATCACGTCAGTTTTTTTCACAAATCGCAAATTTTTAAGAAGTCGAAATATTGCGAAAATCTACTATAAAATAGACGTAACTTTTTTTCATAATAATTTATTCATTTTTTTGCTCATACATGGATTTTTATAGTTAAACACGTAAAATATTGTGTATTTAAAATCTTTATAATTTTATTCCATGCGTGGAAGTTTCTTTGAACCGCTCATGCTCTGCTTCCCGCTTTTCTTTTTATCCTCTCTATGGGGTTCATCACGGTATCCTCTTTTACTTTGGCGGCTGATAAGGCTGGAAAATTTGTCGCAGATGCATTTAGAACATTTACCTTCTTTTGTTAAGGCTTTGACAAATTGCTTTGTGAGATTTTCGCTATTTTTTATTTTTTAACTTTGAAACTTACGATTTGCGAAAATCGTGACTTGATGGTTAAAAATGAAGGTCATTTTCGGAATCAGTGCTAAAAAATACACCAAAATCAATTATCAAAAGTTAAAAAACACAATCATGACAGGCTTGTGTTATTAATGATGTTCACTTTAACTAAAAGAACAAAAAATAAGATAAATAATTACCATAGTACAAGAGTAAAAAGGAAAAGAAAAAATAAGACATTTAATAAATAAATTCTGTTATAACGTTTTTAATTTTATGACATAAAAAGTAACACTAAACCATATTTTGAGGAGAGAGCGGGATTATATAAAAAGGGTGTTGGATAACCGAGTGTTTCGGTTAATCGGATGTCGGATAATCGAGAGTCTGCAATATTTTCAAATCGCATTAATTGTTTCATATTCATTTAATAATTAACTGCAAGGAATGATCTGAGCAACAGAAGTTATGACTACGTTGATTATATGTCACTCGGTATCGCCCCCCCCCCCAAAACGATTCTCTGGATCCACCCCTACACATGACCAACATTCTCAACGCTGTCGATATCAAAATGAACATGAAGTTGAAAAACAATGCTTATATGCTTAATGGAATCTAAAATACATCAGTTGACATATTGTCTGCTGACTTCGTTCCAAAAATTCTTCGGATGTCGTAGCTCCGCCAACAATAACGCCTTAAAATTGATTTCAATAAATTTACTATACATTTTTGTAAATATTTATATGTAGTACCCAACGCAAACTTTCGGCATTTATACAGAATAAACGGGCACATATGGGGAATTTTTTTCAAGAAAATTGTAATTTCTGGACAACCATAAGATATCATTTTTATTTTTCTTAATTTTTATTTCACTATTTCACACAGTTTTTATGAACAGAAAATTATACAAAAATTACAAGTTATGCATCTTTGGTATCTATATATCCTCAGTTAATGGCATGAAATTCCGTGCAGCACTTTTTGTGAAAATCCGTTTTTTAAAAAAATTAAAAAACATTTTTATCTCATTAAATATCAATATTTATAGGTTGATAATAGAGGAAATATATTGCCAGATATGTAACCACATCTGGGAAAAAATCAGGAAAATTTATTGAAAGGCATGTTTCCAATGCTTATCCGGCTATGCTCTTTGTACAGTAATTTTAATTTTGCTGAATTAAAATATTTTGCAATCAAATAACGATAAGGCTTCTTTTTCGAAAAATTTGGTTTCTATAACCTTCCCACAGCCTGATATTTCACTGCTACAAAGTGTTCTAAGAAAAATAGCTACATGAGGAGTGTTTCTCTAAATACAGAATTAAGGGATATAATATTTGTTTCGTAGTGTGACATATATTGGTTCTTTTTTAAGTTGCTTTTTCAATTTTCCTCTAGAATGCAACCCTTTCTAGCCCCTTCGGGACGGGAGCCTTTTACGAAATTTTTAATCTTTAGTCACCGGTTTTTAAAAACAGAAATTTATGTTTTCTTGAATCGAGAAAATGCGCTGATTAAATAAGGTAAATTTTACAGTAAAATTTTACTGGTGAGGAAAAAGAAGGATTCTGAGCGCTTCATGCGGCACGTATACGTGCCGCTCGTGCCCAAGAGGTTAAGGTGGTGTCCTTTAATTACTTGTATTATTTTGCAGGCTTTTAGATTGCATACTTATGCGAAGAAATTAATAAATACGCCATAAAAAATATTTGACAAGGATTCTAGATCACGGTTGCCGGCAAAATACTAAAATTTTATTTTTAATACCACATTTTTTATAGAGCTATTAAATCTAACAAATAATATTATACGAAAATAGCAGTATAAATAATAAAGTTTTAGTATTTTCCTTGAAACTCAGCTCTTGATAATTGTACTTATTTAGTTTTTATAATAATTATATTTCATATGGATAATTTTAATTCCAAAACTGACAAACCGCACCAAGAATATTTAATTAAAAATTTACTTTTATAATGTACGTGAAATCAAACAAGTTCTCATTTCCTAATAACTTCCATTATAAATTCTGGTGGTGACAGTCCATTATTTCATCAGTTTATAAACAGAATTACTCAGCGACAGAAATGGTTAAGACTTTGTCGTAAATAAAATTAGTAAATTACAATGAACGTCTATTTATCCCTACACCAGGATTGGCAGTTTGGCCTTGTCTTTTAATTCTGAAATTTTGTTTTCATCCCAGAAATTCCATGTAATATTCTTTGCTTTATTTAAAGACAGGCATTTCGTGATCGCATGAAGTAAAAACTCTTTTTTTCAGAATTTTCGGTATGCATTCGAAATTTTTTAATATAAAAAATGGCCAAATTTGCAGCCGTGCCCTATACTGCACTTTGATGCTCACGTGAACTATTAAAATTTTTCTCTTAACCCTTTGAGGGCCAAGGCACTTCAATTAGTAAAATACTGAAGTGAATGAATGTTACCGGAATTTGCAAACAAATTTATTTGAAAATAAGTAAAAGCGTTCTTAGAAAACCGAAAATTTTCAAATCAAAATTCTGGTGCCAATGCTCCATTTAGGGATTAAAATTAGGTGATCCAACAATGAACGAGCGCCCTAGAAGGTGTTAACCCCTGAAGGATATAATAATTAGGTGGGATATAATATATCCCACCTAATTTAAATGAAGATTCGCACCATAAACTTTTAATTAAATTTTACTTTTTTAACTTTGGCGGGAAAAAGTTAAAAACCCGTTATTCCTCTTTTTGAGGTAATTTTTTTCGATAATTCCGGTGGCTGATCAACATTACACAAATACAATTGCTTGCCCCTGAAACGGTTAATAAACAAATTTATTCAAATCAACCGTTTCATTTAAAAAAACATACACCTTACCCAAAATACTAGGCCTGAGCACTGACACAACAATGACAAATATCATAGGCGGATCTTTTCAGCTGTTGTACGGTCAATTGAATTTGAATACCAGTAATTTTGAAATGATTTTTCCGCATTCTTTTCTCATACATGAAAAATCTTTTTGTAATTTTCTTTTAATTAAATCTTTTGGAAAATACTGGTGTCTAAATTCATAAGAATGTACAAAACCTTAAAATAAACCGCTTACGTCAGCCGCTTCTGTTGTGTCAGCACTCAGGCCTAGTATTTAGAGGGTTGTGTGAAAATATCAGCCATACGTAATCATAGAAGTCTGCTATTAAATAACGTGAATAATTTCTCTTTTAAATTTCACGTATGTAATTTTAAATATGACGATAAAGAGCATACTTTCAAATTAAAACAAGTCGGATGTGGCAATCCCAAAATTTTCTTCTATCTCGTACATGTTAATATTTCCTGAAAAATGAAGCATATCAGTGTCACCAGTTAAGTGATTTACACCAAAATCTAATCAGCAACAATATATGTCAAGTTGCAACTGAATCTGAAGTTTGATGAAAATCCGTGCATTAGTTTTTGAGGTAGAACTATTGCGGAAATCGTAAAAAAAAAACTACATAGCAGCGCCACATGTCGGTCGACTTACTCCAAAAACTACCGTAATTTCCGGCGTATAATCCGCGGATCAAACAATCATTTTTCGATCCAGAAATTTTTTTAAATAAAATGTTACTTTTTAGATCGCGGTAAATATTTGGCTTCAATAACTAAATAAAATCTCTGGTTCCAAACAGAATTGTTTGATCCGCGGATTATACGCGGAATTACGGTAATCAGGACCAATTTATATCAGATACTAGCTAAATCTGAAGTTTAATGAAAATTCATGCGTTAGTCCTTGAGATATAGTTATTGCGGAAAACATGATAAATGCAGCCTAGCAGCGTCACCTGTTGGGCGATTTACTCTAAAAACTAGACAGCACTAATTTATATCAGGGACTAACTGAATCTGGAGTTTTATAAAAATCCGTGCATTAGTTCTTGAGATACAGCTGTTTCGGAAATCGTAAAAAATGCAGCACAGCAGCTCCATCTGCTGGGTGATTTACACCAAAAAGTAAACAGAACCAGTTTATATCAGGGATTAACTGAATCTAAAATTTTGTTATATTCCGTTCATTAGTTCTTGAGATAGAACTATTGCGATAATCATGAATAATGCCGCATTGCAGCGCCACCTGTTGGGCGATTTAAACCAAAAAGTAATCAGCGCCAGTTTATATCAGGGACTAACTGAATCTTAAGTTTTGTTAAATTCCGTTCATTAGTTCTTGAGATAGAGCTATTGCAATAATCATTAATAATGCCGCATCGCAGCGCCGCCTGTTGTGTGATTTACACTAAAAAGTGATCAGCACCAAATTATATCAAGTACTAAAGTAATCTAAAGTTTTATAGAAATCCGTGCATTAGTTCTTGAGATATAGCTATTTCGGAAATCGTGAAAAATGCAGCATACCAGCGCCATCTGTTGGGCGATTTACACCAAAAAGTAAACAGAACCAGTTTATATCAGGGACTAACGGAATCTAAAGTTTTGTTAAATTCCGTTGATTAGTTCTCGAGATAGAGCGCCCAAAAAATGTATGTCACACACACACACACACACACAGACAACAGACGGACAGACAGACAGACATTTTGTAAAAACATGTTTTTCGGGTTCTCTGACCCCTAAAACGTGTAAATCCGTCAAAAACCGAATTCGAAAATTTTCATGAATCCAATACTTTCTTCTTGTAAAGATAGAAGAAAGTAAAAACATATAAATATAACACAGGAATTCTGCTTTTTCAGAATTTAGTGTCGCCCCCGATGAAGAAAAAATGCATATATAAATAGTACAAAACATATTTCAATTTTAAGACACACAGCACACGCTTTTATTTTATGTAAAATGACGCCCTTCCCATCCGCTTAAGAATTCCACATTTACGATCCACTCTTAACCCCTTGGGGACGAGCGACACGTATACGTGCCGTATGAAGCGCTGAGAATCCTTGTTTTCCCTCACGAGTAAAATTTTACTGTAAAATTTGCCTTATTTAATCAGCGCATTTTCTCGATTGTGAAGATACAAATTTCTGTTTTTAAAAAGCGGTGACAAAAGATTAAAAATTTCGCAAAAGGCTCCCGTCCCGAATTGGTTAAACATCTACAGTAAAGTAGGCACAGGACGTCACTATCGCGAAATAATACACAAATGTTGCAAAAAGAGGCCGTCATTAAAGAAACTCGACCAAAAAAAAAAAAAAAAAAAAAAACGGCTGTTTAAAGACTCACAGCACTTCATTTTTTTGTATTATTAATATAGATATTTAAAATTAAATTTAGTTTATAATAGCTCCCTGTTGTACCAAAAATCATTCATTTATATTTTTTCAAAATAGCTCGTATTTTAATTAATTTTTTTTTCAGTTTTTATGGGAAAATGGCAACAAAAAGATATAATTGCTATTTCTCTTTCACTTTCTACAGGAATGGAGTACTTCCGTTGCCAATGTTAAGCAAATGGCTCCAAAAACTACAAAAAAATTAATATTTCAGAAATTAATGGAGATGCAGTTTTCAAACAAATTGCATTTAAAAGTACTTTTTTTCCAATACGACGGTATGAAAATTGAAAATGTGCGACGCTTAGAAGTTTAAAAAATTGCTATAATGTATTTAATCTTACTCAATGGAACAGTGGCGCAGCAGTTGGGTGTTTGTCACCACAAAATTTTAATAGTATTCTTCGCCTTGGAAAGTCTCAGAAATTCTATCCTGAAATAAGACGAAGAATACTAATAAAATTTAGCGGTCTCAATTAATTATCTGGTGCTACACTGCTCCATGACTGCTTACTGCTTTGTTTTACGACTGGCTTCTGTAAGGTAACGCTATTTTTCGGAGAGACTCAAAATAAGCTGTGAGAAAGAAATAGCATGCCGTACCGGGTGCTAAAAGTGTAGGGTTAAATCATGTAAGTATCAATAAAGAAAAACTGACAATTCCTCAAAATCGCGAGCTTCAACTGCTCCCATAGGGCTTGATTACCACTGGAGCCAATTTCCACGAGTAGATTTGAAAAGAAATTTCCTGCTCGTGAATATTTAAACGTCATTCACGAGAAATCATGCTGTGATAATAAAGGGGAAATTTTTATTTGTAGCGGAAACTTCTGTCCGATATTGTTATTCGCGTCTACTTTTTTAAAATTCAGATTTCTTCGTTGGCACCACCTTTTTAAAATGTTAAAGTTCCCATTAATTTCACCTTAACCCTCCGTCTACCAGACGGGTCCATTGGACCCGACAGGTACATACAAAATATTCATTCAAACCAGAAATTTCTTTAAAATAAACTAAGTATATAAACCAGACAAAAATAAGGTAAATAAATAAGTTAAATAGTTTTAAATAAAAATTCTGGTGTAGAACGTTTTATTAAAACTTGAATAAAATTCCCGGTAGATCTAGGGTTAATGGGAAATGTGAAAACAATCGAAATTTTATCATTTCAAAAAAGCGGTGCCAATGAAGGAATTTGAATAAAAAAAAAAAAAAAAATATGCGTGAAATAAAATTATCGGAAAGAACTTTCCAGTAGACCGAATATCTATTCATTTTTACTTGTGGAAGTATGTTCCGGTAGTAGTTAACCTCTCTCGCTGCGTAATTGTTTTTATCAAAATAGCTTCAAAAATTGCGTATTTAACTCCTTCGCGACGAGCGTTTTTAAGAATTTTTATTCTTTTGTCACCGGTTTTACAAAACAAAAATTTTTGTGTAATTTAATCGGGGAAAATTCTCCGATTAAATAAAGCAAAATTTACAAGGAAAAAAAACTGGTTTGAATAATCAAGGAGGATTAATTAGACGGAAAAAATGCATCCACGAGGAAATCTCGGGTTGCGCAAATTTTTCTACTTTTACGCTGCCCGAGGAAATCTCGGGTTACGCAGCGAGAGGGTTAAACCCAGTGTTTCCACCATAATTCGACAACCCAAACAATTATCTTGTCAATGTTAGTGAATTGTATTACCGCCAAGGCAAACTTCCACCAGTAAATTTTAATAAAATTTTCTTTTTATTTAAACGCCTTATTCGTGCAGAAATTCTGTCATAAATAAGTCAGAAATTCCTATTCGTTATCCTGTTGGAAGTTTTCCAAGACTTTAATCAGGGTCTGATCAAATGCAAACAACCGGCGCTATTTTGTGACTGTCTCCTCAATAACTTCACTCGCAACCGAAAGACAATCTGTCCCGTCCTCTTTCTTCATAGCTCCATCGGTTATATATGCATAACATTATTAACCCCTTAAGCGCTATGGCCGATCAGTGTAGGATACTTTTTTAAATTCAGATTGTTTGATTGCCACCAATTTTTTGAAGTATAAAATATTCATCTTATTTAATGGCAGATAAAATAACGAGCGAATAAAGCCATGAACACTATTTAAAAAAACTGGTGGGAATCAAACAATCTGAATAAAAAAAAGTAGCCTACTCTGCCCATGAAAGTCTCGGGCGTGAGAATTAACCCTTTCCAGCTCAGAGCACTTCTATTTCGAAAATGTGGAAATGAATGAAAGACACCGGAATTTATTTGAAAAAAAGAAAAAGCTATATTTCCCGTACATGATAAATGGAAAATATTTATGCCAGAATCCTGGTGTCATTGTGGTATTTGATAATCAGGTTGGGTACATGTAATGGAACACTGGACCACTAAGTGTTATCCCCTTCAAGGGCGGTGGTTCATTTTCGGACCACCCCATTTTAATTCCTAAACGATATATTGGCACCAAGATAATGGAATGAAAATCTTCCTTTTAGTAAGTATGTGAACAAAAGCTTTTGTTTGTTTTTAAATAAATTTGTTTGTAAATTCCGGTGTTTACGCATAGAAGTACCTTGCCCCTGAAAGGGTTAAGGGGTTAAAAAATAAAACTCAATACTTTTTTTGAAAAGTATTCTCACACCACTATTTGCGAAAAGTAATATTTGCCTTAGTTAATGAAAGAACTTCTGCGATAAGTTACGATGTCCATATACCATAGTTGCATATACCATGTCGATATACCATAGAGAGAGTACCATTGTTTAAAAAATGCATAGCAATTTTAATTGTCTAAATAAAATGTAATCCACATAAAAATTAAATACATAATAGTATCAATAATCCTTTTAAAATATATTTTATTATCGCATTCATTTATTTTTCTTAATATTTATACATTCTAAAATACTTAAAATGTATTCAATTATGTTTTTTTTATTATTATTTTTTTTTTTTTTTAACAGATAAAACGGATCAACTAATCAATAACAATCAAACATGTATATTGGTAAAAACTTTATTGTCTGTAGATGTGATACACTAAAGTTTTTTTTTTTTTTTTTAAGATGAAAATACATGTATATGAGTTTTTAAATTTTCAAAAATATTTTGCTTTATGTTTGTTTTCCTAAAATATAAAATTAATATGCACTTTCTGTGGTAGGCTTTTTTATGAACATGAAATATCATAGACCCACAAAAAAGTTATTTTCTTAAGGATAACTACCCTCTAAAAATATTTTATAGTCTCCTAACATCCCTCCATATAACAGAAGCGACTTATTTTTCTATTAAGGAACTTAATTTCATTTCGGACGTGTTTATGAGCTGAAAAATGTGTGATCACATAATAGAAAACGTCTCATTAAATTGAAATAACCATTTTAATAGCTTAGATACTTTTTTATGCGAGCAATCTTTTGCACGAGTTCACAATTCAGTGACTTTTACGGGGCGGTAAATGACGATGTAACCTACGAAATCCTAACGCAGAAAGACACTTTTGCACTTCCAGATCGTAACTATTTCCAGTAAGATTTACTTGCGAAAAAAAGGAAATGAATGAGATATTATTTTTTATATATATAAAAGAAAATCTAACCAATGAATTCATAACGTACAAATGCACATTTGCACTATGAGGTATTATGAATAAAATAGCTTTATGAGAAAGATATTTCAAAACACAGAATTGGGGAACAGGATATTTCTGCCTTATTGTAATATCAGTGGTCGCGTTCTATAGGGAAAATTTTATTGTTCCTACCACTATTTGGAAAATAATACCTTCAATGTACCTTGCTACAGCACATTTTAAATAAAATGATTATGAAAATTACTGATTAAAGGTTCTGGTAGGAACAATAAAATTTTCCCTATACAATGCGACCACTGTAATATTTCATGTATTTTTTTTTAATTTCTTTTGCAAGTGTTTTTGATTGTGTATTGCTATAAATAAGTAAATTATTATGCATTTTACTTTGTATGGGCGTAATATTGTAGAAGCAGCTTAAGTGTTTTAACACTTCTAAGGCATACCTCTCATTTAAATTTTATCCTCAACTGGAAAATTTTTATCAGGATTTATGAACAAAATTTTACGTCCATAATGAACGTGAGGACACGCACCTAATTAGTTTCAAATCAATTTTTCCTTGAACTTTGCTGAGTAACAGAACGAATTTGCCTTGAAAACTTTAACCCTTAAATGCGCGATTTTTTATTTTGTTTCAAAAAAAATTATATATGATTCCCTGAAAGATTTATTACACAGGAAAAATAATGAAAAAAATCAGAGATACATTTTTCATATAATTCCTTAACCCCTTGACCTACGATTTAATTTTTACAGCTCCATGGTTTGGCAAATCCATAGCTACCACTAAAATTTAATAGAGATTTTCGACTATTAAATTAAACTATATTTAATGTGAAATTTTAGTGGTAAGAAGAATTTACATTTGGCTCGATCATCGTACGCGGGCTATGCCCGTCATTGTAGGTTAAGGGGTTAATCTGTTCTTCTTTTGCACATCTGCAAAACAAGTAAAAACTACTGTCGTGTGGCTGTTTTACGCTAAAATATTGCAAATGAGTAAATATTTTATTAGGTATGTCTCCAAATACCTTATTTTACATAATTATTTATTTTTAAAAGCTTAACCTTTAACCCTTTAATTGCCATTATAGAATACATTCATGAAATTATGCAGTTCAGAGAGTCTGACTTCACACCAAAATGTTTCAATGGATAATTTCGATTTATTTAAATACGGAAAGTCTGTTATTGATTAAAGCAGATATTGCTATTTTAATTTCCTGGTGTGAATGAGGTATATACGAATAAAATAATCTATTAAATTAAAAATGCTGTTATCTGCATATATGCAAAGCTGCGCAGTAAACGGTTAAGAAAGAGGAACTGACATATCCTTAAAATAGTGAAGCTTCAACTGTAACCGCATTTTTAGGGGTACATTACCACGAGACAAGACTGTCACCAGTAAGTTAAAGTAGAAAATTCTCTTTATATAAACGCCTCATAAACAGGAAATTTCAGTCATAAATAATGGCAAAAACTGATATTCATTTTTAATGGTGGAACTTTACTTTGCGGTAGTAGTTCCGTCATATTGTGACAATTAAGACAATATCCTGTTTAGTCCAGTCAAAAGATTATAATACCTGGGGAAACTGACACCATGTAAAAATTAATAGAAATTTTTTACCATATTTCTGAAAGAAATTTCCCATTAATTAGACTCTTAAATAAGATGAAATGTTCTTTCCAATTTTACTGGTGGAAATTCTCACTGGCGGTAATCAGAACCTGTTGATCCCATTAAAAAACACAGCCGTCACCGTGTGACAACCTCCTCAGTTACTTCTCTCGCAACTGATAGACAATACACTATATGTCTCCCCCTCTTTAATTATAACTCCATTGATCAGATGAATGGAAGAAATTTCGCAAGTTGAAAATAGTGCCCTGTAACCTCTGAAGTTCTTTTTGAATACTGCAAAATTAAAAGCAGTGGTGGAAAATTGGCACAGAGGAGGAGCCTATTGACACCACTAAATTTGAGTAGTATTTTTCAGGATATTTAATGTTAGAATTTCTGAGTTTTTATTAAGATGAAGCATACTATAAAATATTAGTGCTGTCAATAGGCTCCTCCTCTGCGCCAATTTTCCACCACTGTAAAAGAGAAATTATGAAATATTAATCCAAAAATATTCTGTAAACAAGTGAATCAAGCCATGGAACTATGAATATAGGGGAACTAACATTTCTTTAAGGGAACCGGATAAGCGAAATTCAACCAAAAAATCGAATTTTACTTTTTAATATCATTAAATATTTTAAACTTTTATCTTTTCAACCATGTATTACACATGTTTATATATATAAAAAAAAGTGTTTGATTTTTTTATTCTTTCTAAGAGCACTTCACAGCAGTGGGCTACTTTTTAAAAATTCAGATTTCTTGATTGGCACCACTTTTCTGAAGTGGTAAAGTTCCCATTGTGTTCGCCTTAATTAATATGTTATTAAATAAGGCGAATTTTACTATTTCAAAAAAGTGGTGCCAATCAAGAAATCAGAATTTAAAAAAAGTAGTCCACTGGCTACACTGCTTCGTAGCTTTAATTGGCTTTTTCTCAAAAATTCGATTTTTCAGGTTTGTGTTCCTTTTTTTCAATATCTATTAAACTTAAGAATTCAGATATTTCTAAATACTTATATTATGTTATAGGGCATACTTTAACACAGGGATTTAATGATTTGTTGAGAATTATTTATTTTTGGCAGTGAAATCTTACGAAAAATGCTCTAATTTAAAATTGTCTTTCAATGAATAATTAATAATTAATTTTCAGTTTCACTTCGAAAGAAAATGGTCTGTTAAAATACGTAAAGCATGTTATTCAAACTACTCTAAAAAATCTAGACCTCTATCTTTCACCAATTCTGAGATAAAGGTACATAAATTTGGTGTATTTTAACATCGCCAAGATAGAGCTTACAAGGTCCGCTTAAAATAGTGAAGCCTCAACTGTAACCGTTTTCGCATTATATTTGACTCAAACTTCAACCAGTAAATTTAAATATAAAATTTCACCTTATTTAAAAGCCTTTTTACACAAAATTTAAGTCATAATTAATGATAAAAAAATATATTAATTTTTACTGGTAGATGTGTACTTCGGCAGTAGTCAGGTCCTGCGTTTCCTCCATATTATGACAACCATGCAACTTCCAGTCAGTGTGAGTGAAAATGATTATAATATGTGGGCAAATTGCCACTAGTAAAAACAGTTGGAAATTTTAACCATATTTTTGAGAGAAATTTTTCATGAAAAATACGCTAAAATAAAGCAAAATTTTCTAATAAAATTTTACTGTTGGAAGATTGCTTCAGCAGTTATCAGAAACGGTTTATCCGACGTAAAAAAATCAGCCGCCATATTGTGTCAACTTTTTCCGTTATTTTACTCGAAATTAGTAGACAATACACTATATTTCTCATGCTCTTTATTAATAACTCCATTGTGGAACCTAGATCGGAAACTCACGCTTAGCTAAGTTCCAGGGTTGCCAGTTTAGCCCTTTTTTTTATTCAGAAATTAAGTGTCCATACCAGAAATAAAGTATAGTATTTAGGGTAGACCGGGGCTAGTTGGCCATAGGGGCACGTTGGCCCAGTCGCGATATTTTTCAAACTTTCCGTTGATTCGCTTTCTTCCCCCGACGTCAGCACCATTGTCGGAGCGTCCATTTGAGAATTTTCTAAATTTTGCAAAGGTGAGTAAATTTCCTGTCTTATAAATAATCGTTTTTTATTGTTTGTAGATTACATTTTAGGTTTTGATACATAACAATTCAAAGAAATAATAGTTCGTAGTTATTGTAGGGCATGTTTTTTTATTGAAATACTTTCAGAATAATTCCTTATAGTCACGAAAAACAAAAATTTCAATACGGTGTTAGTTGGCCCATTTGGCCTGCAGGCCAACATGCCCTTTAGGAATTTGGCTCAGGGGTATTGGAATTTTGATATATTTAATGAATTATTTTAATAAACATTTATTATTTTTTAATTGATTTAGTATTAATTAATAGTAAGGAATAATTTAATTTAATTCCTGGTTATTTCAGTCAATCTTTTTAAAAAAGGAAGTTGTAACGTTGTTTACCTCCTCCCTAAATTAAATCATCTGCTCCTGTTGTACAAAAACATTTATAACTTTCATAATTATAGAAAAATCTCTGTTGGCTTGGCTTACAGGTGCAGGTAGATTTCGAAGTTAAGTACCAATTTCACGAATAATTTAACGGATTAAGGGAAATGTGATTTTTTTTCTTATACAACTTCCCTCCCCTCCCACACCCTTTTTTTAGTTTTTAATTTATTTTTGCTGTTAGAGTTGTTCTTATCAAAAGCTTGTCAATACAAAAATTGTAGATAATATTAAGATGATTTGTGATAAATTTAAGTGAATTTGATATCTTTGAATTGACGAATTAGGAATTTTTTTTTTCTCTGAAAACCTATTTTCTTCACTCCTTGAAGGCATTTTTAATTATATCAAAAATCTGTCATTTTACCCCTTTTCCTAGAAGTTTTGAAAACTTTAAACTGATTGGATATGTTATCGTGTCCATAGAAAAGTAATATATATATAAAGTTTCGAACTGTGGGGTGATTTTGGGATCTAAGTGTCATGATCGGTGTAGATCTGCAAAAGTTTTTCAAAAATTCCAACATATGGGAGATTGCAATAGGTAGTATTTTTTACGAAATCTACTTAAAAGTTCGGCCTCCTAGTGTTACATACTACCGCTAAAAGTAACAAATCTAACAATCAAAATCTATCCGACTCTAATATATCTCAATTTTTAATAAAATCCCTTTGTTCGCCTGTCCAGAGAAGAGTTTGCCACAAATAATCCTTTAATAACATCACATTTTACGAAGTGAAAACCTCTTACCTGGGTACTTATTCGTTGAAACTAAATCATCCTTTCTCTCTTCATAATCCATAAAAAGGGCAGTTTCAGGGGAAAAAAAAATTGTCAAAAGCTATATTTTCCGTTTAGAGGCATGTTGTCCCTTCCACAGACAGAATAGAACTGCACTTCCCTATCCGTTGATAAAGATCAGTAGTTAAAACAAAAAAATATTTAAAAAAAATGATATCATCCAACATAATTATATCAAACACATTGCTATATACAACTTATTAGATTATCTAAATCTCATTATATCAATAATAAATCATGAATGTAATCAATAATATATATATTTCATGATAAACAAACTGTGTTTTTTAATACTTAATTAGGAATTAAAATTTTATATAAACGAAAAATATCATTATTTCACAGAAGCTGGTATTAGCCAAAGCATCATCCAGAAATATTACATTTTACTGACAGAAATTTGAAGGGAATGATGCGCTAGAGAAACATGCGTTAGAGAAACATAATAAATGAAAGAAAAGAATTATTGCACTTAACAGATGTACAGAGGCCTTGATACAATTTATTTATCATCTGGTGTTTATAAATCACCTAATTAAGGATGAATGATTTTTTAAATTAATGTACTCTAAGATTTGCGGTGTTTTAACACCTAGCATGCCTTTATTAAAATTTATTACTGTTACGTAATATATTAACCCCTTAATCACCGCCCCCTGAATACTAGGCCTGAGCGCTCACACAAAAATGGCGGCTGCCGAAGGCAGATTTTTTTTAGCGTAGGTACGGTCCCTTAAATGGTGACACCAGTATTTTATAAAAGATTTCTCTACCTTGTTAATTCTCAGAAAAACGAAGCGGAAAAAACTTTAAAAAATTATTGGTAGGGACATTTAAGGGACCGTACACACGCTGAAATAAATCCGCCTTCGGCAGCCGCCATTTTTGGTCCAGCGCTCAGGCCTAGTATTCAGGGGGCGGTGCCTTAATCGTCGCGCCCGTGACTGTCAGGGGCAGTGTAGGCTTCTTTTCTTTTATTCAGATTGTTCTATTCCCACCAATTTTTTTAAATAATGCAATAGGCTTTATTCTCTCGTTATTTTATCTGCTATTAAATGAAGAAAATATTTCAACTTAAAAAAAGTGGTGGCAATCAAACAATCTTAATTTTAATAAAGTACTCTACACTTATTA
The DNA here is from genome assembly GCA_963932465.1 of Maratus speciosus. NCBI lineage: Eukaryota > Metazoa > Arthropoda > Arachnida > Araneae > Salticidae > Maratus > Maratus speciosus. Next base: position 471,487,455 of record OZ010796.1, read on the forward strand.
GGCTCGACGATTAAGGGGTTAAAGACATTTTTATGAGAAAATAAATTCAAATTTTAAAGCAACTTTTCGTCGAAGTTAATAATTTAAATAAGTCACAGTTTTAATATTTAAAATTTTTATTTTAATTTTGGAGGCTATATTGTGTTTTCGTTCGCAAGAAATAAAAATTAAGATTTGGTAAAATTTTGATCATTTCTTAAACTTCTACACTATCAGAACATTAAAATGTGTCGTCAAAAGTGGCGGGCCAACTTACCCCGCAATCGGGGCAGTTTCGCCCAAGCGACTTGGTGTCAGTTTGAGATTCTTAACTAATACTTATTGTTAATATTTTCAAGTTATATTAGTGTGGCTTCTTCCTGAAAGTACACTGATAGTGGTAACATAAAAAGAAATTTAAAATGTTGAATTGTAATTTTTTTTATTATTGTTAGAAGAAAAAGCTGGCCAACTACCTCGGTCTACCCTAATAGGTGACATTTAGTGATCATATAAAATAAAAGTTCTTCTTTCGAAATTTCCGGGATATTTTTGTAATTTCGCAATAAAATTGGAGGCCATACTGACAACCCTGGTAAGTTCAGTGAGATGGGTTTTAGAATCTAAGAACAACGCAGCTATTCTGTTTCCCTCCGCGGCTTTTTCTTTGATAACTCAAGATAGGAGAGGATAGTGGCGTTCTCGTATCCGAATATAATTTGCATAATGTACGTTTGCAGGTCACTTCTTTTTTTGCACACCGGCCGCAAGGCGGCACTGGTGTGCGCTAATAAATTTAACACATACTGAACACGCTCAAAGTATAATCGTTCTGGAAATAACGTAATCACCAAATGAATAATGACGTTAATTACTGTCATAGATTCTCATCTGCCGTCATCGTAAAAGCAGAGGTGCCAAGCTCGCACTAATCTTCCGTAATGCGTGGGTTAATTTAACCCAGTTTAACAAAGTTTGAACCAGAAAAATTATTTGATGAATCTTTATTTATTTAATTCCAGTTTTCTACGTGGAACTTATTTAATTTCATCTCTGAAAAAGAAATTCCGGTACAAAATGTATTAACCCAGGGTTAAATTAACCCACGTATTACGGAGGATTAGTGGCAACTTGGCACCTATGTAAAAGGAACTATATAAACGCATAGCTGCCAAGTTCCCACTAATCTTCCACAATATGTAGATTAATTTGACCCAGGTTAACCACGTTTTGAACCAGAAAATTTATTTGATGAATCTTTATTTAATTAATTTTAGGTTTCTACGTAGAACATATTTAATTTAATTTCTTCAAAAAAAATTCCGGTTCGAAACGTATTAAAACTGGGACAATTTAACCAACATATTATGTAAGATTAGTTGGAGGTTGGCACCTATGTAAACGGATAAATGAACTTATTATAAAAAAGATATGTTTCAGCCAAGTTGTGAAAGTCTTAATGATTATTTATCTTTCAACTGAAGTGATTTCAAAGTTTTATTTCCAATAATAAACATTCCAATAATAAACTTTTGAATAAGGCTGTTAAACATTCGTGTATAGAACTCAAAAATAATAAATATATCTTAATGACCTTATTTTCGTCATGCATTGTAATACTCTCACTTTTTTTTTTTATCATAAATAATGATATGTTCTATAAACTTTCTTCTCTTTTGCAAAATGTAGCCAAGATCGGCAAAGCCAAATTGTTAACGCTCCATCATAATGTTAAATATATTAAACTTAAATGTAATTTCGTATTATTAATGTGTTAATTGAAAGTCAATAGCAGCATAAAAAAATGCCTGCAACCGAAGCACTTAATATTAAGAATATATTATTATTAATCAACCTACCTTCTCTATCCTTAAAGTAGAAAATAAAGAAACGTCCTAATCACCCCTGGTTTTTTCTTCTGCCCCTGAAAGGGGCAGAAGAATTCTGTTCGTAAAATGATGAAATATGTAACTGACGCTAGAATTTTCAAACGAATTTCGTCGAAAGTAAAAATAAAAACAATAGCAAAATTTTATTAAAATATTCTTGGTGCCATTTTTCAGGTTTGGAATTAAAATTATTTGGATAGAGAGTGTGACCACCTCCCTTGAAAGGGTTAACTGACGCTGGATTATATTTATTGGATTACTGCTTTTCGCCGATGTCTCCATCGCTGGACATAAAAAGGTAAGTGAAACTTTCCTAACCTATATTTTAAAAGTAATTTTCCTTTCCGGACCTATATATACCTATAGTCTACCTAGCAATTGTTAAATTCCAAATAATATTTACAAGAATGATTATGAAACTGACAGACTCAGTGTCTTAGTCTCGAATAAATAAATAAAGTGAAATAATCCAAAAATAGAAATAACACAAAATCCAGGAAATAAAAACTCTTACAATAATATAAATTGCCCATAAAATTTTCACAATATGGCATCATATAAAGAAACACAAGTCACGGAGAAATTAAACTCTCATAACTTCTCAAATTGGAGGTTCAAAGTCAAAATGATGCTAATTAAGTAAGATTTAGTTGAGGTCGTAACTGAAGATCCTCGACCCCTATAACCACAAACAGGTCAAAAAAAGGATAAAAAGGCGCGTGCGCTAATTAACTTGAGCATTGAAGATAATCAAATTGTTTATGTAAAGCATTTAAATACTGCTAGAGATACGTGAGATACTCTAAAAGAAATTCACGAAATATAACCTTTCAAGTAAATTATACCTACTAAGGAAACTATATAGCACGAAATTAAATAATTAAATTAGAAATGGTGCGAACGTCCCAATGACTCAGGGATTAACTAATGCTGGATTATAATTATTGGATTACTCCTTATCGCCAATGTCTTCACCGCTGAACTGAAAAAGGTAAGTGAAACTTTCCTTACGTATATTTTAAAAGTACATTTACTTTCCTGAACTAGAGTACCTATAGGATACCGAGCAATTGTTAAGTACCAAATACTATTCACAAGAAAAAAAATCCATTACTAGGTGCCAGTAGGCTGCTTTTTTTAATACTATTGCTTGATTCTGAACTTTTTTAACAGAGTATAATTCGGCTTATTCTCGCATTATGTATTTAAATAAGAAGAGTATTTCTACTTCAAAAAGTAGTGGGAATCAAGCAATCTGAATCCTTAATTGTCCCTCCCGTGATATTCATGGGCTGTGTCGTTGCCATCGAAATACTCAAGACCAGAGGACACGAGTTGCCACGTTATCACTAATCGACGGACTTCTCACTAGTGTTAGAATTGACACCGGAAAATTTTGAATAGCAATTTTATTTTATTTGTGGAATATCTATCATCATATAAAACAATACTAACTATTTAAACTTACTGGAGAGAATTCTGAATCCCAAAATACAAATTCACCATATGCGGAATGGCGCGGTGTTGCAGCATCTGGCTGATTTTATAACGGGGATTCCAGATTCTCACCAGTAAGTTTAAATAGTTAGTATAGTTTTATAAAATAAGAGGTATTCCACAAATAAAATAGAACAAAATTGCTATTCAAAATTTTCCGGTGTGAATTCCAACACTAGTGAGAAGTCGGTCGATTAGTGATGACGTCACAACTCTTGTCCTCTGGTCTTGAATATTTCCATGCAACGGCTGTGTCTTATATTCAGATTGTTTGTTCCCACCAGTTTTATAAAATACTCTATTTGGCATAAATTAAGGTGCCGTTTTACCTGTCATAAAATAAGATGAATATTTTTTTTTCTAAAAAGTGGTGCGAAGAAGCAATTTAAATTTTTAAACTGTAATTTAATGCGATCGTTAAGGTGTTAAAAATTATCACATTTGTAATTGGCGATGATGTATGATGCATCAAACTCACTACATTTGAACTCACAGCCTCCTGAATACTAGGGATGAGCGCTGACATAAAAATAGATTTTTTCGGCGTGTGTATGGTCCCTTGAATTTTGGACCAATAATTTAAAAAATATATTCCTCTTTATTTTTCTCAGATTAACACTAGGACGCCCGGAAATTTTACTCAAGTTTCATAAAAATATTTCATACCAGAATTTTCATTTAAAATTATTTAATTGATTTGTTTAACGCATTTGTCTGTGGATGAAATTTACTTCATTTTATTAAAAAATTTCTGGCTCCAATGGGCATTTAACCATTTGGTCAGAGTCGAATCGACTCAAAGCGATATAAGTAAGCGTACAAACTTAATACTGGAATCAGGCGTAAATTAACACAGTTGCGTTATCTTGTGGACCGGGATAATCCACATACGCGGGCTTTTAGTATGACGGCATATATGACAGGATATCTACCATCTGCGCATATTACCTAAATCTTTAGTCACTCATGGAACTGAATTTTGTTTACCCCATTTATTTATCGCAAAATAATGGCGTAGCGAGAAGGGCGTCCAGATGCACTTGACACCACCAAGTTTTCCTCGCCTTGTCGGAGACATTTCAGCTATTAATCAAGGTGAAAAAACTATACAATTTTAGTTCTGTGAAGTAAGAAAACATTTAGGCAACTTTCTGTAGGTTAACCCCGTCCGCTACGTGGTGTGCGTCCTTGATTGATGTAACCTCGCCTTTAATATTGCGGTTACCTTTCCCATTTAAGATAGGGCGCTTATTTATATCGCTTTGTATCGACTTCCTTCCGGGTATTCTAGTGTTAAAGAAGTCAAAGAAATCTTTTATAAAATGCTGGTATCCAAATTTACGGGACGTTACATATGTTTAAAAAAAAGCTGCCTTCAGCAGCCGTCATTTCTGTGTCAGCGGTCAGGCCTAGTATTCAGGGGGTGGTGTTTGAACTTTTGCATGACGTATATACCTATACGTAAATTACCTATAATGTTACTTTTTTATTGAATGACGGGCATTTGGGTTTACAAAAACACATTTACCGTAATTTCCGGACTATAATTCACGGATCAAACAATTATATTTGGACACAAAAACCTTATTTCATACAATGTAACTTATTAAATAGCGGCAAATATTTAACTTTAATTATTAAATAAAATTTCTGGGTCGAAACATGATTGTTTGATCCGCAAATTATATGCCTGACGTTACGGTAATTGCCTCTAAAATACCCTTAGCGCACGGTTCGATTTTTAGACTTTTCCGGCACTGAATTATGGGAAGTTTTTTTATTTTTTATTATTATTATTATTATTATTTAATATGTCCTGTCTTAAGACTGCACAAATGTTTATACAGCACGTTGTTTGCCACCACAATTTCCGAAATTGGGGCTACGCCTTATTTAATAGCAAAATTTGGTCATAAAATGAGGCAAAATATTCCGTTCTAAAGTATTGATAGCTTGGTGGTTCGAGGGCCACAAGTTGTGCACACGTATTTTATGTATACACGATTCGCGCATCCGTTCGTTAGATTCTGGCTGCTACTATTTTCGAAACGAAGTCTTTGCCTTCTTAACCCCTTAACGGTCGCATTAAATTACGGTTTAAAAATTGAAATTGCTTATTTGCACAACTTTTTTGAAATAGAAATATTCACCCTATTTAATGACAGGTATAATGATACTATTATAAATCCAAGTACACTGTTTTATAAAACTGTTGGGAATCAAACAATTTGAATCAATGACACATGGTGAAAATCACGGGAGCGAAAATTAAGGTGTTAAAATGCAGACATCTGCAGTTAAACAAGAAGACAAATACTACTCAGAAATTCTAAACAACAAAAAAATTGGTATAAAAAAGTATAACACTTATTAATTTATGCATATTTTTATAAAGAGCAAAACAAAATGTAACTGTTATTGACCTGTAGACTGCCGAGCACAAAAATGCTTTGCTCGGGCAAAGCTATGTGGCAAGTAATAATAGACTTTTGAGATTAATTAAAGCCAAAAATACTGATATCATTAAGCCCTCTTTTTGTACTCAAATCATCAAGAAACATTAATTCTTACAACTTTATTAATAATTTAAACAAATTTTGTCTTCTATAATTATATATAATATGGCTCACGTATAGTGTTGTCAGGTGTCCCGCGTAAAATCATGTCTCCAAATGCTCCGGACACTAGTATTTTAACCCTGTCAAGGGCGAGGTATTTCTGCTCCAAAAATGTTCAAATAATCAATTCACACCGTAATTCATGTTCAAATTTATTTGAAAATAATCAAAAGCTTTTTCTCATGTATATTAAAAGATCTAAATTGTACTAAAATATTACTGGTGCCACTTGTCTGTTTGGGCATCAAAATTAAGCGTTTGCAAACTGCAAACGGCGCCCCTGAAAGGGTTAAAGTATTTTTCTTTGTTTTATCTAATAACAGAATTATCTGCGATTAACCCTTAAATGCGCGATTTTTTATTTTGTTTCGAAAAAATTACGTATAATTCTCTGAAAGGTTTATTACACAGGAAAAATAATGAAAAAAATCAGAGGTACAGTTTTCATATAATGCGTCAATCTTTTCTTCTGTTGTAGATCTGCAATACAAATAAAAACTACCCTCGTGTATCTGTTTTATGCAAAAATATTGCAAATTAGTAAATATTTTAATAAGTATGTCTCCAAATACCTTAATTTATAACAATATTTATTTCATAAAACTTAACCTTTAACCCCTTCAGGGGCAAGGTACTTGTATTCGTAAAATAGTCGAATAATTTAGTGACACCAGTATTTTCAAGAGAATTTATATATAAACAAGGAAAAGTAAATTTTCGCGTATTTAATAAAGATGAAATTTTCCTTATAAAATTCCGGTGCCAATGTGGCAATTATGGATTAAAATTACGTGATGCAGTATCACCGCCCTTCAAGGGGTTAATACCCATGATAGAATACGTTCTAGAAATTACGTAGTTCAGAGAATTTGACGTTTCAACAGAAGGTATCAATGGTTAATTTCGCTTTATTTAAATACGGAATGTCTGTTATTAATTAAAGCAAATATTGCTATTTTAATTTTCAGGTTTGAATTAGGTAGAAACGAATAAAAAAATCTATTAGATTCAAAACACTGTTCTTTGCATATATGTAATGCTACGCACTAAAGAGTTAAACATGTCAAAATAACCTTGTGGTGTCCAGAGCATTTGGAGCCCTGCTTTATGAGGGACACCTGGCAACACTACTCACTAGTTTTTATCGGGTATAATTTATAACCGTGAATTTGTGCGATTATTTGTTTGATTATTTTGTCTACATTTAATCCCAAACAATACATTTTTATTAAAAATCTGCCTCTGAGATTATTTTGGGCCCAAAATGGTAGGAATTTTTTTTTTAATAGTCGCCTTTGTCAATTTTTTGCGCCAGATTTTTACATGTAACATAGTAGCAGACGAACTTATAATAACGCACGAAATCGCGGGAGCCTTACTCCGAGGATTAACTTGGACTCAAAATTCGAATGGTGTAAGGAGGTCTTGTGTTAGGAGGTCGGCAAGATCTATTTTTAAGCTATCATAATTTCGATATAGTAATTTTCGGTTTAGATTTCTCTTGTCCACTTGTTTTAAATTTATGTAACTTTGATACTACTTTTTGTTGTAGATTTCGTTTGAAACATTTTTGAATTCTATTACAAGTATTATTCTTTGAAAGTCGTGTTAGCCATAAAGAGATATAAAGTGATGGAACTTAAATAACCGTTTTATTGTTTTGATATCTTTATGTATTTGAGAATTATTTGGACGATATGACTATTCACTTAGGTGCCAAGTTGCCACTAATCCTCCGTAATACGTGAGTTAATTTAACCCTGGTTTAATACATTTTGTACCGGAATTTCTTCAGTGATGAAATTAAATAAATAAAGATTCATCAAATAATTTTTCTGGTTCAAACTTTGTTAAACTGGGTTAAACTAATCCACGCATTACGGAAGATTAGTGCGAGCTTGGCACCTCTGCTATTCAGTAACATCTATGAAGAGATAAATGACGTATAACGTAATAAATACTAACACGGAAAATTACATTTGCATTATTATATATTAATTTTTTCATTAAGATAACGCACAAAAAATTGTGGATAAAAGCATATTACATCCCATTTTTAGAAGTTCTTGACATTTGGAATAAAAATGTATTTTACGAGTTGAGTAAAATTTAAAAACGTGAGATATTTATGAACAAAATAATGTTTCATGCCAAACTGGTAAATATTGGTTAATAACGATTTGTGAATAGTAAAAATAAGAGAAATAAAACTGTGAGGATGTGTTTTGATCTGGAAGTATATTGCAAACACCAAACTTGTGGAATGGTTGAATGAAATCAAACTGATTTTAAGTTAATTGTGTTTTGACGGGTTAAGTAAAAACTTTAAACTTTGTAGAACCGTGATAAAAAATAGTGTTTAAAACCAAAGTGGTGGAATGGTTGGATGAAGTCAAACTGCTTTTAAGTTAATTGTGTTTTGTATTGTAAAAAAAAGTACACAATTGCTAATACCAAACTGGTGAATTTATTGATTGATTTGATTACGTGTAAAAAGTTTTACGAAATTTCTTGTCGGAGAATATTGTAAAAGAAGGGATACAAGTTTAAACTTCGTGACCAGCGATCCGTATACTTACCATATAGGTGCAAAATATCCTTAACTTCAAAGAACACTGTTTCGAGCTCAAGGCTCGCAGTTACTCAACCTAAAAGTATTTTAGAACAGAAAAATACTCTTTATTTATTTACAGGAAAATTGCGATAAAATGAAGCGATGACTACCTTTCGGAATCTGTGAGATAGCAATCGACTTTCCTAAAATAACGTTGAATAATTTATAAAAGATAAATTTCAAGAGCGTTTGATAGAATTTGAATGAGTGCTCTTTAACTCTTTAAGCTCTGGTGGGTGAATTTCTTCAAAATACCCAAATTTCACATTGGCACCAGTATTTTGTAAACAAAAAATTCGCTTTATTATATACATGAAAAAATGCATTAATTTATTTTAAAATAAATTTCGTCGAATATTCTAGTGCCTCTGTGACATTTGGAGATTAAAATTATGTGGGAAGAAATTCCCCCACCAGAGTGCAAAGGGATAAACAGGTTCATATCAGAAAAAATATACAACATCATAATATTAAAAATTTCTGTATTTTAATATGGTTAGCTCGTTTTTTTTCTCAAGATTTTAAATTTTTTCTAGTTCCTGCGTTTTTGCAGGGAAACACTTTGAAAAAGATACAATCATGAAATCTGGCACGTTTACTTCTCGCCGGCGCAGCGTTTTTCCAAATTCTTTTTAATTAGTATAATTAGTACTACACTAATATTACTGTATTCTACTGTAATTATGCTAATTAAGTATGATTAACCCTAGAACTACCGGAAATTTTACTCAAGTTTTATAAAAACATTCTACACCAGAATTTTTACTTAAAACTATTTAATTTGTTTATTTAACTTATTATTGTCTGATTTATACATTTAGTTTGTTTTGAAGAAATTTCTGGTTTGAATAAATATTTTGAATGTACATGTCGGGTCCAATGGACCCGTCTGGTAGACGGAAGGTTAAAATGCTGTTCAAGATGTTGTAAAAAATTATTTATACCATATATGAGGCCTGTATGTTTAAGACGTGTCACTCAAAATAATATTTTGTCAAAAATCAGTTTTAAAAGACTTGTTTTATTATTTAAGCACGTTGGTCAACGTTATCTCAAATTTCCCTCGCTAATGTTAAGCCTACGGACATGTAATGCATTCGAATTTTTCCGATATCTCCATCAGGAGATTAATACTTTTAACTTCATTTTTCTGAGTACAGTACTCCCTTAACATTCGCGGATTTAATATTCGCGAGATTTGATTATTCGCGAAATAGTAAATGTACAACATTTCAACATTCGCGAATAATTAACTTGGTTAATCGCGAATACTTAACTTGTTTAATCGCGAATTTTGTTTTATAAAGAATTTTTTTACAAAGTAAACTCACTTTATTTTACCAATTCTATGAACTACGTAACACAGTACACCTATTTACTGTATACTACTGTATTACTGTATGGCTAAATTTCGCCTTCGTGTTCAGGGAAGATATACATCAGTAATTTTCTTCATTCTTTATGCAGATTTTTTTTTCAATTTTCTAAAATTTCACATATTTATTGCAGGTGAGATATTTTCTGCAAAAATTGTTGGATAAATTTTAAAATATCTGCAACAACTTGTTGGAAAAGCAATAAATGCGATTCTTCACCGGTGAGGAGTCTTAAATTTAAAATAGAAATCGAGGCCACAACTTTACATTTCATGGAAATCCATAAACAAAAGATCTGTTTGTCAAACCACATACATCCCTAAAATTTTCCCGCCTTCAACTTGGAAATAAATTATGTACATTATGCTTATAATTATTCAAATTTATTTAAAGCATGTACTTTTAATGTATAATGCCTAAAAAATATACTTTTTGAATTTCAATTGCGCTTTCCCAATTAAAAATAATTATAAAACCTAACCCTCTTTTTTGCATGGAAAGATAGTCTCAACATTCGCGATTTTGACATTTGCGTAGATTTCCGCGAACCTAACCCTCGCGAATGTTAACCCGGAGGAAGTTGCGCATACCCAGAGTGCGAATGCTTTTTAATTTGTCACCAATACATACAAATAGTAATCGTAATCTTGCAAAGTCTAATAAATTATGAAATAAATTAAGTTGAAGAATACTTTTTGAAAAATAGTTATAACAGTACTAAAAACCGCACAGATCCGGGGTATGTTACACCCCATGCGACTGCTCCCGGGTTAAGGGATTACTGTACTCCTATAGACTGGAAGGCGGCTATAAAGACCATCACCTCATATAATTGAAGAGCTGAGTGGATGAACATGTTATGCTACATTTTCTAAAAAAAATTTTATCTTTTGAGTGAGAGCGTTATGAGGTATCACATCACATGGTGAAGCTAAAATACTAAGATTCTATTTAGTCTTGAACATTTAACAGATTATTCATTAATACCGTAATTTCTGGCGTATAATCCGCGGATCAAACTACTCTGTTTGGACCCAGAAATTTAATTTAGTTATTGAAGCCAAGTATTTACCGAGATTTAAAAACTTACATTTTATTTTTAAAAAATTTCTGGGTCGAAAAAGGATTGTTTGATCCGCGGATTATACGCCGGAAATTACGGTATTTATTATTTTAATATTTAATAATGTCAATAATATTAATAATTTTTAATATTTGAAAATTAAATATGAATTAGTTTTTCTGAGAGAGTTTAGTACCATGCCAGTTAATATTTTAAACACATGGTATCTAACAGAAAATAAATCATTAAAATTTACAGCAAAAACTTTCACCTCAAATTTCTTGAAATGTAATTGTTGTTACTTAACATGTTCTTCCACTTAGCTCTTCAATTTTCGGCTGAAATTCCAGGATTAAACAGAACAGGTTCGAGTCCCGTCCCGGCATGGAATCTTTTTCACTAGGTTGGCCTTTGCGCCTTTTAAGGCTCCTGTCCCTGCAGGCGAACGCACTCACGAGTTAATGCTAATCCTATGGGGAGGGATTTTTCTAATATCTCGTTTGCATTTCGACATTTTTAAATATTTTTTTTTGCATTGGATAGCCAAGATCCGCCTCTATATCGCACCTTTTTTTTTACTTTTTCGATTTCGGTTGCAAATATTTTTTAGAATGACACTTTCATTTTCAGAACCGGATTTGAAAGTGAAAGTAACTTTATAAAAAATATTTGCGACCAAAATCGAAAAAGTAAAAGGGTGCGATGTAGAGGCGGACCTCGTCTATCCAATGCAAAAAAAAAAAAAAAAAAAAAAAAAAAAAAAAAAAAAATTAAATGTCGAAATGCAAACGAGATGTTTGATAAATCCCTCCCCATAGGATTAGTATTAGCTCGTGAGTGTTTTCGCCGGCAGGGACAGGAGCCTTAAGCAATTAATTCGAAATTTGATTTTCATTTGAAATATTGTATACAAGGAGAATGTTTCTCTCTGGAAAAAAATTCCAAGTATTAATATACATTCAATCGATGCTGGATTTAATTAAGTTTGTGTTTGCCCCATGTCGGTGGCTCACGGAAAAATACTCCATCTTGTGCTGCGCTTGTAGCCTTGCCAACCTGTAATAGGAAGACGTTCCAGGCTGGGTATCGTTCCATGTGGTTTAGTCGGTAGAATGTCAGTGCGCTATACTGATGGCCCGGGTTCGAGTCCCGGCACGGAACCTTTTTCACTAGGTTGACCTTTGCGCCTTTTAAACAATTAATTTGAAATTTGATTTTCATTTGAAATATGGTAGGTTTATCATTGTGTTTTCCTGCACCCAAAGGTATGAAAACATGGTGGACTGGGAGCAGGGAAAAGACAATGGTAAACCTACCTGTCAACCACTAAAATTGAGTTTGCAGGTGTTTTCCACCAATATATGACTTGGCAGACCAGCTGCATTTTAATATGCGAATCGATTTTTCTCTAATCTTACAATTTCAGCCGCCTACTCGATGAGGTGATAGTTTCTGCAGTCGCCTTCCGGTCTATTAGTAAAGAATGTTTCTCCCTTTTTCTTTTCTCTGTTTTATTTGCAAATATTTCTAAAATAAATACTTAATTTTATTCTAAATGTTAAAACCTTAACGAACTGTGAGTAAGATTTAAACAGTTGATATTAAATATTAAATTAAGTACAGTCATACAGGGTAACTTTGATCCGCATTTTCTCTATTTTCATATGCCACACTCTTATTTTAACCCCTTGAGGGGCAAGTGATTGCGTTCCTGTAATGTAGAATTTACACCAGAATCTTTGAAAAATTCAATTTCAAAATAAGTAAAAGCAATTTTACGGCTTTATTCCACCAAAGTTAAAAAAGAAGAATTTAATAAAATTTTTCTGGTGTAAAACTTCATTAATCGTAGGTGGTATATAATATATACCGGCTCCCCTCAAGGGGTTAAGAATATTGTTGCAACAAGGGGCATAAAAGAGAAGAAATGATCCTAAATTATTGTTTGACTATCAAAAATTAAGGAATAATAAGGGAAATAAAAAAGAAAAGTGCCCAGCTAAACTGATGGCATTGAGCTCACAGACTATTCACACTAATTGTATATTATACTCTTATTTTAAAGAATAATGCCACTCAAAAAAATAAGTGAAGGGGAATTAGCCCCCGTTTCCCCCTTTATACTTAACCAGTGAACCTCCAAATCTAATCAGGGAAGCTCCTTATCATAATAAACCGGTATACCAAATTTGGAGCAAATCGAAAAATCTTGCAAAAAAAAAACATTTATCTAAATTAAGGGGGTGGACTCACCCCCCTTTATCCTTAACCAATGAATCGCCAAAACGAATCATGGAAGCTCCTTAACATAATAAACCGGTATACCAACTTCGGAGCAAATCGAATCATTCTGCATGAAAAACCCATTTATCTAAATTAAGAGGGGCGGGCTAACCTCCCTTTTCTCCCTTTACCCTTAACCAATAAACCCCAAAACTAATCAAGGAAGTTCCTTAACATAATAAACCGGTATACCAAATTCGGAGCAAATCGAATCATTCTGCATGAAAAACGCATTTATCTGAATTAAGGGGGGTGGACTAACCCCGTTTTTCCCCTTTATCCTTAACCAATGAACTCCCAAAACTAATCAGGGAAGTTCCTTAACATAATAAACCGGTATACCAAATTCGGAGCAAATCGAATCATTCTGCATGAAAAACTCATTTATCTGAATTAAGGTGGGGAGGGGGGTGGACTAACCCCGTTTTCCCCCCTTTATCCTTAACCAATGAACTCTCAAAACTAATCAGGGAAGTTCCTAAACATAATAAACCGGTATACCAAATTCGGAGCAAATCGAATGATTCTGCATGAAAAACCCATTTATCTGAATTAAGGGGGTGGACTAACCCCCCTTTTCCCCCTTTATCCTTAACCAATGAACCCCCAAAACTAATCAGGGAAGTTCCTTAACATAATAAACCGGTATACCAAATTCAAAGCAAATTGAATGATTCTGCATGAAAAACCCATTTATCTGAATTAAGGGGGTGGACTAACCCCGTTTTTCCCCCTTTATCCTTAACCAATGAACTCTCAAAAGTAATCAGGGAAGTTCCTTAACATAATAAACCGGTATACCAAATTCGGAGCAAATCGAATGATTCTGCATGAAAAACCCATTTATCTGAATTAAGGGGGTGGACTAACCCCCCTTTTCCCCCTTTATCCTTAACCAATGAACCCTCAAAACTAATCAGGGAAGTTCCTTAACATAATAAACCGGTATACCAAATTCAAAGCAAATTGAATGATTCTGCATGAAAAACCCATTTATCTGAATTAAGGGGGTGGACTAACCCCGTTTTTCCCCCTTTACCCTTAACCAATGAACCCCCAAAACTAATCAGGGAAGTTCCTTAACATAATAAACCGCTATACCAAATTCGGAGCAAATCGAATCATTCTGCATGAAAAACACATTTATCTGAATTAAGGGGGGTGGACTAACCCCGTTTTCCCCCCTTTATCCTTAACCAATGAACTCCCAAAACTAATCAGGGAAGTTCCTTAACATAATAAACCGGTATACCAAATTCGGAGCAAATCGAATCATTCTGCATGAAAAACCCATTTATCTGAATTAAGGGGGGGGGGGGATGGACTAACCCCGTTTTTCCCCCTTTATCCTCAACCAATGAACTCCCAAAACTAATCAGGGAAGCGCCTAATCACAGTGAACCTAGGAAAAAATTTTGAAGCAAATCGGATGTTTCTATCAAGAGTTATCGCGTTACGTACATACGTACGTACGTACATACATACATACATACATACATACAGAACGGGCGGGCACATTAGCTCTCAGGCTTTGATAGCCTGTGAGCTAAAAAGCAATAAAATATGAATTTTTAGCCTGGTTCAAAGTTACCGAGCCATTTAGGGTAACTTTGCACCATGTGATAAATATTATCTAAAATAATTCATTATAAAAATAAAAAAGAAAAGTGCCCAGCTAAACTGATGACATTGAGCTCACAGGCTATTCACACTAATTGTATATTATACTCTTATTTTAAAGAATAATGCCACTCAAAAAAATAAGTGAAGGGGAATTAGCCCCCGTTTCCCCCTTTATACTTAACCAGTGAACCTCCAAATCTAATCAGGGAAGCTCCTTATCATAATAAACCGGTATACCAAATTTGGAGCAAATCGAATAATCTTACAAAAAAAAAATTATCTAAATTAAGGGGGTGGACTAACCCCCCTTTATCCTTAACCAATGAATCGCCAAAACGAATCATGGAAGCTCCTTAACATAATAAACCGGTATACCAACTTCAGAGCAAATCGAATCATTCTGCATGAAAAACCCATTTATATAAATTAAGAGGGGCGGGCTTTTCCCCCTTTACCCTTAACCAATGAACCCCAAAACTAATCAGGGAAGTTCCTTAACATAATAAACCGGTATACCAAATTCGGAGCAAATCGAATCATTCTGCATGAAAAACACATTTATCTGAATTAAGGGGGGTGGACTAACCCTGTTTTTTCCGCCCCTTTATCCTTAACCTATGAACCCCCAAAACTAATCAGGGAAGTTCCTTAACATAATAAACCGGTATACCAAATTCGGAGCAAATCGAATGATTCTGCATGAAATACACATTTATCTGAATTAAGGGGGTGGACTAACCCCCCTTTTCCCACTTTATCCTTAACCAATGAACCCACAAAACTAATCAGGGAAGTTCCTTAACATAATAAACCGGTGTACCAAATTCGGAGCAAATCGAATGATTCTGCATGAAAAACACATTTATCTGAATTAAGGGGGGTGGACTAACCCCGTTTTTCCCCTTTATCTTTAACCAATGAGCCCCCAAAACTAATCAGGGAAGTTCCTTAACATAATAAACCGGTATACCAAATTCAAAGCAAATTGAATGATTCTGCATGAAAAACCCATTTATCTGAATTAAGGGGGTGGACTAACCCCGTTTTTCCCCTTTATCCTTAACCAATGAACCCCCAAAACTAATCAGGGAAGTTCCTTAACATAATAAACCGGTATACCAAATTCGGAGCAAATCGAATCATTCTGCATGAAAAACCCATTTATCTGAATTAAGGGGGGTGGACTAACCCCGTTTTTCCTCCTTTATCCTTAACCAATGAACTCCCAAAACTAATCAGGGAAGTTCCTTAACATAATAAACCGGTATACCAAATTCGGAGCAAATCGAATCATTCTGCATGAAAAACCCATTTATCTGAATTAAGGGGGGGAGGGTGGACTAACCCCGTTTTTCCCCCTTTATCCTTAACCAATGAACTCCCAAAACTAATCAGGGAAGCGCCTTATCACAGTGAACCTAGGAAAAAATTTTGAAGCAAATCGGATGTTTCTATCAAGAGTTATCGCGTTACGTACATACGTACATACATACATACATACATACATACAGAACAGGCGGGCACATTAGCTCTCAGGCTTTGATAGCCTGTGAGCTAATAAAAAGTGCCCAGCTAAACTGATGGCATTGAGCTCACAGACTATTCACACTAATTGTATATTATACTCTTATTTTAAAGAATAATGCCACTCAAAAAAATAAGTGAAGGGGAATTAGCACCCGTTTCCCCCTTTATACTTAACCAGTGACCCTCCAAATCTAATCAGGAAAGCTCCTTATCATAATAAACCGGTATACCAAATTTGGAGCAAATCGAATAATCTTGCAAAAAAAAAAAAAAAACATTTATCTAAATTAAGGTGGTGGACTAACCCTTTACCCTTAACCAATGAACCCCAAAACTAATCAGGGAAGTTCCTTAACATAATAAACCGGTATACCAAATTCGGAGCAAATCGAATCATTCTGCATGAAAAACACATTTATCTGAATTAAGGCGGGTGGACTAACCCTGTTTTTCCCCCCTTTATCCTTAACCAATGAACCCCCAAAACTAATCAGGGAAGTTCCTTAACATAATAAACCGGTATACCAAATTCGGAGCAAATCGAATCATTCTGCATGAAAAACACATTTATCTGAATTAAGGGGAGTGGACTAACCCCGTTTTTCCCCTTTTATCCTTAACCAATGAACCCCCAAAACTAATCAGGGAAGTTCCTTAACTTAATAAACCGGTATACCAAATTCGGAGCAAATCGAATCATTCTGCATGAAAAACACATTTATCTGAATTAAGGGGGGTGGATTAACCCCGTTTTCCCCTTTATCCTTAACCAATGAACTCCCAAAACTAATCAGGGAAGTTCCTTAACATAATAAACCGGTATACCAAATTCGGAGCAAATCGAATCATTCTGCATGAAAAACCCATTTATCTGAATTAAGGGGCAGTGGACTAACCCCGTTTTTCCCCCTTTATCCTTAACCAATGAACTCCCAAAACTAATCAGGGAAGTTCCTTAACATAATAAACCGGTATACCAAATTCGGAGCAAATCGAATGATTCTGCATGAAAAACCCATTTATCTGAATTAAGGGGGTGGACTAACCCCCCTTTTCCTCCTTTATCCTTAACCAATGAACCCCCAAAACTAATCAGGGAAGTTCCTTAACATAATAAACCGGTATACCAAATTCGGGGCAAATTGAATGATTCTGCATGAAAAACCCATTTATCTGAATTAAGGGGGGTGGACTAACCCCGTTTTTCCCTCTTTACCCTTAACCAATGAATCCCCAAAACTAATCAGGGAAGTTCCTTAACATAATAAACCGCTATACCAAATTCGGAGCAAATCGAATCATTCTGCATGAAAAACACATTTATCTGAATTAAGGGGGGTGGACTAACCCCGTTTTTCCCTCTTTATCCTTAACCAATGAACTCCCAAAACTAATCAGGGAAGTTCCTTAACATAATAAACCGGTATACCAAATTCGGAGCAAATCGAATCATTCTGCGTGAAAAACCCATTTAACTGAATTAAGGGGGTGGGGTGTGGACTAACCCCGTTTTTCCCCCTTTATCCTTAACCAATGAACTCCCAAAACTAATCAGGGAAGTTCCTTAACATAATAAACCGGTATACCAAATTCGGAGCAAATCGAATCATTCTGCATGAAAAACCCATTTAACTGAATTAAGGGGGTAGTGTGTGGACTAACCCCGTTTTTCCCCCTTTATCCTTAACCAATGAACTCCCAAAACTAATCAGGGAAGCCCCTTATCACAGTGAACCTAGGAAAAAATTTTGAAGCAAATCGGATGTTTCTATCAAGAGTTATCGCGTTACGTACATACGTACGTACGTACATACATACATACATACATACATACATACATACATACATACAGAACGGGCGGGCACATTAGCTCTCAGGCTTTGATAGCCTGTGAGCTAAAAAGTATTATAGTTAGGAAAACTTTAAACCCCCAAAAATGTTTTCAAATATGTAAAGACTCCGAATTTACATTTCCCAACATCAGAAGATTTGTATAATTTATGATATTACAAAAAAATTTCAGGCATACGAAAAGTGGAAGAAGAGAACCATGAACATTTAGAAAAATAAAAGACCTTTTTTTGTTCATATAAAACATAAAAATGCAATGGAAAACAATTTTGAATGTTTTATCTCAATAATATATCCATAGTTACAGTAATACATACTATTACTAGTATTATTCAAACAAGAATAAAAAATGTCGAATGTATGAAATGTCAAATTTGAGTAGCTCCGCCCCGAAAAACGCCTTTAAATGAATTGTATGTATTTTACACATATTTGTGAAAATATTTATATGTTATATCTAATGTTCACTTTCGGCATTTATGTAAAATATACGTGCAAATATGGGAAATTTTTGACAGTAGCACTTATAATCAGTAAATTATAAACATCAGTATAACTCTGAGGCGGCTCACAGTTACCCTGAAAATGTGATAAAATTTTAGTGCTTTCTTATTTTACATTTTACTAACTATTAATAAATAAATAATCACAAAATATTATCACATTTACAACATTTAGATAATAATATGTCTGATAAATGAGTATATTGTTACTTACTATGAAAATTTAATTGGATTACAACAACTTCAAAACAGCATTCAAAATTAGCTTGAAAACAGTACTTCACAAAAATTGTTAGATGATGCAATTAATAGCGCACAATGTTGCTAATTTATTTTCTAAAATAAAGAGTAGAAATCCCAGTTTAGAACCTTGCCAACAGAGCTCAGTTCTGGAGTTTATTTAGTCTTTTGGAGTCAAAAATACTGAAAAATAAGAGGTGGTGCAAAGTTACACCGCATGGTTCAAAGTTACCCCGAATGACTGTATATATTTTATAAATATTTTAACAAATAAAAAGAGACCTTTAAGGAAAGCACAAAGAAACAAGAAGTTAAAAATATCAATTTCTCGTAAAAATACTAATACATTGTACTCCATAGGTTTAACAATAGAGAAGGGCATTTGAAGGTCACTGTCAAACACACTTTAGTTAAAGTTTCGTATGAGCTTCAGGTGAGGAGCGACAGTGTGAAACATCCACGCGACATTTATGTGACTTGTTGAGAATTGTCCCGTTAAGTGTTTTTTCCTTAAATCAAAAATGATTTCAAAAAATCCCTTGTAAGTATAAAACACATGTTGCGATTTTTTAAAAACTCCTTAACCCTTTCAGGGGCAAGATACTTCTCTTCGTAAAATGCTTAAATGAGTGATTGACACCAAAATGTGCAAGCAAATTCTTTTCAAAATCAACACAAACGTTTCTTTAGATGCTTAATAAAAGGAAAATTTTCATTGTAATATTCTGTTTTCAATGTGGCTTTTAGGAATTAAAATTAAGTGGTCCAAAAATGAACCACTGTCCTTGAAGGGGTTAACATTAGAACAACCACGTGGATCAGTTTATTCTAGGGATGCAAAACCACTCGCGATCATGCTACCAAGATATCTCTATTTTTACACAAAATAATTTCCTTTATTTAATAACAGAAACTCTGTTATTAATAAGTCCAAGATTAATTTTCGAATTTTACTGAAATGAAATCGTATATTTACCATTTAGAAATTATTCCAAACATGTTTATTTTGAATTGCAAACAGTATTCAAGTTGCTCCCTTTCACTCACATATAACACCGTTATAATCCGAAGTATATTCCGAAAATAAACCAGAAATAAGTATTCCAGAATTTTTAAAAATATTTAAGTAGCAATTACTTGATTTCCGATTGTTTTCGGAAAATACTACTCTAAAATCCTGTGTAGCGAGTTTAGCTTTTCTTTTTATTCCGAAATTTCACCTTCATACCAAACATTCCCTGTAATACTCTTTTATTTATTCAATAAAACAATTCGTACTTGCTCAAAATAAGAAGGAAAAATAAGAATAAAAGAATAAAAAAATCTTTCTGAATTTCTGGTATGAATTCGAAATTTTTAAACAAAAAAAGATCAAACTGGCATTCCAGCAGTATTGCCAGAGGGCTTCTTTTTTAAAGTTCAGATTTCTTTATTGGCACCACTTTTTTGAAATGGTAAAATTCCCGTGGTTCCTTAATTAATATGTCTTTAAATCAGGCGGATTTTACTATTTCAAAAAAGTGGGGCCAATCAAGAAATCTGAACTTAGAAAAAAGTAGCTCACTGGCAACAATGCAACGCAGCTCAGATCTTAAAAAAATTGAATTTTTTTAGGAGTATATATTTATGAAAGAACAACATTTTCTGCGCGTTTCAAAACAACAATTCTGCAATTACATTCGTTATGACGAAATATATATGAGGTATTCACTGTAAACAAACATTTAATACTTTAGGAAACTAAAATAAGGACAAATTAAATTTAAAAAATAAAAAAACCCGAACTAATTCATTATTTCTCATCTATGTGAAACTATTTCTTATATTACTCTCCTATTTTTTTTTTTTGTTGTTGTTGTTGTTTACTTGTATTCATGACTTTTAAGTTGTGTTTAATTGTTAGTTCCTATCTATAAACACTGTTTTGATGAGGCCTATAGATGTCTATGAAGGTTAGAGTTGCAGTAAAGCTAGAGATCCTACCTACGCAACTTTCAGCTTGTGTAATATTTAAACAGAACTTCTGACTGTAGAATAGTCAATGAAACAACCTCTTCATTTTGAAAGACCTATCCAATGATAGGCTACTCAATAGGGTGCGTAATTTTTTTTTTCGTCTCAACCGCTATTTTGTATTTTACTGCCGCCATTTTGAATTTTTAAAAACAAAACCTAGCCTATAACGATCGGACGGTTTAGACGAATCGATAGAGACCAATTTCACTAAAATCCATCCAGCCGATGGTATGTTTCGAGGGTATAAAGAAATCCACATACCCGGATACGCGTTAAACACATAACCCTTCTTGGCAGTCGGGTAAAAAGAAAAATGTTCTGTAATTATAATGTTCTGTATATCAGTAAATAAAGCGAATATTACCGTAGTCCTTGAACTGCTAGGATCTAAAGAACATGCTTGAGTTCATATTTTTCAGTGAAAATTTAGTCGCAAGGATAAATAGGGAGGGTCAACAATAAATTGAATGTTATACTGATATTTGCAATCACCCATGTAACAGAAAATTTTCAAAATGTTCTGTCTCTGTTGCAAATGACTATGTGGATCCTGTTTAACGTTTGTATGCATTTTTGTAAGCATAGTACTCATATTCGTGAACATGTTAACGTTTCTGTAAAAAATTCAAAATTTTTTTACTTATAACACACAGTTTAAGCACACAGCTTATAGCACACATGTTTTAAACTAAATTTAAAACAACTTCCCGAATAAATTAAAAATAAGAATAGAAACAGTATGCAGCAACTAAAACATGAATATATTGATTAATTGGTGTGATATATTCGTTTGTTTGAAATAATTTTTAACTGCGCATGCATGAAAGAGTTCAACATTTTTATTTCATAATTTGGGAAGCAGATGTTTAGAGCAACTTTTAAAAAAACTTCAGTCAAATATCTCAAAAAATCAGATAGTTTCTGACGATATAATTAGATGTTTCCAGGGATGAGATTTATCCGCTTTTTTGCATACCAGTATAATATCAGAGAAAATGTTGTTCATTTAAATCTCGGTTTTTTTCCTATTAAATAACATTTCCTCTAAGATTATACTGGTGTGCAAAAAAGCGGAGAAATCTCATCCTTGCTGTTTTCTAAAAGTAGCTCGTGAAGCTGCCACCGGCGGCTTTTTTTTAATTATATTTCGCCCATTTTCTCATAACAAAAAATCTGTCATATATGCATTAACAACATGACAAGGAGAAATATACTTCAAAATTTACTTTTTTTAAATGGTGATGCCAATAAAATATAAAAAAATAGTCTCCCGGTGGCTTCACCTTAAGTATGGGCTACTGTTTTAAAATTCAGATTTTTTGATTGGCACCACTTTTTTAATATGTTAAAATTTCCTTTGTTTTCGCCCTAATTTATGTGTCATTAAATAAGGATAATTTTACCCTTTCCAAAAAGTGGTGCAAATCAAGAAATCTAAATTTTAAAAAAGTAGCCCACTGACAACATCGTTTTGGACATCAGTGTACAGTCGTGGGAAAAAAAAAGTAAACACCCCCTGCTAATTTTGAAACAAATTATCGTAGAAGAAAGTTACAGGTACCAAAAAGGGTTCATGGTTCATGGTTCGTACGGATACCGTTATTTCTCCAGGACCTACCAGTATCTTTTTATAGAAAAAGAAATCTAGGTTTAAAAGAGCAAAATTTCGCCTTCTTTTAAGAAGAGATTTTCTATAAGAAAATACTGGTGCCGAAAAATTTCCCGGTCAGCAGAATTCAAGGAGGCGTACGAACAATGGGGTTGCCAGTTTGGCCTCGAATTTCAATTCAGAATTTTAAATTCACACTAGAAATTTTAAAAGAAGAATTTTCACTTTAAGTGATCGCTAAATGTCTCTTATTAAATAAAGCGCAAAATGCTGTTTTTTATTTCTGGTATGAATTTGAAATTTCTATATAAAATTGGAGGCCAAACTGGCAACCCTGGTGCCAAGCGATTGGAAATAGAGTCTACTTTTAAATAATGTACATGTCAAAATGAACCCAAACTTTTTTTTTCAATAGCAATAACCAAGTTTGACAACATAAATAAATTCTACACTCTTCAATTAGCCTAAATCCAAGTTTTCATGAAATTTGTACGATTAGTTTCCTAGAAATTTATTATTTTAAAATAAGCCAGTTATAGGCCTGGATCCTAATTGAAATTTGGTACTCGATATTTGAAATGCTACAGAATGGCTATGTCATTTCTATTAATGTGTTATTCCTTGCCAATATGACCATTTCACTAACTTAATATATTTCGGCTATTTCCAGCCCAAATAATTCAATAAAATGAGTAAAATATATTTTTTCAAATTATGCTTTTCTGCACATCGTAGACGGCTCTTAAAACCATCATTTAGACTTTTTAAAATAATTTGAAAACTACCTGAAATAAAATTTGAAATTGAGAATTGGCAAAAAGCAGGATATAATAAATATTAATCTATCAAAAAAAATTTAGGTTGCAATTCATTTTTTTCGAATATTAATTTCATAATTCATAATTCATATTATAAAATTTTTAAAATTACAAATTTTGTGTATTTATAATACTTTATAAGTATTTATTAAGTCTGTATCCGAAAATGTCAAGCATTTTTTATTAGAACAAAGGCAAAAAACACTTAATTTAATTTTTTAAAAATGCTTATAATTAGTGCAAATACTCCAATAGTCTTCTTTGAGTTCATTAGTAACGAATTAAAATTAAAAAGTATACTTCTATTTAAAAGAAAATAAAAGTTTCTTTCATTTAGTAACTTACATTACAGCAGAATCGTTAAAATTAATGAGATGTTGTTAGTTTTAATTTAGATCAATAAATTAAAAAGGTACTTGATTTTTAAAAACAATAAATTTCGTACATGTATCAGATTAAAGAAAAAAGAGCTTTTTAACCATATAATTTTTAATTAGTGTTAAAATAAGCTTTGTTTATGTCGAGGACACTTCATTTAAAGAGAAAAAAGTAGTTAAAAAGGATTCTGAAACAATATATATGCAACGCGTATAAAAATGATTAAATGGAGAAAATTGCAGTCACTTTTTTGGATAGTGTTATAGCGTGTAATAGTGTTTTATTATAATTATCGTCGATCGATGTAATAGTAAAATCTATTCATCGTTGTCCGGTCATCCAAGGCTGTCGTATAGATGGCTGGTGACTTCCCCAACATGGTTTATTAGTGAGAAATTGCAGACTTAGGCATCGGCCGGAGTAGCTCAGTGGTTAGAGCAGCAGTCTTGTATACTGTGGTCCCGGGTTCGATTCCTGGCTCTGGCTAATTTTTCACTCCAGTTGGGTTTATTGTATTTATTGTTTGTATGTCTGTATAATATTTATATATACCTTTATCTGTGTATTTATGTTTGGGTATTTTAGTATTATAACCACACACAAAATTATCACATTAGGATATTTCGGGAGATATTAATAAAAATATGAAAATGAAATTTAACAATAGAGTTCTAAATTTTGAATATTTATAATTCAAAAACTTATTCAAATGACTAGAAATTTAGTTTTTAGGCATAGTTTGAGTCTAAGATTTAAAATCTATTGTTAAAATTGGGTGTTGATATTGAAAAAAAAACAAATTTTGGCCTGGTTTTAATTTGTAGATGGTCCCCTAAGAAAACTTTATATACACCATTTAAAAGTAGACTTTATTTCTAATCCATTGGTAGCAGTAACTATCTTATATTATAATTAGTTGCAGCGTTAGTAGGGGATGTTTACTTTTTTTCCACGCTGTCCATCTGTGTTACGTTTGAAAATTACATTAAAATGAAATCTAGTTCTTTCTATGTTCCCATAATTTTTTCTTTTTATTAAAATATTCCACTAAAAATTAAGTATTTTTTATTATTTACAATCGATAGTTAATGGTAAAAAATAAGTTTTATTAAGTCTGTATCCGAAAACGTCAAGCATTTTTTAATAGAACAAAGGCAAAAAACACTTAATTATTTTTTAAAAAATGTTTATAATTAGTGCAAATACTCCAATAGTCTCCTTTGAGTTCATTAGTAACGAATTAAAATTAAAAAGTATACTTCTATTTAAAAGAAAATAAAAGTTTCTTTCATTTAGTAACTTACATTACAGCAGAATCGTTAAAATTAATGAGATGTTGTTAGTTTTAATTTAGCTCAATAAATTAAAAAGGTACTTGATTTTCAAAAACAATAAGTTGCGTACTTGTATCAGATTAAAGAAAAAAGAGCTTTTTAACCATATAATTTTTAATTAGTGTTAAAATAAGCTTTGTTTACGTCGAGGACACTTCATTTAAAGAGAAAAAAGTAGTTAAAAAGGATTCTGAAACAATATATATGCAACGCGTATAAAAATGATTAAATGGAGAAAATTGCAGTCACTTTTTTGGAAATAACCATACTTCTTCTGTATGAATTAAAATAACGCTAAACATATAATTGCATGAAAATAATTATATTAACCTTTTCAGGGGCACACCATTTTCTGAAATTTTGAAATGAGTGAATGACACGGAATTTACGAACGAATTTATTTGGAAATAAGAAAATGTCTATATTTCACATACACAATAAACGGAAAGTTTCATACGAAACTTCAGGTGCCATTGTGGCATTTGGGAATTATATTAAGTGGTTTTATAAACATACCGCCGCCCTTGTAAGGGTTAAGACATAACATGTTTTGGAGCAGTGGTGACAAACTGTGCCCCCCCCCCCGGATAATTTTAGTGGTATCCTGCGGGCAACAGTTCGACATCCCTGTTTTAGAAGAATTATATAAATCTAACTAAGATTATATATGCTTTCAAAATTTCAACAAATTTATAGACAGCGAAAGCTTATAGTTACAACATATTTAGCGTAATATTTTAAGACAGGGTGGCGAAAATACCTGACACATGGCTGCCAACTTTTACGCTTTCTTCTTACCACTAAAATTTTATAGTACATATTGACTTATTTAATCGTCTTAATCTCAAGATTAAACTAGGCAAAAATCTCTATTAAATTTCAGTGACGTCAAAAAAGTGCAAAAGTTGGCAACTATGCCTGACATCGTAAATGTGTAACCTCTATAATTTCCGAATGGTAATGTTATTCCAAATGGTAATGTTAATTTCCGAATGGTAATGATTAAATCAGACAAATATTATTATTCTGAAATTCTTTCGACATTGCCTTTTTGGTACTCGGGTTCAACACACCTATCAAAAGTCGTCTGAAAATCTTTTATGCCAGTACCCTAAAATCACGAGGGTTTTTCACGAGGGTGAGGATTTTTTAGCCAGTACCCTAAAAAACCCTCACGATCTTTCTTTTTGTGAGCACTTTTCTACCATATTTAGAACAGTAATTTTAGGCAAATTTAATCGGCTTGTTCAATCGTTACATTAAAATAAAGCGAGGGTAAGGAACGGGAAGTAGTGATATTAAAATCCTTGCAAAAGTAAAAACCAAAGGAATCCTCTCCAAGTAATTTTCAATACTTCCTTTCTCCTGAAATCTGTGATTAAATAAGGTAAAAATTTCAGTCTAATTTTAGTGGCAACAGAAGTGTGAAAGTTGACATCTATGGTGTACATGTGTCATTATTAGACAATTGTTATTTCCCTTAGTTATTGTGACTTCGGGTAGTAATGAGCTATTAGAGGGCTTACAGGGATTATATTGCCCATATTTCCGTATGGTATTTCTCACACTATGTAATGGCAGAAGCTGCCTTATAGCTGGACTCTGACTTAACTCTTTGCGTCTCAACAACTTCGATTTAAAAAATATCTACTCAGATGTTTGAATACATCATTTCAAGCATGTAAAAAAATAATTAAAAAAAATTAGAGCATTAACAAATTATCGTCCAAAATGTACTTTTTTCATAGCTGCAACAAGCAAAAAATTACATACCTTTCATAAATATTGACAATTTTGTAATGCAAAAGTTTACTTACTTACCTTTTTAAAAAATCTATTTTTGGACGTCTCCAGATTTTTCTATTTTAACCCCTTTAGGGGCAATTAATTACGTTTTTGAAATGCTGAATTCCCACCGGAATCTTTGAAAAATTCTATTTCAAAATAAGTAAAAGCAATTTTACGGCTTTTTTCCACCAAAGTTAGAAAAGTAAAATTTAATAAAATTTTTCTGGTGTAAAACTTCATTAATCGTAAGTGGTATATAATATATACCGGTGCCCCTCAAGGGGTTAAAAATTTTACAAAGTTTACAATACCAATGCAAATCTGCTCAAATGATAAATGGACGTTTGGCAGAAAAAATTAAATCAGTATCACCATCTGTTCAGATTTCTATGAAGAAATTATATTATTTGCCGTAATGGGAGATAGCAGCAAAAAATTAAAATAGTTTTTAAAGCTTACTCTATAAATAACAATGACTTTTGTGTACGTTACAAATATGCAACACTGTGATACAAGGGGTTAAGGGACGAGTTTTCGAGAATGAGTGACTTAGATTACTTTTAAAGCAGGAAAGAAACCAAAACATTTACACAACCAATGATTTTGACCCGGTTGGAATTAACCATTTCAGACGAAAAATACTTATATTGCTAATATGATGAAATGATTGATTGTCATTAGAATTTACGAACAAATTGATCTGAAAATAATTTAATGCTTTTCTTAACATGCATTGTTAAAGCAAAATTCTTTTTGAAAATTCATCTGGAAATCTGGAAGGCGAAGATTAAAATTATGTGGTATATAATTTATACCAGTGCCTTTTCAAAGCGTCAAACCCTTAAAATCGACACCTTTTATTCACGTATGGGATTTCCGCGTTTTTGCACACCAGTATCTTGTTACAGTAAATGATATTTCATTTAATCGGAATAGTTTTGCGATTTAGGAGGACAACATTTTCTGTAAGAATATACTGGTGTGCAAAACGCGGAAATCTTATCCTGTTTATTTCTAGTCATCATATAGACTGCTCGGGTTAATCAAAGCTGGAAGAACTTGTTAACGAAGATAAATTATCCAAAAACTTTTTCCAAAATGTTTGGTTCTCATTCTTATGAGTGCCAAACTGTGATATCAGTTTAGTGTATTTTTTCATTCAGAAATTTATAATTTTTACAAGAAATTCCGACTAGTAATTTTCTCTTTATTTAAAAATAGAATGTCTGTCATTAAATTACGCAAAGAATTAAAATTGTGAATTTCTAGTATGAATTCTTAATCTCTGAGTAAGCAATTCCGCTAAATATTCAACACTGTTGCCAAATCTTCTGTATTTTGATTACCGTAATTTCCAGCATATGATCCGCGGATCAAACAATCATGTTTCGATCCAGAAATTATTTAATAATTGGAGTAAAATATTTACCGCGATCTAATATGTTGCATTTTATTAAATAAACTTTCTGGGTCCAAATATAATCGTTTGATCCGCGAATTATACGCCGTAAATTTCGGTACTACAAATGTTTTAATATAGTGGTCGTCAAGCTGTGCACCGGGGGCTAAAAAGTAACCACTATTTTAAAATATAAAAATTTGCCTTGATTAACCCTTTGCACTCGAGGGCTCCGCTGCGGAGACATAGTATTTCTTTGCAAAATTTGTTTTTGGCACCAGTAATAAAGTAAAATAAAATGTACCTTATTTAACCTTAGTTACCTTATTTATACTTCTGTACTTTATTTAAATGTACCTTATGTACCTTATTCAGAGCATTTTTGAAATTGTGTAATTGAACAAAACTTCTTTTTTAAAAATGGTGCCGATCGAATAAAATTTGTGTAAAAGACGCCGAGCGCAAAGGGGTAATGAATGATATTATGCGATTAAATAAGTCAAAGATTATATTTCGGAATTTGTGATGGCCAACGACTTTCAGGCAAAAAACTTCAAAACCTGTATTTAAAAAAAGTATTACCTTTCTTAAAAAACAGAAAATTACAATTAAATAAAACCTACATTTTTCTTCGTTAATGGTGGTACTTAAAATGAGAGAGAGAAGCTTATCATTTCTATACGTATGCTCTTAACAAAATCTGTATTTGTTACAACTCATTAAAACTGAATATTTTTGTAGAAAATAGCAGATAAATTGTTTATTTCTATCAGAATAACGTACTTTATACTAAATGTCATAATAATGCTTTTTTTTTTTTTTTTTTTTTTTTATTTACGCTATTTTTAATCTTTGGAGAAAAATTAAGAAGTTTACTCATATTATCAGCATAGACTACTAAGTTAGAATCATTAATTCAATTTTTTTAAATGTTAATAAGCAATTAGAAGTTCAGTTATTAGTTAGGTTTAAGCATAAAAAAAATTCTGAAAACCAAATACTTATATTTAATTTATTGATTCCAATTAAAACTAATGACATTCTAGTAAATGGAATGTCAGCTTCATTGTTTTAAAGGACTCGATAATACTTTTATTCATTGTATTTGTTTGCATTTTTTAATGTGAATGACTTGGTCCTTGAGTAGTTAATGAAAATAATAGAAGCTTTTATAAAAAATCTTACTTTATTCTTATTTCATTCTAAGTACCTTATTTAGAATTAACCTTAAAATTATAATTATCATGCTGGACTCCTTTTAGATTTACTACTGATAATATTCTTATGATAATTAAAATATATTTAAAAAAAATAGTAATATATCATTTAAATAAATGAGGTTTACACAAGCGTTTTAAACTAATTTAAATGTGGAAATATTGTACGCGTGCTACACCAAAAAGAAATTTATTCTTTCCATTGAAACTTTTAAATTATTTATATAATGTTTAAATTAAATAAATCTCTATGATTATTTCAGGAACAAAACATAATTTATACCCTTAAGCACCACCCCCTGAATACCAGGCCGAGCGCTCACACAAAAATGGCGGCTGCCGAAGGCGGATTTTTTTTAGCGTATGTACGGTCCCTTAAATGGTGACACCTATATTTTTGTGTCAGCGATCAGGCCTAGTACTCAGGGGGCGGTGCCCTTAAGGCATGGTGACGTCACGTCGACGTCATTGTGAAGTCCCACTGTGACTTTGTGTCAGTCGATGTTAAGTGATAGTGACTAGAATGTGAAGTCGTTATGGCGTTATTAGAGTCGTTATTGGAGAATCGTCACATTGTGACCACTTTGTGAAGTCACAACGTGACAAATTTGTAAAAAGTGTGTCATTTGTGACTATTTTGGCATTAACTTTGTGACTAAAGCGACAATGCTTTCAAGTCACATTGTGACCAATTTGTGAAATATGTGTCATTTGTGATGAAATTGCCAATAACACTGTGATGGTTCTGTGACGATTTAACTCCTCTTGACGATTCTCTAACAATTTAACAGGAACAGGATCATCTGAAATTATAATTACTGCATGCCATCTTTCTGTTAGATTTGGCTTGGAGCCCTAAAATCGTATACTCACAATATATGAACAAATACTGTATAATATGTATAAATAGGGACATACAGTATAGAGACTTTATTTTAAAGTTAAACATTAAATTTCCCTCACATGTCTTACAACTTTAACATATAATAATTTTCAATATTTGAAGAATATTCCTTTCAAAAATATTTATACATTTTTTCCCCACATGCTGAAAATTTCACAACTTTAATTTTATTTATAAATGACATATAAGGACTATTTTCTGTTGCTGTTGTGGGACAGGCGGAAAGAAAATAAAAACTCTTTTTATTTCTCTACTTTTGTAGTAGGTTATTGAAACTCTTTTGTCTGTAAGTATTTGTGCACTCTCTTTAAAATTTTACTCACTTTAACATACAAAGATAACAGCACATATGTAAAACTGTACAGCTTGCCAACATTTCTGTCCAATAACGCTGATGTTCAAACAAAATTATCTTGTAATTTATCCAACTGAGTGAAAAAATGCCCAGGTCAAGATTCGAACGAGGGACCTTTGGCGCAAGCTGCCAATGCTCTGTCAACTAAGCTATCCTGGATAAATCTGACGGACACAATTCACCCAGTGAATATGAATCTATACTTGTCATTATTATACAACCCTATACAGGGTGAGTCTAAAATCATGGGACTAACTTTAAGGGAAGTTAGGGGACAACACAAGGATTCAGATTTGCATAGCAACCCACGGTCGTAAATGCTTTCCTGCGCGGTCTTGACGACACAAAACACAAGAAAGAAAGGACACGAACAGGAGAAAAAAAAACATGTTTATTATTCTTAGTGTTGGAAAAATGCCGGGACAATGCTGGAAAGTGCAGAGGAACTTGTTGTACGCATCGTGGCAGCTGCTGGGGAAGTCCGGGACATTCCAGGTATTTTCAAGAACATTAGATCTTCCATGCACCGAAGATGCGCTTCCATGCATCACGGCACGGGGTCGTAAATTCGAATACCTACTTTGATGACTATCATTGTCTCTTTAATGCTCTTTTTTCTTAGTTTTTTGCTGTACTAAGGATAATAAACATCTTTTCTCCTCTTATTCGTGTCCTGTCTTTCTTGTGTTTTGTGCCGTCACTACTGCACCAGGAAAGCGTTTCCGACCATGGGTTGCTATGCAAATCTGAAATCTTGTGATGTCCCATACCTATCATTAAAATTTGTCCCATGATTCTAGATTCGCCCTCTATAATAATACTTTAATTATTTTCCATACTGCCTGTATGAATAACACATACTACTCGCATGAGATATAATAATAGTTCTCTGGGTGAATTGTGTCCGCTAAATTTGTCCGGGATAGCTCAAGTAGCAGAACTTTTGCAGCATACGGCAAGGGTCTCTGGCTCGAATCCTGACCTAAACGCTTTTTCACTCAATTAGGAAAATTAAAGCTCGTTTGATTAATTTACCAGTTAAAATTATTCTGTTAAAGTTAATTTAGAGTTGAATTATCTTTTGAAAAAAAAACGTTATGTTTATGCGGAATATTTGAAACATGAAGATTTCAGTGGAAAATCCTGTGTAGAAATGAAGGGGGCGCAACTATTTCTGGCATTACGCTTTGGTACTCCATTATTATAATCGCCTGTGCATATATGATTACACCAAGGTTTCAGTTGCAATTTTGCCAAAATCGTAGTTAAACTTATATACGTATATGGAGCATACTCACAATCTTTTGACTTTTATGTCACTGAATAATAATTTTTATTTTAATACTTTTTTTGTGTTTTTTTTATTTTATATACTGGGGAACATTCCATTGCATGATTGCATAACAATATTAACGAGATAAATAACTTTTGGACGATGCTGGGGGTCCAAATACCAGGAAAACTCCTATACCGTCCCGTGTCCCGGATGCTGACTTTTAAGTTTGGAGCTCTCTGTATAAAATTGTTTTAATAAAAGTAATTCGATGTAATTTTTTTCCGAAACTGGGACAATTGTTTTGTGTAAGTATATAGCAAAAAATTAACCTGCGCAAATTTTTACAGTTGATATTATTTTTTGAACTATGTCCCTGGGTTTTTCATCCTTACCGTCCCTCTTGCTAAACTTATACAGAAAATCACTTCAAATGCAGCCACAGAATTTTTTTCAAGTTTTTCCTCATGCAGAAGTATGCTAGAGAAAAGATGTCTAAAATTCTTTGACAGAAATTTACTGCAGAATTTAAATCAGCATTTAAATATCAATTTCAAGCATTGTGACTTTATTTGTAGTCTTACCGTCCCCAAGGTCATTCTGCACTTTTCGAGGTAGATTAAAAAAAATTGATTTAATCCAATGTTAACAACTGTTTCTAAAAATCAATGAACATTGTGGCTATCACTTAGTCTTAACATGATTTGCCTTAAAATAGGTGGTAATTTTCCTTACCGTTCCATCCTTATCGTCCCTTTTTTACCTATTTCGTCCCTTTTTTCCTATACCGTCCCCCTTTTTACCTTACCGTCCCTTCTTTAACACCCCTTTAAGACAATGTTATACAAAAATTCTGTATTAAAAGTACTACATTTTTATTATTTCTTATTTGAATGTCCTGTGGGTTCTATGCAAATTCATTACAAGTAAAAAATTAGAAGAAAATAAAAAGTTATAGTGGTAAAATGGTAAGGAAAATTAACCTCGCAAGTTTAACTTAAATCTCAGCTAAATAAAAAAAAATTTCGCTGCTGACCATTTTTTCTTTATTTTTAATCATTAAGGCATTCGTCTATCAGATTAAAATGTTATTTTAGCAAGTTTAATGTCGCCAGATTTTTATTCCCGAAAGTCAAAAGATTGTAAGAATGTCCCATATATATATCTGATGTATAGGTCTTATACAGGGTGTCCGAAAAGTCTGGAAACGGTCGAATAACTCGAGAAATACAAAGTAGATTGAAAAACGAAAATATACATGTTAAATATTTTTAAAAAAGCTACTCAGTGATACCAAATTTGACACTCGCAACTCAGCCCCCGGGTGTCAGGGAGTCCAACTTTGAAATCTTGAAGGATAACCTCCCTTTTTTATTGCAGGTTCGGATTCTACGGACAAAAATACGTAACTTTTGTGTTTTACATTTTTTTCTAATATTCGTTGATCACGGTGTAATCGAGCAAATAAAACAGACACATATTTTGGTTTTCCCAACCAGGTTTTGACATCTTGAAATCTGATTGGACTGAGCTTTTATCGTCAAAGTAGCCGTCTTTTGCGGGAATAGTGTTTCTCGAAAACCATCAGTGGTGGTTGTTTTGATGACACTTTATATGCTTTTTCCATAAAAATTAATAGAAATATATTAAATTAGTACTGTATTTGCATATTGTTTTATCCAGTCAATTATTTCAAAATAATAACCTGCTTATTTTGATTTTTTAACGTCTAAATATACACCTTCCTTCCCGGACAGAAAAAGGACAATCTTCATTATTTGGGGGCGGAGTGTGCAGATATTCTGCGTTTTGATGGCTTCTGCTGTTTTTTTTTTTTTTTTTTTTTTTTTTTTTTAATATCATCTAATTCAAGAGGCTGATTCTGGTGAACAATTTTTTAAAATTATTACTATAGAACAAAATACAGGACAAAATATTAAAAAAAAAGATATAAAAACTTTGTATGCTGTCTGAGCAAAGGATGGGGAAGTAGCGTAAATTTCAGTGGGTGTGGAGTATATATTTTGATGATTGTTAGTTACTGTAACTCCAAAATATCAAGTCGGGCAGACACTTCTTCAATAATTCTTATAAACGTAATAATTTATTGCATTTTAAAATATTTTTCAACTTACCATTTTTTTCATAATTTTTAAAATTAATAATTTTAAACAATTGAAAATTTTTGATCTTTTAAACTTTTTCATTTAAAAAATAATTAAACTCTTTAAGCTCTCTGGATTATTTCTGGGGAAGACGACGCTTTAATTTGCATAGGAGAAGGATGATGTAGAAAATTGTTTAATTATTTATAAATTATTACAATAAAATATCGAATGTGACAAAATACAGGGTATCTGAAGAGATTGGAAACGGTCGAATAACTCAAGAAATTCATATAAGATTCAAAAAGAAAAAAATACGTGTTAAATATTTTTTTTAAAGCTATTCCGTGATACCAAAGTTGACACACCATCCCGACCACCTGGGTGTCAGAGGCGTTCCAACTTTGAAATTGTAAATGATAATCACCATTTTTTATTTCAGATTCGGATTCTACGGGGAAAAATGCGCAACTTTTGCTTTTAACATTTGTTTTTCGAATCTTTGTAGATGACGGTGTAATCCAGCAAAATGTCACAGATACATATTTTGTTTTCTCAACCATGTTTTGCAATCACGAAATGTGATGGGCCAAAGCTTTCGTTGCCAAAGTGGGTCGCCTTAGCTGGAATTGTGTTTGTCGAAAACTATCAATGGCGGTTGTTTCGATGGCAAAAAGTATGCTTTTGCCATGCAAATTAACAGAAATATATTGAATTTGTTTTCTATTTGTGTTTTTATTTTATCCATTCAGTCCATCCTAATGAATTAACCTGTGTTTTTTTAATATTTTGATGTGTAAACATGCCCCTCCTCTTCCGAACAGAAAAAAAGATAATCTTCGTTCTTTGGTAGAAGTAGGCGTGGATATTCGGCATTTCGATGGCTTCTGCTGTTTTTTTATTTTATTATTTTTATACTCTAAATCGTGGTCAGGACGTGGGTGTATGGGATTTTTTTACTATTACTAACTATAGAGTAACATATAGGACAAAATAAAAAGAAGTACATATAATTTTTTTGTGTGCGGGCGGAGCAAAAAATGGGTAAGTTGTGTAAAATTCAGGTGGGGGTCGGATTGGAGATTTAGATTATTGATTAGTTACTGCAACCAGAAAATATCAAGTAGGGCAAAAATATTTTCCATAATTCTAATAAATGTAATAATTTTTTTTAATTAATATATTTTTTTCAATTTAACATTTTTTTCATAAATGTATAGAAAAATTTTTATATTTGAAAATTTTTAATTAAACAAATAATTTAACTCTTTAACTCTGTCGGGATTTGTGAGGCACATATATTCATCGTCAAAAGGTGCATGTGGAATTTGTTTTGGGCACCATTAATAAATGAATAATATTATTTAATTTTTTAATTAAAGGATTTTTTGGTATTTCACAAGTAAAGGAGACAGTTGTAAAAACACGGTGTATTCCAAATAAAATTTGTGCACGCGTTGCGGTCTCGAAAGTGTTAAAGTGTAATGATTATTTGCTGGGGTAGACGACGTGTTAATTTTCATAACAGAAGGACAATGTAGAAAATTGTTTGTTTATTATTACAATAATATAACTTATGTGACAAAAAATATAATCTAAAACATAATTAGCAGAACAAATTAAAACAGATCAGTTTATTTTCTTCATTTTTTAAGCCCTAGAAGGGGCATTTATTAATATATTTCATTCAGTTAGTTCTACGTTCTTAAACTTTTGTAACAAATAAGTTAAACCAATTGAACAATTTAAAAAAATCAAACAACATGATACATAAAACCCATTAAAAACTTAGGTCCGTTAAAGAGAAATCTAAATAAATTTTAAACTTTTTTCCTTTTTAAGTTGCAAATATTTGTATTGCAGATTTTGTATTATGCTTACGATGAGTGTGTACAAAATGATAAGGCACATGTAAAATACAAAAAAAAAAAAAAACATTTTTAAAAGTATAACATTTATTTCGATTTAATTTAAAGGGAAATTCTAGGGATTTTTAGGATATTTAAATTATCATATTGTTTAAATTTTGTTTTTATTTTGTAATGTTCATTTGGTTTAACCCTTACCGGCACGGAGTAATTCTGTTTATAGACTGATGAAATAATAGACTGACATCGGAATTTATAAACGAATTTATTGGAAAATACAAACTTCCTTATTTTCAAGTACGTTATAAATGGAAAATTTTAATTAATATTCTGGGTGCCAGTAAAATAAAAATTATGAGTCCTTTTTTAAGGACACTGTCCGCAAAAACTCTAACTGAATGAAATATATGAATAAATATCCCTTCTCGGGCTTAAAAAATCTATGAAAAAACTGATTTGTTTTTAATTTGTTCTGCAAATAACGTTTTTGTTTATATATTTTATCACATTTGTTATATTATTGTAATAATTAATAAATAATTAACCCCTTAACAGTGTGGCCCAAACTGGATTCGGGCAAGAACACTTTGCTTGCTTCGTTATTAAAAGCATTTTGATACCACAAATTTGTAACTGTAAATTTATCTTTATTGATTGTCAGATGTTTTTCGATTAAGTAAGGTAAATATTTTAGTATGGAAAAAGTGGTGTCCAGCCTCATTTTTAATTTTTCTGTAAGAAAACAAATGCACTGCTAAGGGGTTAAACACTTTTCTACATTATTCTTCCCCCATGAAAATTAAAACGTCTTCTCCTCCAGGAAATAATCAACACTGCTTAAAGAGTTAACCCCTTGAGGGGAAAGCAAAAATGTCTCTAGATTTTGAATTCTCACCGGAATAAACGAAAAATTTTATGTTTAAATAAGGAAAAGCAATGTTTCAACGAATTTTCCCCAAAGTTAAAAATGTAAAATTTAGTTAAAATTTTCTGGTGAGAGTCTTGTTTAAATTAGGTGGGATATATTTTATCCCACTGCCCCTCAAGGGGTTAAATTATATTTTTAATTCAAAAGTTTACAAGATCAAAAATTTTCCATTGCTTAAAATTATTGAGTCGTTCGTATAGGGTCATCCGTTTGGAAAAATGAATTCGTACCGGAAAATTCTATCATTTAATAATTAGACAATGATTCCTATATCTAATGTCTAATAATTACCGGGCAGGATTTTCCGGTGCGAATTCATTTTCCTAAACGGATACGACTTCCCGAACAACCCAATAATAAATTTAAAATTAGGAAAAAAATGTTAAAATGGAAAAAAATATTATTTTACAAAAAAGTATTACATTTATTAGAATTTTTGAATGTTTTCTGCCCTACTTGCTAGTCAGTAGTTGCTGTAACTAATCAATCATCAAAACCTATAATCCCACCCTCCTCCACATGAAATTTACGCTACTTCCCATCTTTGATCAGCCAGCACAAAAAGATTTTATATGTTTGTTTGTTTTTTTGCTCCATTATGTTATTCTATAGTAATAATTTAAAAAAAGCTTATATACTCCCATCCGGCGCCGAATTAGGGGATTTTTTTGACAGCAGAAGACATCGAAACACAGAATATCAAAACACTCCGCCCCCAATAATGAATACTATCATTTTTCTGTTCGGGAGGGGAGATGCTTATTTACTCGTCAAAATATCAAAATACGCAGTTTATTATTTAAAAGTGATCGACTTGATAAAAAGACATACAAATAGAAAAATAATTTAATATATTTCTATTAATTTTTATGGAAAAAGCATATAAAGCTCCATGAAAATAATCGCCACTGATGGTTTCTGAGAAACACTATTTCCGCAAAAGACGGCAACTTGGACGTTAGAAGTTCTGGCCATTCAGATTTCGAGATGTCAAAACCTGGTTGGGAAAACCAAAATATCTATCTGTTTTATTTCCTCAATTACACCGTGTTCAACGAAGATTAGAAAAAAATGTTACATACCAAAGTTACGTATTTTTGTCCGTAAAATCCGAATTTGCAATAAAAAATGGGGGTTATCATTCAAGATTTCAAAGTTGGACCCCCTCTGACCCCCTCTGGCCCCCTCTGGAGGGTCTGTTGCGGGAACAAATTTGGTATCACTGTGTAGCTTTTTTAAAAATATTTAACACGTATATTTTCATTTTTCAATCTGATTTGTATCTCTCGAGTTATTCGACAGTTTCCAGACTTTTCGGACACCCTGTATATGTTGTATATGCAGGGTGGCGAGTGGTCAGGGAAAAACACAGTCAAAATTTGGGGAACTACCGGTATTTTCTTATAGAAAATACTTCAAATAATATAAAGGGATTAAAGAAGTCGAATTCCTCTTTAATAAAATACTGGTATATAACAACTTTTCTGACTGCGTTTTTCCTTGACCACTCGCCACACCTTTAATATATTTCTATTAATTTTTATGGAAAAAGCATATAAAGCTCCATGAAAATAATCGCCACTGATGGTTTCTGAGAAACACTATTTCCGCAAAAGACGGCAACTTGGACGTTAGAAGTTCTGGCCATTCAGATTTCGAGATGTCAAAACCTGGTTGGGAAAACCAAAATATCTATCTGTTTTATTTCCTCAATTACACCGTGTTCAACGAAGATTAGAAAAAATGTTACATACCAAAGTTACGTATTTTTGTCCGTAGAATCCGAATTTGCAATAAAAAATGGGGGTTATCATTCAAGATTTCAAAGTTGGACCCCCTCTGACCCCCTCTGGACCCCCTCTGGAGGGTCTGTTGCGGGAACAAATTTGGTATCACTGTGTACCTTTTTTAAAAATATTTAACACGTATATTTTCATTTTTCAATCTGATTTGTATCTCTCGAGTTATTCGACAGTTTCCAGACTTTTCGGACACCCTGTATATGTTGTATATGCAGGGTGGCGAGTGGTCAGGGAAAAACACAGTCAAAATTTGGGGAACTACCGGTATTTTCTTATAGAAAATACTTCAAATAATATAAAGGGATTAAAGAAATCGAATTCCTCTTTAATAAAATACTGGTATATAACAACTTTTCTGACTGCGTTTTTCCTTGACCACTCGCCACCCTGATATGTCATATAAGGTAGATTTGCCGGTAAGAGACACATTTAACGCCTTAATTCTCTCTCCTTCACGGGCTGTGTCCGTTATTCAGATTGATTTCCACCAGTTTTATAAAATAGTGTAAAATAGTGTAATTGGCTTTATTGTGGTATGATTTTACCTGTCATTAAATAAGGTGAATATTTCTTTTTCAAAAAAGTTGTACCCATAAGCAGTTTGAATTTTTAACCCTTTCCAGCGCGGAGTAATTCTGTTTATAAACTGATGAAATAATGGACTGACACCAGAATTTATAAACGAATTTATTAGAAAACACGAACTTGCTTATTTTCAAGTATGTTATAAAAGCAAATTTTTAATTAAATATTCTTGGTACCATTAAAATACAAATTAGGTGTCCTTTTTTAAGGACACTGCCCGCGAAAGGGTTAAGCCGTAATTTAATGCGACTTTTAAGGTATGTACCTACACTCAAATCGCTGTTTTTGCGTAATTTTTCGATTTATTTATTTATTATTTTAAATTAAACTTTAAACATTTAGGATTCCAAAAATGCTTTACTTTTGGTTCAGTGATTATAATAAGCAAAGTTATACCCTATTCACACTGTGATAACGGAACTATCTTAAACAGCAGAACTCTCCGAGAGAGTTACACAAACTCTCTCAGGGAGTTTCAACTTTCTTCGGACTAGAGACAGTCACGACCATTCACTCTCGCTGGCTGTAAAGCTTCGAATATATTGATTGGTTGTTGCAGGCGGTTTTATCTTAAGCACATGCGCATATAACACTGTGACGTTCACTGAGTTATCGTAGGCGAATTTTTCGATGTGAACAGGTTTCCAATTCCGGGAGGGTACTACCTCAAAATTAAGAGAGTTCGGTGGTTTAAGATAGTTCCGATATCCCAGTGTGAACAGGGTATAATAGCACAAAATATAAACCGTAATTGAACTTTCTTAAACCGGAAGAGCCACAGAAAGTTAAAGAACACATTTTAATACACAAACATATAACATATAACATATACACAAATATATAAACCCCTACAAATATGGTGGATTTCAAAATTGTAAACTTTATACATAATTTTTTGTGCTCTATCAAAATTTTAATTTGCGTTTTCTCGAAAACGGCGTTTTTCATAGCGTACGTTTACGGAAAACATCATTTCTTAAAAAGTTTTTAAGTTATTGAAATAAAATTTTATGACAAGGTTCTGCTCGTCTATAGGTATGCTATGAAGCAAAATATAGCTTGTAAGTTTGTATATATTGATGTAAGAGCCATTTTATTGAAAAATACACATTTTTTTTAGAAAAAAAAAATCATGTTTTCTATACAAAATATGGCCTAAGTTAATAAGTTTAAGAGGATTTCAAATATTTTGCTTCATAACACAGGTAAGTGGTTTGCTAAAAAAGTGAAATACAGTAATCCCTTAACATTCGCGGTTTTAATATTGAGAAAAAAAAGTTTTGAAATAGAAAATGCAGAACATTTCACCATTCGCACCACTTTTTATAAAGAAAAATTTTTATAAACGCGTTGACAACACCTGCAAGAAAACTATAATACAAAATGCATTTCTTTTAATATAGTCTTGTGAACAGAATACAAAAATAGCTGTTTTGCGGTCTCGGTCTTGCCGTTCGCGGAACCTAACCCTTCGAATGTTAAGGGATTACTGTATATTGAATATATTTCGTTATAGAAGGTTTGGCAAAAACGCATTTTTTTTCTAAAATTTGAATAAATAATGGCTAAATTTGAAAAGTTAATAAAAATTCTTTTAAAAATTTATATGAATTCATAGTTTTATTCCCTGTTTTAACTAAAAACACATATTTTTGATTAAAATTCCATATTTTTCTAAAAAAAAAAAGCCCCGAAGGTAGGCACACACCATAACACTAGAACCGCCATAGCGGTCATTTTGACCGGTAAAAAATGAAAATATTTCGATTCGAATAAAAAAAAAATTTCTAAAATTAGTTAAATCTGTACCATGGAGAAATAAGTTAAATAAATAAGTTAAATAGTTTTAAATAAAAATTCTGGTATAAAAGAGTTTTATAACACTTGAGTAAAATTTCCGGCGATTTTAGTGCTAAGCAGTTAAGACATTTTTTTTTTAAATTATTTTTTAACACGTTCAAGCCGGCGCGGTGGGTCACACTCAACTGTCTCAGAGTTGTCAAGTTTCCGGCTTTTTGCACACCACTATTATTTTAGAGAAAATTTTGTTCCTTTAGGTCGCCCAATTGTTCTAATTAAGGGGACAAGAGACCTTTAAAACCTTAAAAATCATTTTTTTTTGTAAATTTCGTTTTAAATATTATTGAAGGGTACATTATAAGCATTCATCTGAAAAAAAAATGGAATTTTATGTGTCGTCTTAGAAATCTTAGAAATGACCCCTTCGCGTTCCATATCAATGAAAATCGCCAATATTTTTTATAAAAGTTTGGTTTATATATATAAATAAAACTGTGCATCGAATTTTATAGACTAGAATATAAAGGTTTTAAAAAAAATTAATTTTTCGAAATATTTTAAATTTTTTTTAATTAAAAATTTTTTTAATTTTCCAATTTTTTTTTTTTTTTTTTTTTTTTTTTTTTTTTTTTTGTAAATTTCACTTTAAATATTACTCAAGGGTTCATTATATGCATTATGGCATCTATTTATCACAAAAAAATAAAAAATAAATTATTTTTGAGAAAAAAATGGAATTTTACTTAGAAATCTTCGAAATGCGGCTTGCGCGTTCCATATCAATAAAAATCCCCAATATTTTTTATAAAAGTTTGGTTTATATATATAAATAAAACTGTGCATCGAATTTTATATTATTTGAATATAAAAATTAAAAAAAAAAAGTTTGAAAAATTTTCATTTTCTTTTTTTCTTTTTTTTTTTTTTTTTTACCTTTATACCTACTACCTTTTTTTTTTTACCTTTATACCTTTATACCTTACCATAAATATATGAAATTCGATGCACGGTTTTATTTATATATATAAGCCAGACTTTTATAAAAAAAATTGGGGATTTTCATTGATATGGAACGCGCAAGCCGCATTTCGAATATTTCTAAGATGACGCGTAAAATTCCACTATTTTCTCAAAAAAAAAATTTTTTTTTTCATTTTTTTGTGATAAATGCTTACCATAATGCATATAATGTCCCCTTGAATAATATTTAAAGTGAAATTTACAAAAAATAAAAAATTGATTTTTAAGGTTTTAAAGGTCCCTTGTCCCCTTAAATAAAACAACATTTTCTGTATTAAAATACTGGTATCCAAAAAGCCGGAGACTTGGCAGCTCTGAGACAGTCAAGTGTGACCCACCGCGCCGGCGTGAACGTGTTAATTAATAAGTTATATAAGTATTATATATTATTATTACATAATTATTTTAGTTAATAATTATTATATTCCAGTTTTTTCAGTATTATGTTAATCTATTAACAGTATTTAACAATTCTCACAGTCTCATTTCCCAATATTAATCAAAATTTTATTGTAACTAACAGAAATATCTCAAAACACCCAAACTTCCAGTAATTGACATCCTCTGTTCCAGAAATGGACACTCTCTGTTCCAGTGATGGACACCCCACAAAGAGTAGTACATATACTTCTTTTATGACTGTATTAATGTCTTTTATGACTGTATGTTCATTAATTAACCAAAAATTAATGAACACATATTAATGAAAAAAAATAATTATTTTCAAATAAATTTAACAGCTAGGATATTGATAATTAACACTAAAACGACCGGAAATTTTACTCAAGTTTTATAAAAATACTAGCAAGCTACACCCGCTTCGCTGGTCTATTTTCCAAATGATCCTTGATCAAACAAAATTATGAAGTCGACGTTGTATTTTAAATTAATATGGACCTTCACCTGGAAAATCTTTCCGCATTTGCTGAATACTATGCGAACGCTATTTAGCTATTATATTATCTTATGGGTTAGGCAAAATTCGGGCTATTCAGAAGAAACTCATTTTACAGTATATATTTAAAGTAGAGGTTAAGAAGAAAATACGGCCGTAATGATAATCAGAAATGTTAAAATGTTCTCTAGTCACCACACTACTAAAATGAGAGATAATTACAATGATTGCAGAGAGTGACCACTGGACATTAATTATGTTCGGATTATTCACTTTCGTTTGATAGTTCTTGAACTCCCGGCTTCTCAGCTTGGTGCTATGTGTGGTTCTGGCAGCTTAAATACAATTTCTCTCTACGTTGCATTATATTTTGTAATATATGTCTTCTAGCAGGTTTACTGCAGTTTTCTATCTTCGGATTACAGCAGAGTAAATACGGTAGAAAAAGTAATAAATTGTTTCCACACAAAATGTCTTTAGCTTTCATTAAAATAAATGTGAATCACATAAAAGTGGATTTTTAAAAATGAAGTGTTTGAATAAAATTAAAATAATGTCATTTCCATTACCATTTCCTTTATATATATATACCACTTGCAATTATGTAACTGTTAACCTGAAAAAAAAACCTCGATAACTGATTATGATAGAAAAATAAACCTCTTGTTTTCATCTAATCAAAATCTTCCCAATCTTCCATAATCGGCTTCACCGCTAAGTTTTACGGCAAATATTAGAAGTGTTTGCAAACTATATGGT
Organism: Maratus speciosus; assembly: GCA_963932465.1. Taxonomy (NCBI): domain Eukaryota; kingdom Metazoa; phylum Arthropoda; class Arachnida; order Araneae; family Salticidae; genus Maratus; species Maratus speciosus. Next base: position 471,531,371 of record OZ010796.1, read on the forward strand.
TACAAATTTACCAGAGTTAACACACGTAAAACATACGTAATTATGCGCCAAACTACATTCTATTAAATAAAGTCAAATTGCTGTTGGCAGAATTATAGATCTTTCGCCAAAAATACTCTTTGTAAATGTCAAATAAAGTCAGTTACACAAAACTTAATAACCTAACATGTTATAATATAACGAAATAATCTTTTTTCATTTCTCTAAAGAGTACAATAACAGGGAGAAATAAATAGAATTTTTATTTTCAAAATTGCATTATTCTTCAGTCTGCTGCCTAAATAAACCTAAAATCGTTAATTTTTTCCTCAGTTTAGCGACTAGGATTGTGCGTCATAAGAACTTGCTTTGTAATGATTTCTATTTTCAATTTTATCTGCATTTCAGGTACTTTTTTTCTTATCTAGGCTAAAATGATAAATCAACAAATATTGTTCCACCAGCCACCATTGGAATTTCAAATTTTTTTTCAAAGTATTTATTTTTTAGTGACAGTAAAATAACTGCAAATAAAAAATATATAATACTAAATCTTCTTTTCTCCGTTTGCTTCATAATGATAAAACATAAATTTACTAATCGCTAAGTACAAATTTCATGTAATCTTCTGCAATCGCGATCACTGCCCAGAGACTCTTTCAAATATAAAAGAAACATCCAAATAGTTCAGTAAATACACTAATTAGCGGGTAACCTGATTACGGAAGATTAATCCAATATCAAAAACCTTAAAAAAAAACTGAAAAAATGATGACGAATTAAAAAGATAATTGAACATTTATTTCAGTAAGCAATTTTTATTGTAAAATATTTTCTTTTGTGGTATTAATAACGCAAAATTGCATAAATTTTCTTAAGAATAATCTTTAGTACTTAACATTTGAAACAGTAGACTTTTCTAAAAGAGAAATTGGCGATATATGTAAAAAAAAAAAGAAAAAAAAAGAGTGGATAATATTCGTTGATCTGAGTTCGAGGTTATAAAAGTCATAAGTTTGGGGAAAAACAAAATAGCATGTTTCCGTAGTAAAGTACGCAAAAAATATTTTAAATATCTGAAATTAAATTATTTATAATATGCATGTGTGTGGGGGGCAAACGTTTGCATTAAAATTTAAATATTTGACTCCACTTTTATGATATTAACTGCTATTTATATAATATCGTCATTTTTATAATTACGTCTGCTAGTTTTTTTTCTGTAAGAAATACATAATAATAATAATAATAATAAAAATTGTTACTCACAAGGAAGGTCTCCTTAAAACGCATACTCAAAATATTTTGAAAAAGCAAATGCTAATAAAATGACTCATGTATGTAAAAAAGATCGGTAAAATTATTGCGGTAGAGTCCCAGTAGAAAATCTGTAAAAAAATATTTTTTCGAGTATTTGGCGCGAAAAGACGAACGCTCCACGCTCTTTGGCGAACCAATACGTTTCCTCGCCAATTGCAAGCGATTGAAATGCATTTATAAATTCTTTGTTAAATAAGTAATTAAATGCCTAATGCTCAATGAATTTAAACTTAAACTGTGGATTAGTTTATAATTTTTGCTATAAGCTTATATAATATATGCAAATTGTGTGTTATTTGTATTGAGCTATTTAATTTAATACGGTGTCACCGGCTGGATAAATTTTAAGGGTATTTTAATTAAGAATGCTATCATTAAACATTTCGATAGTTGTTGTTTCCATGGCAATAAAACTCTCTTGTTGTCTCTGACACTAACAATATCGAAGTCAAATTGCCAATGCTCAGAATCGAACCTTAATTTGAGTTTGAAACACTTTTAATCCATTTAAATTTCGTTGTAAACGGCATAAATACGATCGTTAAATTTCATTATTACATATATAAATGTATAGGACAAAACTGCATTTATAAATATGTATTTATTTAAATTAAACTTACTTAAACTAACTTTGTATCGAGAGTTGAAAAAGTTTTTCTTAAAGAATAGTTATCATAGTTTTATTCAAAATTTTATCGTGTCGCCATCCAGCGCTACATCGCAAAAAATGAAAATTTCATTATTTTTTTAGGAATGCTAAATAGAGGTTCTGCCGATTTTTTTTATGGATATATATACTTATGAGAAGAATATTCTATGATTTTTTTCAAATAATTCTGAGCATGTGCTTCCTTGATATCATTTTATCAATTTTTCAGATGCATTTTTCTTAACCTGATGCAAAAGATAAATCGCCAAATATTATTTCAATTGCAATGTTTCAACTGAGTATTTTTTTTAAGTATTACGATCATTCTCTTTCATGTTTAAATTAAATATTTTCGTTTTTTAATATTATCACTCATTAAAATGGATTTCTTTTTTTTCTTTTTTAAAGATTTTAAATAAAATTAGTAACAGTTTTTTTTTCTTTTATTTTTCTAGGTGCAACAGCCGTTTCAATTTTTTCAACAACAAAAAACTTCGTCAAGAAATAAAATGGTAACCTTATCGTCCGAAATAACACAACTTTCCGTCATAATTCTATAACTAATCTACGTAGAACGATGTGTTATAGCTTAAAACCTTTCCTTAAACGATACCTATCTAACAGTATAAGTTTCGTCAAAATCCATGCAGTAGAACTCGAAATCTAGATGTTCGGAACGAAATTTCCGTTTGGATTATATATATATAATAGATTTTACACTAGAATTTTTATTTAAAACTGTTTAACTCATTTAACTTTCTCTTCGTTGTATTTTTTAAACTTATTGTATAAAGATAATCCTGGTACGAACCGAAATATTTTCAATTGGTAGGGGTCAAAATGACCCCTTACGATACGTTTAGTATTAATAAAATAAATTGAGAATTATTTACTGTTTAAATCAATTATCATAAGATGTGATTGTGATTATCACAAGATCAATATTTTAACTATATTAGATAGACAGTTTAAAATAATAAATGCCAGGGAATTGCAGTTATCAAATTATTCAGACAGCGGGGGATTTAAAAAGGTAATAAAAAAAATTACGAAAAAACAGTTATGGAATATTATTGCATAAATTCGTATATTTGCCGCTATCTTTAACAGTTGAACACCCCGAAACTACTTGATATATTATTTGTAGTAATTAATATTACAAATATGAAAGAAATAATACCGCAGGTTGTGACTGTTTTAAATATTAAATAAAATAATTTCAAGATAAAAGTGCAGACCCGATGCTTCAGGCCACTGATCTGCAGATTAACTAGTTTCATCACTACTATAAATAGAAATTTAATTACTAATATTAGATTTTATTTTATTTTATTTATTTATTTTTTTTTTTTTTGGTCAGAGATGAATAAGAAACATTTAAGACAGGAAATAACAGATTTTTTTAAACACATTCTGTAACTTTTTTCTTTAAATGGGGAGGGATTGAGCTCTATGAGTTCCATTTTTCCTTATGCCCTTAAACTATATTCTCTTATTCATGATTTGTTTTATTGATTGCCAGATTATAAAATATGCAATGCAATGTTATAAAAAATATTAAATTGTTGAAATCTTATTAACCACACAAAATTAATTAAAAACAGCTATTTATATAAAAAAATGGTGTTATTAATTTCTGGTAACTGCAATTTAAATACGTATTAAATTTGATGACTTGGGTTTTCAGTTAAGTCGAAAGATTTTTATGTACTGTGAACAGTACTAAAATTGCATTTTTAGCAATGTCGACATAGCATGTCCATTACAGGAAGTTGAGTAATTAAGCGTTCGAGTAATGGACATGGGTCTTAAAGCTTTAAAAATAAATGAAATTTTTAAGTGGACATTAGTATATAAAATTCAAAGTTTTCTATTACTACCAAAGCAAAAACATGGAAGTTTTGTAAGAAAATAAAGAATATATAAGTTTATTAAGTGAATTAAGCTCTTAACATGTTCATTAAAATTTTCATTGAAAAACAGTGGAACTTTGAACCATTATTTTCTGTTTTCTGATTGCTTTGATTAAGAGTGTCATCAATAATACAGATTATAAAACATGCAAGAGGGAGTTATAGGGAGCTATGCAAAAAATAATAAAAGCTAAATTTCTATTGGTTATTTTTTTATAAACCAAAAACTTTCAAATGTGTCCATTACCGGAAGAAGTGTCCATTACTTGCACATCTACCCTAGATAATATTCATACGTTTTATTATGTGATATGCTTCATATATGCCTTATATACATGTCACATAAACAGGGTGTGTCTAAAATCATGGGACAAACTTTAACGGATAGTAGAGCTCACTATAAATTACGCGCTCAACAACGCTCAAAAAACAACGCTCAATTATTGTATAGGAATATATGACCAGAAGTGACGCGTTGAGGTAGAAACACCAGAGAAGCAATTTGACGCTTTTTTTATTTCAAAATTTCTCATTCATACCAGAAAATTCCTATATTATTCGTTTCTTTATTTGAGACAGACATTTCATGATTACATACAAAATATACTCTTCTTTGAAAATTTCCGGTGTGAAATCGAAATTTTTGAATAAAAAACCCGCAAATCTGTCAAACACAGGAAGTACATGAAAAGAAATAGAAATGAAGATTTATTTAATTTAGAAATTTCGACTTCATACCGGAGTATAATCATGGAATTTTTGCCTTAAATAAAGAAAAGAATAATATAGAAATTTTCTGATATGAATGAGAAGTTTTGAAATAAAAAAAGCGTCAAAGTACCCCCCTGTTTTTTGTACCTCAACGCTTCAGTACCGATCATATATTCCCGTGCAATAATTGCTTGTTATAGTGAGCTCTATCACCCCTCAAAAATTGTCCCATGATTTTAAACTCACCCTTTATAAGTCATATGACAGAAATTTCATCATATACATAATAAAATGTTATGCACGGAAATTTTAAATCGTTTTAAATCAAAAAATTATTTTAAGCGCTATTTAATGTTGAAATTACCGGGATTTAGTGATTAGGTGATTTACAGGGATTAGGTGATTTACAGATTCTATCTGGCCAAAATTTTATTTTTAAAAGTTTATCCTAGCGTAATTTATTTTTTGTCTGTTAAAGTTCAATAGTTAGGGTGTTGTATCCTGCTATTGGTTTTGATATAAATATAATTGTATGGTCCATAGACTAACGCAAATTTGGAGCTTCTTAGTTGAGAATGATTCAATCAATTTGAGAACGGTTCTTTAATATGTTACTTGAAGCGGAATAAAATATACTGCTCGATTATGGACGCTTCCATACAAAATATGGACTTTATTTTATTGGATTTGTGCATAAAGTTTGCACATATCAAATGTTATTTCATATTTAATGTCGCAAAAAAACTCTGTATTATTTTACAAATTTTCAGTTTTAATACAGAAAAAGTTATGTGACAAATCACGATTAAGCTCAAATTTTGATACGATTAAATAGCTTAGATTATTATCTTTTCGTTCCAATTTAATTTGTCTGCCCGTAGGCGCCCTCCCAGTTTTCAGAATTGTTTTTAGCGTAGTATGTCTAATATTTTTTTTTTTTTTTTTTGGAAATTTTAATTCAAGTACCATTTTCTTTTCATCAAAGACAGCAGGACTTAAGTTAATGAGGAACTTTCGGATCATTATGCAACAGCAACAAGGTTTAAAATTTAACGAAAATGTGAATTTGTTGAAAATATTTTGTTTATGATGAAAATTACAATGAAGAGCACATGAAGTTTTGCAAAAACGAAATGTTTAAATTTATGACCAAATCAGGACAAAAATTGCCAGTTGCATGTAGATATCTCAGGACAAAATGATTTAAAATATAGTTCCTGGCGTCAAACTTCGGGTGGTTACAAAATTGATCCAGGCAAATTTTCCAAATTTAGATTTCATACAATGCAAAACATAAAGTAGGCAATTTCACGTGATATCTTACGATTCCCATTCTGTACATAAGGTTTCTCTGTGCAGAAATAAATATAAATATACACCAGAATATAAAATACAGCAATTTTCATTAAAGCTTTTAATCCAATTTTTGCCCCGTATCAATTTTAGAAAAAGAAATTTTAGGATTTGTTATAATAATACAAAAATAATTTTATCCCTTTAGCTTCTATACAGTTAAGAAAGTATCATTAAAATTATCAAAAAGAACGTAGAATCATAGGTCAATCAGATTCAAAAACATTTTTCAATGCATTCGGACTACTATAATAAAACATCATACCTTAAAAACATGAAAAACGATGTCTAAGTAATAATTTGAAAAACATGTAACACGTTTGAAAACACAATTTCAATCAAAGTCTTAAAAACAGCTGAAAATTTTGTAAATCTCTGTATATGAACTACATATTTATCATATAATTCCCTATATGCTAAAATTTAGAACAATTAGTGAGCGCATAGCACATTTGAAAATTCCTCGTTAGCAATTTCCGTCAATATACGGAAATGTACTTCAGATGTTTTGTGCAGCCCTGTATATGAACTATACATTTATCATATAATTCACAATATGCTAAAATTTAGAACAATTAGTGAACGCATAGCACATTTGAAAATTCCTCGTTAGCACTTTCCGTCAATGAATGGAAATGTACTTCAGATGTTTTGTGCAGCCCTGTATATGATTCATAGAATTTATACTAAATAGTATGCAATTTTTATAATTTAAAAAGGTGTTCCACAACTGAAAACGCACTTCCATCAGTTATTTTTATACGGATAAAAATATAACTGATTTATTTTGTGTGACCATGTGTGTATATGAAAGATGACTGGCACATCATATTCAATAGTAAGCATCTTATAGAGCACCTGGGAGATATAGATCAATTTAAATAATTTAGAAATATTGTAACATGAACAAAATTCTCCACAAACAATATTTCTCCATAGACCGTAATGTAAGATAATTCTTTTTAGTGTCCCTGTAAATGATCGATAAACGCTATCTATACCATATTCTATAGCAGCGGTTCCCAACCCGTGGGCCGCGAGCACCGTGGTACTGGGCCGTAGAATCTTGGGGTCTAATACCGGTTTTTCGTGACAATTCACTACAGGAGCGCTGGCTGTTGATCGCTGGGCTTACATTCGTCAGTCATCAAGGTCAACGCTCTCCTCCCTCCGACATTCTCCACCCTTCTCCCCACCACGTCCGCATTCCGCACTTTTATTATTGACTCCTTTGTCAGTGGCTGTGGTTTTCTGTTGATGTATCATATCGTTATGTGTACTGTGAGCTAATATTACTTCACGTCAATATGGATGCTTGGTTTCGGACGGGATCTTGTCGTAAGACGAAGTTGGAGAGTGATGAAAGGACTTCTACATCTGTTTGTACTAATATTACTTCACGTCAATATGGATGCTTGGTTTCGGACGGGATCTTGTCGTAAGACGAAGTTGGAGAGTGATGAAAGGACTTCTACATCTGTTTGTACAAATAGTGAGTTTGAAATGAACGCGAAATCCAGTCTAAGTTGTAAAAAAATAGCAAGGAAAACTAAAATATATTTTCGTAAATATAACCCTGATTTTTTAAAATGTGGGTTTATGTTTTCTGGTTCTGAGGAAGAGCCTAAGCCTTAGTGTGTGATTTATTTCGAAATGCTATCCAACAAATGTATGAAATTTTCAAAACTTGAAAGACATCTATCAACTAAACATCCTGAATGTGTAGGAAAGTCTTTGGATTTCTTTGAAATCAAGAAAAGAAATTTTTATATGTCTAAATCTACCATGGAAAAATCTTCAAAACAGAACAAACTGGGCACCAGAGTTTCTTATGAGAATTCTTTGTTAATCGCAAAGAAGGGTTCAGCTCACACCGTGGGAGAGGAACTTATTATACCCGTAGCAAAAATAATAAGTAATGCTTTGTTTGATGAAAAATGTACAAAAAAAATAAACGAAATTCCATTATCAAATACAACCGTTAAAAGAAGAATTGATGAAATGTCGGAAGTAGGGGAAAAAGGACAGTTCAGCGCCATAAGGCGGATTGCGGATTGTGTGGATGTGGGTGGAATCCACCTTGTGGGTGGAATCCACCTTGTGGATGTAGGAGGAGGGTGGAATCCACCTGTTGGGAGACTTATCCTATAGTAGGAGGGGTTAAATGTTGGAGGGGGCTTAATTTTTGAGGGGGCTTAATTTTTTTTTAATCGACTTAGAGTAGAAATGGGAATATCATACTATAACATGGGTCTGTTCGACAGGAAGTATGAAGACACTAAATTTTTCGATGGGCTTATTTTTTAGGGGGGCTTATTTTTAGGGGGGCTTAATTTTTTTTTTTTTCGAATCGACATAGAGTAGAGATGGAAATATCATACTATAACATAGGTCTTTTCGAGAGGAAGTATGAAGACACTAAATTTTTCGACGGGCTTAATTTTTGAGGGGGGGCTTAATATTTTTTTTTTTTTCGAATTGATTTAGTATTAGAATGGAAATATCATACTATAACATAGTGAGTTAGGTGTTTTCGAAAGGGAGTTTGAGGAGCCTAAATTTTTTAGAGGGGCTTATTTTTTAGGGGGGCTTATTTTTAGGGGGGGCTTAATTTTTTTTTTTTTTTTTTTTTTTTTTTTCTGAATTGTCTTAGAATTTGAATGAAGATAAAAATGTCATATGTTTTCTGAAAAAAATTTTCGATGCTGCCATCTGTATGCGGTAGTGCGAATTTATTATTATTGAAAATAGTATTTTATTTTTGAAAAGTTTTGAGGAAGGTTTGAACCTGCAAAATAGTCTCTTGGCTCGATGATATGTTGAAGACTTAACTAATCGAGCCAAGAAACTATGTCTATATGTTTAGATTTTAGATGTTTCAAAACAAAAAATTGTATTCCCCCTTCTGTATGCGCAAAGAGAGGTTGGTTTCTTAAGATAACTCATTAATACCTATTTTAACTGCTCACTCTGCGAATTCTTTTAATGTGTATGATTTTTAGTTTAACTGATTTTATCGATTTTGTGAATGAGAGTTTGATTATTTTACGCACAAATGTATGATCATTTTAGAAAGCCGTGGTTTCGAACCTGCGAACTCCCATTCAAATTTCATTTTTTGTAACTGATAAGCTATCCACTATTCAAACCGCGCCCCGACAATTAGTGAATTACTTTTGAACACTATGTATTTTAAAAAAATACCTACCTCTTCCTCTTTCTTATACTAGGGAAGTTAATACAATTTTATGTTTAAATTGAAGGAATAATTAATTTTTTATATTTCTTTAATAAGCAAGTCATTTTTTTAGATCGATTAGAAGGCTACCAAACGATTTGAATTAAACATTGTTTTTACCAGTATTAATCCTCTTACCTAATTTTAAAATTATACTTTTTCTTGTGAACCATATCCTATTCATTGAATCGTCTGAAATTCACTTCCCAAACCCTTTTATCAACGTTACTCACTATCTATCACAAACATCCGATAAGTCTAATCAGCTTTTTTCAACAGAAAATAGCTAATATGTAAATATTGATAACTATTGAAGAGATTATTTCACTTGTTTCCAGATTTTAAATGAAAGTTTGAACAGATTTTCTATTTATCGATTATTATAAATTGAATCAACTCATAGTTTGTTATTGCAATAGGTAATTATTTGATGATTCTACAGTAGTTCTAATAAATTTTAAAACTACTGCCTCACTTCAACTCATTCTTTTATACAGTTTAATAAATTTAGTATGAATTAAACCATTGGTTTGTCATATATTTCACTGAAATAGTAAAATTAAAATGTAAAACCTTAGAATGACGAATTCAAAAACGTAGCGTGATGAATCATATACTTTTTAAACATTACATAAAAACCTTTGGATTGATTCACTTCCTGTGAACTTCCTACACATACTTTTTTATGCCACGTGTTTTTCTGAAATGTTTACACCAATCATATTACATGATTTGCACTATCATAATAATTTTTTAACATGCGCTCCCCTATGATTATATATAAAATTGAATGAAACGAGACTTTTTCATTAGTGTTTGCTATTCTTTGAGTGTGTGAAGACGCTTTTTTCACTTAAGATAATATGGCTACTTTTCAAGATGGACATTCTACTATGTTAAGCGATGATGTATCAAGTTTGAATAATCAATATTTTTCATCAAGATTAAATGATCAAGACATGGGATTAATAGTACAACCTAAAGTAGAACCCGTTTCAGATGATGAAGCGGAATCCTCCTCATCAGAACTAAAGAAACAGAAGCCACCTTTTTTGTGTACTGTTTGCAGCAAATCTTTTTCACGAAAAGGCAATTTAAAACAACATTTGATGATTCATTCAGAAGAAAGACCATTTATATGTGACATCTGCCAAAAAACATTCTCTAGAAAGGCTATTTTGAATCGTCATAAACTATCCCATTTAAAGATTCCTTCCCAACATAAATGTGAATCGTGCGATGAAGCGTTCTCAAAAAAGTATGACTTATTAAAACACATGAAGATCCACAAGTCCTCCAAAAAGGATAAATGTATTCAGCATAGTGAAATATTCAATCCCAACTCCGATTTTTTATATCATTTGAAAACTTCACAGAGAGTTAGATGCAAAATTGATAATTCACCCTCTTTAAAAGATATGTTTTTTGAGAAGGTTAAGCATTTTAAAAGGCAAAATGCGTTAAACATATTTACTAAAACTGTAATCAACTCTAACGAGGAGAATGCTACAGACTTTAACACATTTTTTGATAGTGTTCATTCGGACGTTTTAAACGAATTAATCTACCAGATTCAAGTTAAAAGATCGATGAAATGGTATGCAAGTGTACAAGTTGTTGTATATCGTGTAACACAGGAAGGTGTCTTAGAGATTGCCACACCCTATTTCCTTTCAAAAACTATACTTGAATTAACGAAACAAAACTTATCTGATCATGTTGAGGATACCTTTGCAAAAATTATTAAGTCCTATGAGAAGTCCACCAGACGTGGTTTTAATTGGACATTAGATAAAATATTGAATTTAGAACTATCTACCTTTAAAATATAACATGATTTGAAATGTTTATACCTTTTTGAAATATGTGTACTCATGTTTTCACTATTGTAACTATTGAAAACGACGAATAAATAATGTGTAAATGAAAAAGCTGTTGTCTGTTTATTTTTGTTAGAACAACTTGTGATTTTTAATAACTCATGAAGTCGTAACGACTTTACTTACTATTTTTTTTTTTTTTATTTCTAATCAAATGAATAATGAGTTAACTATCTTTTATTAATTTCATATTGAAAGTCTGAAATTATCCCTTGAAATAGTTATTTTTCAATATTTCTAATTTTTTATAATTATTTTTAAAGTTTAATATATCACTCGTTGTTTGTATAAACAACTGTTATTGCTCAATAATAATAATATTATCATTTATTACCATACCATTCTTTAAAAAAACCATAGAACCATTAACATAATATATCATTAACCACTTTTTTAAAAACTGTTACCTTGTGTTGCCATTGAATTCTTCAAAACAAAAAAGAATAAAACTAAAATCATTATCATTAAATATCATACACCACTTATATAAAAATTGTTACTTTGTGTTGCCATACAATTCTTCAAAAAAAGAATAAAACTAAAACTATTAACATTAAATATCATATACTGTAAATATAAAAATTGTTACCTTGTGTTGCCATACTATTCTTCAAAAAAGGATAAAACCATTGACATAATATATTATCCACCACTTAAATAAACTGTTTACATATATATTTTTTTAGACTTAAACTAAAATTAATGACATTACAAATTCTTTTAAGTGTTTATCTGTAACCGACACTGATTTTTAACGTATATTAAGGGATGTGCTGTTTCTAAACATTCAGTTTCCAACTGATTTTTGTTCGAACTTCATCTAATGTTACCTTTATTTTTTGAAAATGGGTTCTGTAGTAAATATGTTAAAAAGATCTTCCGACAAAGTGGCTTCTTCTTCAAAGTATCAACGTTTAGAAGAACCCAATGATCCCACTTCCGCAAGTGAATTAAATATACCAAGATTGGAAACTCCTAATTTATTAAACACTGACTGTGGGACAATATCACGTGATTTATCCACTACTGATTACTCACCGAATGTGAAATCTGAAATCGATATGAATTTTTTTATCCCTAACTTTGGTGATGATACTACATCTTCCGAGAATTCATGCCAAGAGTCAATTTCTGTCGAGGACTATTTGAATATATTTTTCAAAGACATGAATTTTGAATCCGCTTTAACCTCGACCCCAGCTAGTAACATAATTTCACAAGACGAATCCTTTCAAGAACGTACTATTGACCAAGAGGTTTCTGATTCCCAACCAAGCAACCTTTCTAAAGCAAGTGATGAATTACAAAGCACAACCCCACCTACGAATGTCATTCCACAGTCTAAAACTAGCAAATCCAATCATCCTATTGTATTTCGAGAAGAACTCAGTGACTGTATCTTTTTAATTTTAAAGTTGCATAATAGACAATTTCATATTCATATTCGAGAATTTAAACGCAGTGGGCTTACTAGTGAAGAAATTCTAACGAAAAATGGTATTATTATGGATGTTAACAGCTGGTTCGAATTTTGCAAGAAAATTTTTTCATTTAATTTGAGATATAAAAGTTCCTCATTTGTTTCTAATAACATGATATTAGTGTTAAATTTTAATAATTCTATCATGCGAATTAAAAATTTAAAGAATTATTCTCACATTGACTTAAACGAGTATCAGTTGCTGAAATTAAAAGAAAAAATACATGATTTGAATAAGGAACTTCTTCAGCATATATATGTAAACCATATACCAAGCTTAATTAGACAGAAATGTATCATTGGTCATATATCTACAGAAAATGAACTCATGTTGCAGTCTAAACTTATAACATGTATTGAGAATAATGTATTAACTATACTAAACCGCATTTTTGAATGTGATGGATGTATTTTTAATCAGAAATCTCAATGCCCTCATTCCTGTTGTATACTAAATAATCGACAAAAATTTGAAAAACTAGGAGAGATGTTATTAACACTTATAGATTTAGATTTTGTTATTTCCTCATTTTTAAACGGAGTGGATTGTGTTAGTGAAAACTTTTTATCAAACATTCATGTAGAAACAATTCAAAACGAATTGTTTAAAATAATAAAATAAAATGTATTGCTATCCTTTTTAATACGTGTGTGTTTATTTTTCTAAAGTGTATGTTTATTTTGTTATGTCTTTTAGAACTTTTAATAGAGTGTTAGACTTAAATTTGCATATGTATATAACTAAAGAAATCAACAATTCTTTAGCAATTAAAAAATTAACACAAGTTTAAAATATTAAACTAATAATCTTAATACTATAATTTCTACTTTCTAATATATATATATATATGAAACTTAATTATATAAAAAAGTTTTCAATAATAATAATAAGTTTAGAAAATTAAAAAGTTTAAAAAACAAAATTAAAAAACTCAATTAAAAATATTTCAAAAGTTAAAAAAATAAAGTTTTCAAAATTAAAAAATCTTTATAAAAAAATAATAATTAAAAAAAAAAAAAATTAAAAAGTTTACAAAAGTTAAAAAAAAAAAAAAAAACTTGAAAAAAAAAATTAAGTTATCAAAATTGAAAAAAAAAAATTATAAAAATTTAATACATTAAGTTTTCAAATGTGAGTTTACCTATTCGTATGTGTATACAAGCATGTGACTTTCATTATGTTTTAGTTTAATACTTCTTTTTATCCTATAAAAGTGTTACATTAATATATACTTATAAAAATATTTGTAAGTTAAATTAAAAAAAAGTAACTTATAAAAAAAAAAAGTTTACAAAATTAAAAAAGCAAAATCTTTCTAAATAAAAAAAGTTTCCAAAATTAAAAAAAAAACTTTTTAAATAAAAAATGTTTTCAAAATTTAAAAAAAAAATTGTAACTAAAAAAAGTTTTCAAAATTTAAAAAAAAAATACTTTGTAAATAAAAAAAAAATATTAAAAAGTTTATAAAATTAAAAAGTAAAAAAAAAAAAAAACTTTGTAAAAAGTTTTCAAAATTAAGTTATCAAAATTAAAAAAAAAAAAATTATAAAAACTTAATACATTAAGTTTTCAAAAGTGAGTTTACCTATTCGTATATGTATACATGCATGTGACTTTCATTATGTTTTAGTTTAATACTTCTTTTTATCCTATAAAAGTGTTAGATTAATATATACTTATAAAAATATTTGTAAGTTAAATTAAAAAAAAAGTAACTTATAAAAAAAGTTTACAAAATTAAAAAAACAAAATCTTTCTAAAAAAAAAAAAAACTTTTTAAATAAAAAATGTTTTCAAAATTAAAAAAAAAATTGTAACTAAAAAAAAGTTTTCAAAATATAAAAAAAATACTTTGTAAATAAAAAAAAAATATTAAAAAGTTTATAAAATTAAAAAGTAAAAAAAAAAAAACTTTCTAAAAAGTTTTCAAAATTAAGTTATCAAAATTAAAAAAAACTTAATAAATTATGTTATCAAAAGTCAGTTCACCTAACTGTATATGTATCTGACTTTCATAATTAAAAAAGTTATCAAAAAGTTGAATTAGATTGCAAATACAAGTATACAATCAATCATATATCAATCAGTCATAGCAATTAATCGATCAATCAATTAACCAATCAATTAATCAATAAATCAAACCAATCAATCAATCATATTAATCAACCAAACAATAATATCAATCAGTCATATCAATCAATAAATCAAACCAATCAATCAATCATATTAATCAACCAAACAATAATATCAATCAGTCATATCGATCAATCAATCATATTAATCAATCATATCAATCAATCAACCAATCATTCATATCAGTCAATCATATCAATCAACCAATCATTCATATTAATCAATGATTCATATTAATCATATCAATCGATCAATCAAGATACCGAATACAAGTATTCATACAAAAAATCACATCAATTGCAGTTCAAGTATTACAAGTTAGCATAATAACATTATAAGAAAGTTTTGAATTAATACAATGATTAACTACCAACATTTTGTAACAGCACTTTTACAAAAGCAATGTATGAATAGATATTTTAGTTAAAAAAAAATATTTAAAATGCTTTTGAAAGTTAACAAAATTATTTTCCAAAAATATTAAAAACATTACAAGCTGCTAAAACCTACACTTTAACAAGAGTGAGTTGTCCTATATTTCCTTTCTATTTGCATTTGAGTATATGTATACGGATTCCTCCTTTTAATTATGTTCTGTAGTATACACTTAAAAAATATATATAAAACATTAAATTAAAATATTCTTTAGTTATTAAAATTTTTTAAAAAATTAGTAATTTTTTTTTAATATTATAAGATAACAAAAATTATTTTGTAATTTATTAAAAGTGAATTTACCTATGTCTATATATGCGTTTAATAAGATAAATCTTCTTTATGTTAACATCCTATCCACATTTTATTCTATAGTTATACACATCGAAACGAAAAAAAAAATAAACAATCTATTATTAAATTCTTCAATTTAAAATTTTAATACATACATGCTTAAACATTTATATAAAAAATAATAAACTTACCATGTTGGAACTCAGAAAAGAGATGATGAGCTTATCACGTGGTAGATTGTGACGTAATCAATTAGATATCACGTGCCTTCCTCGTGCCTTTTGATTGTCTTATCTACAATCAGATTGTATTATCAATCACGTGATCTAACTGATATGAGTCTATACCAAGACACTAGCCATTTTCACTTCAGTCATCGAATATGTAGGTCGTATATTTTTTTGAAAGTCTTTTATTTTGTGGAATCTTCAGCAACATGATATCAGATATTTGCAAATAAAATCCTATTAAAATCTTTCTCGCAATTGTGAACAAAGATTAATTTTCATATTGTTTAAGTATAATCATTGATTATTTAACTGGACAACAATATTTTTAGAAGTAACTTAAATTTCTTATAAAAACGGAAGTATTTATTGTATCATTCATAGAATTCAAGTTTGAATATTAACCAAGTTTTTTAAACTTTTATAAACTCTTTATACTAGAAAATATACTAGTTTTTATTAAGTACTAGTATATACTAATTACTAGTATAAATTATAAAAGTTTAAAAAACTTGGTTAATATTCAAACTTGAATTCTATGAATGATACAATAAATACTTCCGTTTTTATAAGAAATTTAAGTTACTTCTAAAAATATTGTTGTCCAGTTAAATAATCAATGATTATACTTAAACAATATGAAAATTAATCTTTGTTCACAATTGCGAGAAAGATTTTAATAGGATTTTATTTGCAAATATCTGATATCATGTTGCTGAAGATTCCACAAAATAAAAGACTTTCAAAAAAATATACGACCTACATATTCGATGACTGAAGTGAAAATGGCTAGTGTCTTGGTATAGACTCATATCAGTTAGATCACGTGATTGATAATACAATCTGATTGTAGATAAGACAATCAAAAGGCACGAGGAAGGCACGTGATATCTAATTGATTACGTCACAATCTACCACGTGATAAGCTCATCATCTCTTTTCTGAGTTCCAACATGGTAAGTTTATTATTTTTTATATAAATGTTTAAGCATGTATGTATTAAAATTTTAAATTGAAGAATTTAATAATAGATTGTTTATTTTTTTTTCGTTTCGATGTGTATAACTATAGAATAAAATGTGGATAGGATGTTAACATAAAGAAGATTTATCTTATTAAACGCATATATAGACATAGGTAAATTCACTTTTAATAAATTACAAAATAATTTTTGTTATCTTATAATATTAAAAAAAAAATTACTAATTTTTTAAAAAATTTTAATAACTAAAGAATATTTTAATTTAATGTTTTATATATATTTTTTAAGTGTATACTACAGAACATAATTAAAAGGAGGAATCCGTATACATATACTCAAATGCAAATAGAAAGGAAATATAGGACATGCAAATAGAAAGGAAATATAGGACAACTCACTCTTGTTAAAGTGTAGGTTTTAGCAGCTTGTAATGTTTTTAATATTTTTGGAAAATAATTTTGTTAACTTTCAAAAGCATTTTAAATATTTTTTTTTAACTAAAATATCTATTCATACATTGCTTTTGTAAAAGTGCTGTTACAAAATGTTGGTAGTTAATCATTGTATTAATTCAAAACTTTCTTATAATGTTATTATGCTAACTTGTAATACTTGAACTGCAATTGATGTGATTTTTTGTATGAATACTTGTATTCGGTATCTTGATTGATCGATTGATATGATTAATATGAATCATTGATTAATATGAATGATTGGTTGATTGATATGATTGACTGATATGAATGATTGGTTGATTGATTGATATGATTGATTAATATGATTGATTGATCGATATGACTGATTGATATTATTGTTTGGTTGATTAATATGATTGATTGATTGGTTTGATTTATTGATTGATATGACTGATTGATATTATTGTTTGGTTGATTAATATGATTGATTGATTGGTTTGATTTATTGATTAATTGATTGGTTAATTGATTGATCGATTAATTGCTATGACTGATTGATATATGATTGATTGTATACTTGTATTTGCAATCTAATTCAACTTTTTGATAACTTTTTTAATTATGAAAGTCAGATACATATACAGTTAGGTGAACTGACTTTTGATAACATAATTTATTAAGTTTTTTTTAATTTTGATAACTTAATTTTGAAAACTTTTTAGAAAGTTTTTTTTTTTAACTTTTTAATTTTATAAACTTTTTAATATTTTTTTTTTATTTACAAAGTATTTTTTTTATATTTTGAAAACTTTTTTTTAGTTACATTTTTTTTTTTAATTTTGAAAACATTTTTTATTTAAAAAGTTTTTTTTTTTTTTAGAAAGATTTTGTTTTTTTAATTTTGTAAACTTTTTTTATAAGTTACTTTTTTTTTAATTTAACTTACAAATATTTTTATAAGTATATATTAATCTAACACTTTTATAGGATAAAAAGAAGTATTAAACTAAAACATAATGAAAGTCACATGCATGTATACATATACGAATAGGTAAACTCACTTTTGAAAACTTAATGTATTAAGTTTTTATAATTTTTTTTTTTAATTTTGATAACTTAATTTTGAAAACTTTTTACAAAGTTTTTTTTTTTTTTTTACTTTTTAATTTTATAAACTTTTTAATATTTTTTTTTATTTACAAAGTATTTTTTTTTTAATTTTGAAAACTTTTTTTAGTTACAATTTTTTTTTTTTAAATTTTGAAAACATTTTTTATTTAAAAAGTTTTTTTTTTTAATTTTGGAAACTTTTTTTATTTAGAAAGATTTTGCTTTTTTAATTTTGTAAACTTTTTTTTTTTATAAGTTACTTTTTTTTAATTTAACTTACAAATATTTTTATAAGTATATATTAATCTAACACTTTTATAGGATAAAAAGAAGTATTAAACTAAAACATAATGAAAGTCACATGCTTGTATACACATACGAATAGGTAAACTCACATTTGAAAACTTAATGTATTAAATTTTTATAATTTTTTTTTTCAATTTTGATAACTTAATTTTTTTTTTCAAGTTTTTTTTTTTTTTTTTAACTTTTGTAAACTTTTTAATTTTTTTTTTTTTAATTATTATTTTTTTATAAAGATTTTTTAATTTTGAAAACTTTATTTTTTTAACTTTTGAAATATTTTTAATTGAGTTTTTTAATTTTGTTTTTTAAACTTTTTAATTTTCTAAACTTATTATTATTATTGAAAACTTTTTTATATAATTAAGTTTCATATATATATATATATTAGAAAGTAGAAATTATAGTATTAAGATTATTAGTTTAATATTTTAAACTTGTGTTAATTTTTTAATTGCTAAAGAATTGTTGATTTCTTTAGTTATATACATATGCAAATTTAAGTCTAACACTCTATTAAAAGTTCTAAAAGACATAACAAAATAAACATACACTTTAGAAAAATAAACACACACGTATTAAAAAGGATAGCAATACATTTTATTTTATTATTTTAAACAATTCGTTTTGAATTGTTTCTACATGAATGTTTGATAAAAAGTTTTCACTAACACAATCCACTCCGTTTAAAAATGAGGAAATAACAAAATCTAAATCTATAAGTGTTAATAACATCTCTCCTAGTTTTTCAAATTTTTGTCGATTATTTAGTATACAACAGGAATGAGGGCATTGAGATTTCTGATTAAAAATACATCCATCACATTCAAAAATGCGGTTTAGTATAGTTAATACATTATTCTCAATACATGTTATAAGTTTAGACTGCAACATGAGTTCATTTTCTGTAGATATATGACCAATGATACATTTCTGTCTAATTAAGCTTGGTATATGGTTTACATATATATGCTGAAGAAGTTCCTTATTCAAATCATGTATTTTTTCTTTTAATTTCAGCAACTGATACTCGTTTAAGTCAATGTGAGAATAATTCTTTAAATTTTTAATTCGCATGATAGAATTATTAAAATTTAACACTAATATCATGTTATTAGAAACAAATGAGGAACTTTTATATCTCAAATTAAATGAAAAAATTTTCTTGCAAAATTCGAACCAGCTGTTAACATCCATAATAATACCATTTTTCGTTAGAATTTCTTCACTAGTAAGCCCACTGCGTTTAAATTCTCGAATATGAATATGAAATTGTCTATTATGCAACTTTAAAATTAAAAAGATACAGTCACTGAGTTCTTCTCGAAATACAATAGGATGATTGGATTTGCTAGTTTTAGACTGTGGAATGACATTCGTAGGTGGGGTTGTGCTTTGTAATTCATCACTTGCTTTAGAAAGGTTGCTTGGTTGGGAATCAGAAACCTCTTGGTCAATAGTACGTTCTTGAAAGGATTCGTCTTGTGAAATTATGTTACTAGCTGGGGTCGAGGTTAAAGCGGATTCAAAATTCATGTCTTTGAAAAATATATTCAAATAGTCCTCGACAGAAATTGACTCTTGGCATGAATTCTCGGAAGATGTAGTATCATCACCAAAGTTAGGGATAAAAAAATTCATATCGATTTCAGATTTCACATTCGGTGAGTAATCAGTAGTGGATAAATCACGTGATATTGTCCCACAGTCAGTGTTTAATAAATTAGGAGTTTCCAATCTTGGTATATTTAATTCACTTGCGGAAGTGGGATCATTGGGTTCTTCTAAACGTTGATACTTTGAAGAAGAAGCCACTTTGTCGGAAGATCTTTTTAACATATTTACTACAGAACCCATTTTCAAAAAATAAAGGTAACATTAGATGAAGTTCGAACAAAAATCAGTTGGAAACTGAATGTTTAGAAACAGCACATCCCTTAATATACGTTAAAAATCAGTGTCGGTTACAGATAAACACTTAAAAGAATTTGTAATGTCATTAATTTTAGTTTAAGTCTAAAAAAATATATATGTAAACAGTTTATTTAAGTGGTGGATAATATATTATGTCAATGGTTTTATCCTTTTTCTAAGAATAGTATGGCAACACAAGGTAACAATTTTTATATTTACAGTATATGATATTTAATGTTAATAGTTTTAGTTTTATTCTTTTTTTGAAGAATTGTATGGCAACACAAAGTAACAATTTTTATATAAGTGGTGTATGATATTTAATGATAATGATTTTAGTTTTATTCTTTTTTGTTTTGAAGAATTCAATGGCAACACAAGGTAACAGTTTTTAAAAAAGTGGTTAATGATATATTATGTTAATGGTTCTATGGTTTTTTTAAAGAATGGTATGGTAATAAATGATAATATTATTATTATTGAGCAATAACAGTTGTTTATACAAACAACGAGTGATATATTAAACTTTAAAAATAATTATAAAAAATTAGAAATATTGAAAAATAACTATTTCAAGGGATAATTTCAGACTTTCAATATGAAATTAATAAAAGATAGTTAACTCATTATTCATTTGATTAGAAATAAAAAAAAAAAATAGTAAGTAAAGTCGTTACGACTTCATGAGTTATTAAAAATCACAAGTTGTTCTAACAAAAATAAACAGACAACAGCTTTTTCATTTACACATTATTTATTCGTCGTTTTCAATAGTTACAATAGTGAAAACATGAGTACACATATTTCAAAAAGGTATAAACATTTCAAATCATGTTATATTTTAAAGGTAGATAGTTCTAAATTCAATATTTTATCTAATGTCCAATTAAAACCACGTCTGGTGGACTTCTCATAGGACTTAATAATTTTTGCAAAGGTATCCTCAACATGATCAGATAAGTTTTGTTTCGTTAATTCAAGTATAGTTTTTGAAAGGAAATAGGGTGTGGCAATCTCTAAGACACCTTCCTGTGTTACACGATATACAACAACTTGTACACTTGCATACCATTTCATCGATCTTTTAACTTGAATCTGGTAGATTAATTCGTTTAAAACGTCCGAATGAACACTATCAAAAAATGTGTTAAAGTCTGTAGCATTCTCCTCGTTAGAGTTGATTACAGTTTTAGTAAATATGTTTAACGCATTTTGCCTTTTAAAATGCTTAACCTTCTCAAAAAACATATCTTTTAAAGAGGGTGAATTATCAATTTTGCATCTAACTCTCTGTGAAGTTTTCAAATGATATAAAAAATCGGAGTTGGGATTGAATATTTCACTATGCTGAATACATTTATCCTTTTTGGAGGACTTGTGGATCTTCATGTGTTTTAATAAGTCATACTTTTTTGAGAACGCTTCATCGCACGATTCACATTTATGTTGGGAAGGAATCTTTAAATGGGATAGTTTATGACGATTCAAAATAGCCTTTCTAGAGAATGTTTTTTGGCAGATGTCACATATAAATGGTCTTTCTTCTGAATGAATCATCAAATGTTGTTTTAAATTGCCTTTTCGTGAAAAAGATTTGCTGCAAACAGTACACAAAAAAGGTGGCTTCTGTTTCTTTAGTTCTGATGAGGAGGATTCCGCTTCATCATCTGAAACGGGTTCTACTTTAGGTTGTACTATTAATCCCATGTCTTGATCATTTAATCTTGATGAAAAATATTGATTATTCAAACTTGATACATCATCGCTTAACATAGTAGAATGTCCATCTTGAAAAGTAGCCATATTATCTTAAGTGAAAAAAGCGTCTTCACACACTCAAAGAATAGCAAACACTAATGAAAAAGTCTCGTTTCATTCAATTTTATATATAATCATAGGGGAGCGCATGTTAAAAAATTATTATGATAGTGCAAATCATGTAATATGATTGGTGTAAACATTTCAGAAAAACACGTGGCATAAAAAAGTATGTGTAGGAAGTTCACAGGAAGTGAATCAATCCAAAGGTTTTTATGTAATGTTTAAAAAGTATATGATTCATCACGCTACGTTTTTGAATTCGTCATTCTAAGGTTTTACATTTTAATTTTACTATTTCAGTGAAATATATGACAAACCAATGGTTTAATTCATACTAAATTTATTAAACTGTATAAAAGAATGAGTTGAAGTGAGGCAGTAGTTTTAAAATTTATTAGAACTAGTGTAGAATCATCAAATAATTACCTATTGCAATAACAAACTATGAGTTGATTCAATTTATAATAATCGATAAATAGAAAATCTGTTCAAACTTTCATTTAAAATCTGGAAACAAGTGAAATAATCTCTTCAATAGTTATCAATATTTACATATTAGCTATTTTCTGTTGAAAAAAGCTGATTAGACTTATCGGATGTTTGTGATAGATAGTGAGTAACGTTGATAAAAGGGTTTGGGAAGTGAATTTCAGACGATTCAATGAATAGGATATGGTTCACAAGAAAAAGTATAATTTTAAAATTAGGTAAGAGGATTAATACTGGTAAAAACAATGTTTAATTCAAATCGTTTGGTAGCCTTCTAATCGATCTAAAAAAATGACTTGCTTATTAAAGAAATATAAAAAATTAATTATTCCTTCAATTTAAACATAAAATTGTATTAACTTCCCTAGTATAAGAAAGAGGAAGAGGTAGGTATTTTTTTAAAATACATAGTGTTCAAAAGTAATTCACTAATTGTCGGGGCGCGGTTTGAATAGTGGATAGCTTATCAGTTACAAAAAATGAAATTTGAATGGGAGTTCGCAGGTTCGAAACCACGGCTTTCTAAAATGATCATACATTTGTGCGTAAAATAATCAAACTCTCATTCACAAAATCGATAAAATCAGTTAAACTAAAAATCATACACATTAAAAGAATTCGCAGAGTGAGCAGTTAAAATAGGTATTAATGAGTTATCTTAAGAAACCAACCTCTCTTTGCGCATACAGAAGGGGGAATACAATTTTTTGTTTTGAAACATCTAAAATCTAAACATATAGACATAGTTTCTTGGCTCGATTAGTTAAGTCTTCAACATATCATCGAGCCAAGAGACTATTTTGCAGGTTCAAACCTTCCTCAAAACTTTTCAAAAATAAAATACTATTTTCAATAATAATAAATTCGCACTACCGCATACAGATGGCAGCATCGAAAATTTTTTTCAGAAAACATATGACATTTTTATCTTCATTCAAATTCTAAGACAATTCAGAAAAAAAAAAAAAAAAAAAAAAAAAAAAAAAAATTAAGCCCCCCCTAAAAATAAGCCCCCCTAAAAAATAAGCCCCTCTAAAAAATTTAGGCTCCTCAAACTCCCTTTCGAAAACACCTAACTCACTATGTTATAGTATGATATTTCCATTCTAATACTAAATCAATTCGAAAAAAAAAAAAAATATTAAGCCCCCCCTCAAAAATTAAGCCCGTCGAAAAATTTAGTGTCTTCATACTTCCTCTCGAAAAGACCTATGTTATAGTATGATATTTCCATCTCTACTCTATGTCGATTCGAAAAAAAAAAAAATTAAGCCCCCCTAAAAATAAGCCCCCCTAAAAAATAAGCCCATCGAAAAATTTAGTGTCTTCATACTTCCTGTCGAACAGACCCATGTTATAATATGATATTCCCATTTCTACTCTAAGTCGATTAAAAAAAAATTAAGCCCCCTCAAAAATTAAGCCCCCTCCAACATTTAACCCCTCCTACTATAGGATAAGTCTCCCAACAGGTGGATTCCACCCTCCTCCTACATCCACAAGGTGGATTCCACCCACAAGGTGGATTCCACCCACATCCACACAATCCGCAATCCGCCTTATGGCGCTGAACTGTCCTTTTTCCCCTACTGTCGGAAAATGTGAAAAAAGCTGTCATTACTTTTTTGAAACAAAGTAAATATTTTTCGCTGCAACTTGATGAGAGTACAGACGTTGCTGGACAGGCTAATTTATTAGCTTTTAGTCGTTTTGAGTTAAATGGCAATATTGAAGAAGAAATGTTGTTTTATCGATCTTTGCCGACAAAAACAACTGTCGAAGAGATTTTCAAATCTATTGACAATTTTATAAAAGAAAATGAAATAGATTGGACTAAGTGTGTAGGTTTGACAACGGATGGGGCACGTGCTATGTCTCGAATTCATATTGGTTTATTCTCCATCAGTCACTCCCTTGGTTCAATGGACACATTGTAGCATAAAGTTAAAGGTTCTTGCAGTTAAAGGTTTGGACGAGAGTTTAAGAAAAACTCTTCACGATGCGGTAAAAATAGTTAACTTTATCAAAGCAAGACCTAAAAACTCCAGACTGATTGGTGTGATGAAATGGGAAGTGAACACAAACAGCTTCTACTTCACTGCAAAGTTCGGTGGCTGTCGAGATGCAAAGTGTTGACAAGATTGTTCGAACTCCGTGATCAACTCACTGTCTTCTTGAGGGAGGGAGATTATGATGGAAAACTTGCAAATTCCTACTTAGACTGTGTGACCAATGAAAACTGGTTGAAACGGTTGGCATATTTGGCGGATATTTTTGGTTCTCTCAATGTTCTTAACTTAACTGTACAGGGCAAGGTCGCTCATAAGTTTTTTGTGCAAGACAAATTAGAAGCAATGATAAAGAAACTTCAACGATGGGCGCAAAAAGTGAAGCAAGATTCTTTCGACGCATTTCCAGTCCTACATGATTTTCTTGAAACCAACGAAGTAAAAATTGATAAAACAACAGCTACAACTATAAAAGAACACCTCGAATCTTTGGCCTCTAACCTCAGGTAATTTAAAGTTATTTATTTTTCTTAATTTTATTCTATCATTTTTAATAAGCGTAATTAAAACATTTATTTTCCTAAAACAGTAACTTTTTTAAACTTAGTAAATTTTTCAAATAGTACCTTTTTAAAATTATTAATAAATTTTAGTTACTTGTCTTATACTTTTATTAATCATTCATGAATGAGAAATCTTCTTTCCTTTTGAGTGGCGCTTAAAATGCCTTGATCAAGAAGAGGGCTCTCTAGGTCTTAAAATACCTTGATCAAGAAGAGGGCGCTCTAGGTCTTAAAATACCTTGATCAAGAAGAGGGCTCTCTCGATTATTGAAAATTAATTAATTAAATTTAATTAATGAATTAATATTTGAAAAAACTGACAAGTTTAAAAAAATTGAACGACAAGTTTAAAAAAATTATTTGCTATTAGAATACTATCTACGTATTATAATGTTATAAGTAATGCAAATACTTTGTTTGGATGCTTTCTTTTAAAAACTAATTTTAAAGGTACCATAATCGTTTCATAAAATACAAATTTTCCTCACATTTTAGAGAGATTTCAGGTCTATAGACAATTTTCTTTTTGCTAAACTATTTTTAAAATCTCCATTTTCAAAAAAATATATGTCTTATAAATCCGATAATTAAGAAACGTAACGAAAATCAATTTAAATAGTTTTAATGTTGTAAGCATGTACAAGATAAGAATATATATATATAAGGTCCATACAGTTCTACCGCGGTTTGCAAACTGAAATCCTCTCCTTATTTTTTCACAGAAAAATATTACAAATCCTGTGATTAATTACTGAAAGATTTTTAATATTAGGCAAAGATTGCTAATCTGGAATAGTGTTACCATACTCCTTGATAGTTATAAGGGTGTACGACTTTGGAATTATCAAATATAAATGAGTATCTGAATGATGGAAGCATACGATAGAAGCTTCAAAAGAAAAATAATTGATTTAGTTTTTAGAAGTCTTTTTACGAAAATAATTTAATAATTTATATCTGACTATATGTATTTAATCTGTGTTGCAGTTAAGCTGTTTAACCCCTTAATTCTCGCTCCCGTGATATTCACGGTCTGTGTCTTTTATGCAGATTGCTTGATTCCCACAAGTTTTATAAAATAATGTAATCGGCTTTATTATGGTATCATTTACCTGCCATTAAATAATGTGAGTATTTCTTTTTCAAAAAAGTGGTGCCAATAAGCAATTTGAATTTTTAAACCCTAATTTAATGCGACCGTTAAGGGGTTAAAAAAATTCAGATTGCTTGATTACTATCACTTTTTGAGATAGTAAAAATCGTCTTTTCTAATGTCAGATTAAAAAAGATTAAACAAGGCGAATATTTCTACATCAAAACAGTGGTAGAAATCAATCAATCTGAACAAAAAAATCCAAACTCGCAACACTGCATTTAATTTAGAAATTCATTTTAGAAATCTATTTAAAATTCAGCACTTGTTTAATGGGAAATTTTCTTTCTTTACATGTTCATAGATAACGTTAAGAAAACTTTTTTCAAATTTGATCAAAGGAAAAATTGATTGTATTTGGATATGAATATTTAAATTCACAAAATGTGACAGAAACATCTGTTAAGTTGCATTAAATACGACAAACTGAATTAGCATTTTTATTAGTCATACTCCCTTTTTATCACAACATTACTCATGCTTAACAGAAAGTAGAAGTATTACATCTTATATATATTTATTTAGGAATAAATAATCATGAATATTTTTGTCTGCATCCATTTTTCTATTAAATTGCAAGCAAAATCATTTCCTTAAGGTATCCCATTTAATGCAACATGAATATTATGCAGTTTTCATTGTTTTACTGATGGAGTTGATATTCTTTCTTTTAACAATATGAATAATAAAATCAATTTTCTTTCAAAATGCGAGGTCAAAGAAGATATGTTCATACGTGCCAGGTCTCCCGTATTGTAAGTGCCACAAATTTTAATAGAAATACTCGCTATTTTACTGACAGGAATTTTTATTAAAAATGACGAAAGTTTTATTTATTTAACCCCTTAACGGTCGCATTAAATTACGGTTTAAAAATTCAAATTGCTTATTGGCGCCACTTTAAAAAAAATAAATATTCACCTTATTTAATGGCAGGTAAATTGATAGAATAACAAAGCCAATTACATTACATTATTTTATAAAACTGATGAGAATCAAACATTCTGAATAAAAGACGCAGCCCGTGAATATCACGGGAGCGGGAATTAAGGAGTTAAAATGGCGGTACTCAAAATAAGGAGACTTTGCGCGTATGTATATTACAAGCATTTTTGGTAAATCTGGCGTATTTTTATTCAGAAATTCCAAATTCTCACCAGAAAGTTTGAATTGTTATTTTGCTTTATAAAATTATATATATGAATATATTAGCATATAAAATAATTTATTATGTTCAGTTTAATTACGATAATACTTAATAATTATTATAGTTATATTTTTAATAATATTATTCCCTTGGTGTGCTGATTTTGAACTGTCATTAATACGGCACGTGTAGGGGTATTTGGTATGTTTGTGGAGATGCATGATTTTGTTTCAAATATGATATTTAAAATAGTGTCTGTTTCTATAGGGGAGTAAGTTTTTAACTCACATGTTTCATTTTAACTGACTTTTAACTTTGACCATCGATATAACAGGACGTAATTAATGAACGACCGATACAACAAGTTTTACCAAATACTGTAAGTTCGCTTTTAACGCACTTTTGATTTTCACCTTCCGTGTAGTCCTCAAATTTTCTTTTTATATCTGAATGATATGGATCTCTATACGATTAAGGTTTAGGTTGCAGAAGCTTTACTTACAGTTTGTTTTAGTGATTGACTTCAGGATTTTAACGAATTTTGTTTTTGAAATACTGTTTTTGATATTTTACGCTTTAATTGTTATCTCTTTTTCATTTTTTGATGCTGCTTTTGCTTTTTATTTGTCTCATTTTGTTTTTCCATGTATGCTACAGTTTTTAAACATGCGGCAAAGTTTGACGCTACGGTTTTTCTCAGGATTTTGAATTGTTTGTTAAACTGTTTTTAACAAACGGTTTTCAAAAGCAAAAGATGGATTAGCTTCCGCGAAGTACGACAGTGCAGGAATGTTCCATTTCTAAAGAGCGTCTGGCAATAACAACATGACATCGCAAGCATTTTTAGTACACAATAGCAAATAGCTGCTCGGTAAGGTACCGTTTACGTTCAAAGAACATAGCAGAACCTGCCAAGCGCGAAACTCAACAGGTTAACTAAATTTATAATTCAATGTTGCTTTCAGTGGAAACTGTTGGCATTAAAGTTTTACATAAGCTGATTAAAAACATCACATCGTAAGCATAATTGAAAGCAGATAATCATTTAAACCTGTGGCGCAGCCAGGGCGAGAGTCTAAATGATCTGGGACCACTAATATTCAAAAGTTTTCTTCGTATTGATGAATCGTAGAAAATTCTCAGATTTAATAAGGCGAAGAAAACTGCACAAAATTATTGGTATGCAGAGCATCTGGACCGCCCCCCCCCCCCCAACCTCGAAATGCCACTGACTTTATCCTTTACACTTGAAAACAAATGATAAAGTTCCACGTTTATTCTAAAAACGTTTGTTCTTTTGAAACTTTTTTATAAGAATTGCAGCATTTCTTAAATATTCCTTTTCTTCCTTTTTAAAACATTAGTTACATAATTTCTGTCATTAAATATATTGCTCTTCAGAAATAGCGATGACAGTTTGTCCACTGGAAACAGGTTCGCTCCCTGCTTTATAAAATACAGATTCGTTTTATGAAAGTTAAAATGTTTAGCAATCTTCGAAATTGTTTACGATGTAATAATTTTTCCGGATTTGACTAACAAATAAAAATTTATATTCCAACTAGTTTACACTAAAAGCATTGTTTAGATATATATTTCCCCTCTATGCCCTTAATATCATTCTGGTGACGGACAGTGTTGCCAGGTGGGCTACTTTCTTTTAAATTCAGATTCTTGATTGGCACCACTTTTTTTGAAATGGTAAAATGCGCCTTATTTAATGACATATTAATTAAGGCGAAAAGAAAGGTAATTTTACCGTTTCAAAAAATTGGTGGCGATCAAGAAATCTGAAATTAAAAAAAAGAGCCCACTGGCAACCCTGGTGCCGAATGAAAAAATACACACGCGTAGAACGTGATATTTCATTTTGCAACACTCTTTGCAACGCGAATTGTGCTTGCTAGGGGTTGCGCATCGCGATGTGTCTCTATTTGAAAAACGTTAGAGATATTTTAAACTTAATTAAAATTATCTAAATTTTATTTGATCATCAAAGTTAGGAAAAAAAACTTGAACCAATTTCGGGATTTTTTACAGCATTTAGGAAACATCTGAGTGCTTTAAAATAAACGACGTCCATTGGAATGGGAATTTTTTTAATAGAAAACGTTTTAAATGTAGATAAATGCTTCGCGTTTTGTTCCTGAATTTCGGATGTCTCATTATATAGCATTTATGTACGATTTTTGCCGTAAGATTTTAAGTAGAAGTACATTGTCGCATTTAAGGGTTGTCACATTTAGGCACAATGACCTTATTTCAAATAGTTGAGCAATTGCAAGCTTCGAAAAATGGTGTAAAAAAACAAAATCAAAGTTTCGGAATATTTTTTTTTTTTTTTTTTTTTTTTTTTTTTTTTTTTTTTTTTTTTTTTTTTTTTTTTTAACGGTTAACATAAGTATTTCTTAAAACGAATTGCGCTGTCATAAATCGTAAAGAACGTAGAACGTAAGTGTGGGGAATTACTTTTTTTCCATATTTAAAAAAATTAGGCCGCTGGGGTCTGTGAAAAACACGAGATAAAAAAAAAACAGCTCTTTTCGAGATTCGAATCTTCACTCCTAGCTAGGTCTGGGACAGCAGCCAAGCTCCATTTTGAGATAAAGATATGCTTTTTTTTCATGTATTTTCAATCAATTAAAAAAATTGATCCAAAAATTGAAAAACTGGTTTGGAGGCGTTTAACCCTTTAACCCCTTGAGGGGCAAGCAATTACGTTTGTAAAATGCTGAATTCCCACCGGAATCTTTGAAAAATTCTATTTGAAAATAAGTAAAAGCAATTTTACGGCCTTTTTTCCACCAAAGTTAGAAAAGTAAAATTTAATAAAATTTTTCTGGTGTAAAACTTTATTAATCGTAGGTGGTATATAATATATACCAGTGCCCCTTAAGAGGTTAAGACCTGACCTACACAGTTGTGTGATCCTAAGGAAAAATAAAACACATTTTCTTCTTTTTCTGTGATTTAATGCCAAGATTGTACCACACAATTGTGCGGATCCTATCTTGACGTAACCTGACGTCGGAATTTTTTTTAAATATTTTTAATCTTTTAAATGTGATCTCTTATTAATTATGGTTAAAATCCAAGACTTTTAATTTCTAGCAAAACTCCTCAGGTCTGAAAGGGATATCTACTGACATAGAGGTACCTCCCTGCCAAGTCTTGTAGCTGTATGCACAACAGTCTCTAAAGAACACAGCACACAGGCATACACACACACACACGTACATACAAACTTCTTTCCTTATTATTATACATTTGAATATCATGAATGAAATGAATTTTATACAAAATAACTTAAATTAGAAACTGCAACTCTTTTCAAATACAAAAGTCATATAATTTTAAAAAGTTTGATATCACAAAAAATATATTGTACTCTAACAACAGAAATGTTGTCTAAGGTGTCGATAACAAAAACCTTCTTTACCTCTTTTATCGCCTAGGTCTTGCCAGTGTTTTGCAACGTAGTAGAAGGTATTTTTTAAAAGTTAGTGTGCTCGCCACAAACTCGCATGTGACATATTTACAAAAAAATTATAATTGTACAAAAAGTGGTTCAAGTCGGAACTTTCTTTTTTTACGTTTAAATAACATATATTCTTTAAGCGATTCTCTAAGCGATATTCTTTAACATAATTTTCTTGTATAAGAATGGTATTTTTTAATTCTTGCGTGTATGACATGGACGTCACTCTCGTAAAATAAAAGAAATATAACTTTATCACTAAACATAACGGGAATTTTACTGAAGTTAAAAAAAAAAAAAAAAAAAAAAAACATTTCAGACCAGAATTTTTATTTGAAACTCTTTGACTTTTTTATTTAACTTTGTTTAATGTGATATTAATATTTAATTTATTTTATGAAGAAACTTATTTTTCGAATCGGCTTTTTTATTATTTGTTACAGGTCAAATGACCGGATGTTGCTACTTTTAGTGTTAAGTATGAATATGATGCTTTATAAATTTCACGCTGCTGTAAATTTATAGATAAATATTTGTTAAACATAAAAATGTATAAAATAAATAGTTGCGCATTTAACATTTTATGTGCAGTCGAAAAAAAGTAAAGAACCCCTACTAACTCTGCAACAAATTGTTTTAGAAGAAAGTTACTAGTACCAAAAGATTGGAAATAAAGTCTACTTTTAAATTAGGTATAAAATATTTGCTTAGGGGTCATCTACATATCAAAACGAACAGAAACTTTGTGTTTTTCTATAACAATAACCAAGTTTAACACCATAAATACATTCTACACCCTACAATTAGCCCAAATCCAAATTTTTATGAATTCGTATGATTAGTTTCCGAGAAATGAATTGTTTTAAAATGAGCATATTTTAGGGGCGGTATACGAATGAAATTCGGTACTCGATTGTTGAAATGCCGTAAATTGATAATGTCACTTCTAAAAATTTATTATTTCTTGACAATATGAACATTTCACTCATTTAACTCTTTTAGGGGTAAAGTACATCTGGTGCTGAAATGTTAAAATGATTGAATGATACCGGAATTTAAGCACAGTAACTGAAATGTAACATGTAATGAAAACAGTAAAATGATAGTAACTGAAAGCTTTTCTCTGTGAACGTGATAAAAAAATGGAGTTATGAATAAAGAGGAGGAGACATGTAGTGTGCTGTCTACCAGTTACGAGTGAAGTAACTGAGGAGGTTGTCACAAGATGGCGACGGCTTTTTTAAAATAGGATCTTCAGTTTCTGATTACCACTAGGCCGAACATCCCACCAGTAAAATTGAATAGAAAACTTCGTCATATTTCTACGTCTTATTCATGGAAATTTTTCTCAAAAATGTCGTAAAAAGTTTTATTTGTTTTTACCGGTGTCAGTATGCCTTGTAAAACTGTCAGTTTGTTTCCCTGGTTGTCACAATATGGCGAAAACGCAGTACCTAACTATTGCCAAAGTAAACTCCTACCAGTAAAAATGAAAATCTGTTTCTACGATTATTTATGACTAAAATTTTGTAATATTAAGGCGTTTAAATAAGTTGAAAATTTCTATACAAATCTACTGGTGGAAGTTTCCACCGACAGTAAGCAACGCCTGCGATAGCGGTTACAGTTGATGCTTCATTATTTTAAGGATATGTCAGTTCCTCTTTATTAATAGTTCCATGGATAAAAAGCAAAATTTATTTTCTGAGAACTGGTGCCGATGTGGCATTTGGGAATTAAACATAAGTGGTATATATAATATACCGGTGCCCTTCAAGGGGTTAATATGTTTCAACTATTGCCAGCCAAAATGTTTTAATAATATGAGTAAAATATACTTTTTTCCTCAAATTATGCTTTTCTAGACATCATAGACAGCCCCTTAAACCACCAGTTTAACGTTTTTACTCATAATTCGAAAACTACTTGGAAGAAATATTTGAAATTAAGAATTCATATCACGCATGGCATAATAATTTGTCAAAACATTTGTAGGTTGCAATTCATATTTTTTTTTCGAATATTAATTACATAATTCATAATTCCTATTATAAAATATTTAAAATTACATATTCAACGTATTTATGTTTGGGATTATTAGTATTATAACCAAACAAAAAAATTATAACATTAGGATTATAATTTCAGGAGATATTAACAAAAATAAAATGTAACTTAACATTAGAAGCTCTCAATTTTGATTGCTTTTAATTCAAAAACTTATCTTCTAAATGACTTAAAATTTCGTTTCTAGGCATAACTTGAACCGAAGATTTAAAATATATTGTCAAAATTGGGTGCTGCCATTGAAAAAACAAAGTTTTGGTGCGGTAAACATTGTCTTATTTAATCGCAGAAGTACCATGATTAAACAAGGTGAAAATTTCAATTACATTTTTGTGGTAGAAAAAAAAATGTAAAAGTTGGAATCTATGCACCAGGAAATAATTGAAACACAACTAATTTAAAGCTATTTTTTATCTAAATGTGCACCAGAAGCAATGAATAAAATTTTACTTTTATACATTTCAGGGGAAAAAAAATTTAAATTCCTTTTATTCATTTTCAAATGAAATTGTTCATATATTTAAATGTGTGTTTTAAATTTTCAAGCAATCGAATTACTTGCACCATACACGGTTAAGAGGGTATACCAACAACCCCCTAGATTTCTTGAGAAAGCCTTGACACGCGTCACCAAAACGTCACACAAAGCAGGCAAAACAAAGAAAAAAAAAACGGTTCATTTGCTGGTGGATATCGACGAGCCATTGGATGATTTTTTTGTTGTTGTTGTTGTTTTGCAAATTTATCGCTAAGAAAATGCGAGCGTCAATACAGTATTGTTCAACAGCATAATAAATAAAAATAACAATATTGTAATTTTGCATAAATATATCTATATATCGCGCTTATGTCCGTGCTAAAGATAACAAACTAATTTACTATGGGATACAGAAGTTGCACGAGTGTGAAATCTAATAATAATGCTTTTATAGTCTATTTCCCTCTAATAATGTCTCCAAGATGGCGAAAAATTTTGTTAACCCTTTCCGCCGCGGAGTAATTCTGTTTATAAACTGACGAAATAATGGACTGACACAAGATATTTTAAACGAATTTATTAGAAAATATGAACTTGTTTATTTTCTCGTACATTATGAAAAGGAAAATTTTATTTAAATATTCTGGTGCCGCTTGTCAGTTTTGGAATTAAAATTAGACGTCCTTTTTTAAGAACACCGCCATCGAAAGAGTTTAAAAAATTGTGTTATAATACTACGCACCCTGGTTATATCAAAGAATGATAAATGGTGAGATCGATGTACCATTTACTAAAACAAGAGAGAAAATTCATAAATGTATTAATAAACAAGTTGGAAATTGCACGTCAAACGTGAGAAACGAGATGCGTTCGTACTATGACTAGTTTTATAAATATTTTTTGCACCGCATATTGTACAGAATGTATATTTTAGTGCACTTTATAAGTGCATATCAATTTCATTCTGTTTAAAAAGCTGTAACATCACTAAAATCCACTTGAAATAATATTTTCCCATTGGTCTTAACGTAACGGAAAATGTTTGACTGTCTCTGTACTTAAACTATACATCCGATTTTAATAAAATTTGAAATGACTCGACAAAGTTTTGCAATAATTATATATTTAAAATGTCAGACCATTCGGATGGCAGTAACATCACTAAAATGCACTTGAAATAATGTTTTCCCATTGGCCGTAATGAAGCGGAAAAATTTTGACTCTCACTGTAATTAAACTATACACCCGATTTTCATAAAATTTGAAAAGACTCTTCAAAATTATGCAACAATTATACATTTTAAATTTCAAACGATTCGGTTGGGTAGCTTTTGCACTGTTGACGGACAGACAGGAGATATTCGGACTGAGCGACGACTATAGGTGCTACGTATTTATATAATTACGAACGCACCTACAAAGGAAGAAAGTTACCTTTGAAACTTTAGATATATAAATAAGAATTAAGATAAAAATTTTATCAGATAATGGATTACAAAAAGAAATAAATTAAAGAAAAATATAGCTGAATGGTTAAGCTTTAAAAAAAATTGTAATTTACAGCCGTAAAAAGCTGGGCTGTCCAACACAGCACCTTTTAACGTTTTTATTTAGCATCTTCGTATTTTTCCTAGTACTAATTTCTTTAAACCCTTAAGTGTCGCAATAAATTGCGTTTTAAAAATTCAAATTGCTTATTTGCACCACTTTTTGAAAAAGAAATATTCACGATGTTTAATGACAGGTAAAACGATACCATAATAATGCCAATTACGCTATTTTGTAAAACTGGTAGGAATCAAAAAATCTGAATAAAAGACACAGCCCGTGAATATCACGAGAGAGAGAATTAAGGGGCTAATCTCTTACTCCATTACTACATGTATCGCTTACCTTCCGAAAATTCGGATAAGAAAGGAAAATATTTTCTAAAAAATTATTTTACACACATCTTAAAAAGACAGCAACTTCAAAAATTATTAAAACAATGGATACGTTTAATCCTTTCAAGGACAGTGGGATAACAACAGTACAAATTAATAATAACAGTAAAAAGTAATTGGAAATTTTTGCCTTACTTAGTCAGCAGGTTATGGCGATTTAAAAATGTAAAATTTACTATAAAATTTTTGTGGTACAAAATAAGCGCAAGATGGTGGCAGCTATGATTGAAATATTGATAAGAAAAATAGAAGATCTGTTGGAAAAATTGCCTAATGGACTATAAGACTAATTAACCATAACTCAAGAAAAAACGACGCTTTTGTCTCAGGAATCTATCGAAAGAAGTAAAAAACAAACAATAAAGTTTAAAGGATATGGATATTTCTAAATGGGTTTCATTGAAGAAGAGATCTCAAAATAATGAAATAAGAAATAATAGAGTTAGAATTCTATCACGTTTCATCATTGATTAGGAATAAATATTTATGATCCAAGAAACTAATGTTGCTATTCCCATAAATTCATGAATAATTTACCTTCAGAGAAGAACCTGAAAATTATCATATCTGAGTCATAACTCATGTCTTACTTACATTTAAAAAAAATTTTTTTTCGATCCTTTTATTTTTTTAAATTTCGGTGAGTTTAATGAGCGTTCAAAAGATTGAAAAAAAGAAGTAAAATAAAAATAACGAAACGAATAAATCTAAAAAACTTATTTTTCTGCAGGTGTGTTTTTCTTTACAAAGTATTGTAAAGAAGTATTTTTTATAACCAATTTTAAAAACCAATGCTTTATCCTAAACTGCTGTAAACGGCCGTTTGGAAAGTTTGATAAAATTAAAGTGAAATTTATTACCAAAGTATTCGCGAGTAATAAAATTAATCTCAGTGTAAATTATTTTTTCTCAAAAAAGTTGATTCATGATTCAAGTCAAACCAGAGTCTGTGGGGTCTCTTTCATTTGCACTATTTTCAAACAATAATATCGCCGGGACCATGTTAAACTATCCAATCTGAAAACAGTGGGCTACTTTTTTAAAATTCATATTTCTTGATAGGCACCACTTTTCTGAAATGATAAAATTGCCCTTCTTAACCTTCCGTCTACCAGACGGGTCCATTGGACCCGACATGTACATTCAAAATATTTATTCAAACCAGAAATTTCTTCAAAACAAACTAAATGTATAAATCAGACAATAATAAGTTAAATAAACAAATTAAATAGTTTTAAGTAAAAATTCTGGTGTAGAATGTTTTTATAAAACTTGAGTAAAATTTCCGGTAGTTCTAGGGTTAAATACCTCTTGCTGCCCTAATTAACATGTCATTAAATAAGACGAATTTTACTATTTCAAAAAAG
Organism: Maratus speciosus; assembly: GCA_963932465.1. Lineage (NCBI taxonomy): Eukaryota > Metazoa > Arthropoda > Arachnida > Araneae > Salticidae > Maratus > Maratus speciosus. The sequence goes on from OZ010796.1 coordinate 471,568,224, forward strand.
TGGTGTCAATCAAGAAATCTGAATTTTAACACTAGAACGCCCGGAAGGAGTCGATCCGACTCCGACCACATGATTAAATGTCAACTGGAACCAGAAATTCTTTCATAAAATAAGTTAAATTTAATCCACGAAGATTTACGTTAAATAAATCAATCAAATAATTTTAAATAATAATTCTGGTGTCAAATATTTTTATGAAACTTGAGTAAAATTTCCGGGCGTTCTAGTGTTAAAAAAGTACCGTAATTTCCCGCGTATACGCCGCAGCTATGATAATTCGATTTCCTACCAGAATTCGTTTTAATTAAAATGTGAATTGCTTTTGCTTAGCTTTTATTTGACTTCATTTTTTAAATAAAATTTTCGGTATGAAAAAGACTTAATTAAGCCGCGGCGTATACGCGGGAAATTACGGTAGTCCTATGTTTTCACAATGGATAATTTGACGTGGTACCGACGATATAAGGAAGTTGCAAAGAACTGTTACGCTGTTTGTCACCACTGTTATTTATTAGAAATTTTTGCTTCTTTAACAGCAGATTACGAAGAATAAGTCAGAAAATATTCACTATTAGGCTGTAGTGGTAAGAAAAAATCGTAAATGCTCGCAACTATGATCGTGGTTATATCTCTTGCAAGTGTTGAAGAGATTTATAACGAAGATTACTTTTCTTATAAATGCTGTAGAAATGTACCACGAATATTAGTCAAAATAGTCACCAGGGACAACCTTGTAGCCGAACGCCTACCAAATATATAAAAATCATAAAGAAGATTTTTCTTTCAAAAAAAGTGTTGTTTAAAAAACGGACATAGTGGCAGTCATGGGTACGTACTAGCAGTGTTGCGAGATTGGGGACGTTTTTAATTCAGATTATTTGACTGTCACCCCTTTTTTAAAATAGCATAATTCGTATTATTTTTCAGAATTTTTAATTTCTTTTTAAATAAGCCGAATATTTCTATTTGAAAAAAGTGGTGACAATCAAGAATCTGGGGACAAAAAAGACCCCAACCTGGCAACACAGCTACTAGCCGAGTTTTGTTGCTCTGTTACTCAGAGCATTTGTATCCCTCTAAATTGCAAACCTTTGAAGTCGAGTGTCGGCAAATAGCCGCCAAGATTTACACATATAATTCTTTTTTTTTAATTATTATTCAATATGCACCACTATATTTAAAAGTACATTTTTTAGTAAAAATATCTTGCACATATTGTCAAAGTTGAAGTAAAATTGTTTCTTTGAGAAAAGTGGTGCCAACCAAATAAATTCGTGCAAAAGGTGCCTGTGCCGAGGAAGACTACTGTGACCATTAACCTTTTATCTACTGACGGTACTTATAAGTACCACTCATTTTAAACTTTCATCCCATTGTGAATATTACTAATATTTTAATGGTACTTCGCAAAAATACTCTTTTAACCCCACTTTATCCTGATACATGGCAGCAGTAGTTCTAGGTTTGTTATATTAGCGAGGAAGGAGGTTATCTTTAAAACAGTCGATGTGTTTTTTGCCGACATTTTGTACAAATTGTCCCGCTCGTCTTTTTATTGTTGCAAACACAGTAAATGATATAAGATAAGTGTTGGATTTTTTTATGTGTTCATTATGATCTTAGAACACAATTTGACTAGCTATTTTAGGTGAAGGGTGTATCTATTTGATTTAACAGTTGAATTACTCGGTGGTACTTATAAGTACCGTCAGTACACTGCATGTTGGAAGAAAACTCCGCGTTTATTTTTCATCTGTGTAGTTATCGATCATTTTCATCTGCTTTAAAATGTAAGTTCTAAATTTAGTGTAGTACTAATTTTCCTAGTATCTCTTTTCTGTTTCATTATTATTTTTTATAGGAAATCGAAAAAGTTATGGCACCGGCTGTTTCTTGCTATGCTAGAAATGGCATATGTAAATTCATATATTGCATATGTGGAGATGCGAGAGAACATGTGTTCACTGATATATAGACGTCGCATAACTAAATGACAGCTAATAAGATCGAAAAAAAAAAAAAAAAAAAAAAATTAACCCTTTCAGGGGCAAAGCATTTTCAATGCTAAAGTGTTGAAATAAATGACTGGCACCGGAATTTGCAAAAACAATTATTTATAAATAAGAAAAAAGGCTATATTTCACATGCTTACTAAATCGAAAATATTTTACCACAATTCTGGTGTCATTTGAAATACCTTGCGGTTTTTCTGTTACGATATTTTTGTCATAGTGTACTGACGGTACTTTAACCCTAGATCTACCGGGAATTTTATTCAAGTTTTAATAAAACGTTCTACACCAGAATTTTTATTTAAAACAATTTAACTTATTTATTTACCTTATTTTTGTCTGGTTTATATACTTAGTTTATTTTAAAGAAATTTCTGGTTTGAATGAATATTTTGTATGTACCTGTCGGGTCCAATGGACCCGTCTGGTAGACGGAGGGTTAAAGTAACAATTTGATTAACACGTTCACGCCGGCGCGGTGGGTCACACTCGACTGTTTCAGAGTTGTCAAGTCTCCAGCTTTTTGCACACCACTGTTATTTTAGATAAAATGTTGTTTCTATAAATTGCCTAATTGTTCTAATTAAATAAAACAACATTTTCTGTATTAAAATACTGGTATCCAAAAAGCTGGAGTCTTGCAACTCTAAGACAGTCGAGTGTGACCCACCGCGTCGGCGTGAACGCGTTAATTACCTCTAAGAAATAAAATTTCTCACGGGTGAGTATTTTTTTATGTTTATCCTTTAATTTTCATTGTAGTAACTGAAAAAGAATTACCTGAAAAAAATCGCAGTAGATCATAATGCAGTAGAAAAAGGGTTAAGGGTTAATACTAATCTTCGCTTTATTTACAGAGGGAAATTCTCTGCTTAAAAATAGTCGAGGACCATTGTTAAAAAAATTACCTTTTTAAATCCATTAACCGCCGAAACTGTAAGATACGGATCTTTAACTTTTTGCTAAAAAAAGTTTGCCACCGCGAATTTTGAAAGATATACTTCGCTTTATTTAATGGTCAAAGTTTCTGTTATTAAATAAGAAAATTCTTTAATAAAAATTAGTGGTTTCTTGACTGTTAATTTAAGCTTGCGCAATTATCTTTACCTTTGCGTCAATGCAACACAAGCGGGTTACTATAACCACTTACCTTTTTTAACCCTTTCTTTTCCGGCGTCTCTTACACCAATTTTATTCCTTCCGCATGACTTTTTAAAAAGAAGTTTCATTCAACTACACAATTTCAAAAATGCTCTTAGCAAATAAAGCAAATTTTATTTTTCTTTATTACTGGTGCCGAAAAAAAATTTTGCAAAAAAAAGATGATTTTGCCTCAGCAGAGACAGCGGATTGCAAAGGGTTAATATAAAGCATTTCTAAAATTTATGAATAGGGCCCTATAAACTATGCAAAAATTGTAACAATATCTTCTAAAATAGATATTTTCTATATTTAATGACAGAGGAACTGGAATTAACCCTTAAATGCATGATTTTTTATTTTGTTTCAAAAAAATTATATATGATTCTCAGAAAGGTTTATGACACAGAAAAAATAATGAAAAAAATCAGAGATATATTTTCGTATAATACATCAACCTTTTCTTATGTTGCACATCTGCAATACACGTAAGAACTAAAATATTGCAAATTAGTAAATATTTTAATAAGTATGAATCTAAATACCTTATTTCATATAGTTTTATATTTTGTAAAACTTAACCCTTAACGGTCGCATTAAATTACGGTTTAAAAGTTCACATTGCTTATTGGCATCTCTTTTTTGAAAAAGAAATATTCACCTTATTTAATGAAAGGTAAAATGATACCATAATGAAGTCAATCACACCATTATATAAAACTGGTGGGAATCAAGCAAAAAAGAATAAAATGACTAAAAGACACAGCCCGTGAATATGACGGGAGCAAGAATTAAGGGGTTAAATACATGATTTTTTATTTTTATTTTCTAAAAAATTATGTATGATTCTCTGAAATGTTTATAACACAGAAAAAATAGTGAAAAAAATCAGAGATAAATTTTTCGTATAATATGTCAACCTTTTCTTATGTTGCGCATTTGCAATACAAGTAAAACCTAAACTATTCCTAATTAGTAAATATCTTAATAAGTATGAATCTAAATACCGTATTTTACATAATTTTTTATTTTGTAAAACTTAACCATTAAACGAATAAAATATATTTTTTTAGAATTATGTTTTTAACTCTTATATTTAAGATTAGAGACAAGAAAATTTAAGATGGATATTTCGTTATTAATTTTTGTAATTTTTACGGGATTAATATTTCTATATAAATATACTGGTTACTAAGAATTAAATAAAAAGGAATACAGATATGCATCACTACGCATTTAAGGGTTAAACGCATGAATTATTCTTTTAGAATTGTGTTTTTTATTCTTATATTAAAGATGAGACACTAGACATTTTAAGACAGATCTTTAACTTTACTATCAACATATTTTTGCAACTTTCACAGGATTAATTTTTCTATATATATATATAGTGGTTCCTAAGAGTTAAATGAAAAGTGATGCAGATATGCATCACTATGAATTTAAGGGTTAAAAACAACAAAAATTGCTGTTGAACTACATCTGTAAAATTATTGTAAAAATTCATAACATATTTTAGAGAGCATTATTGATGAATATTTGTTTTTGCTACAAAATATGAATTACTTTTATTTCAGAAAAAATTGCATCCATTATCGGAACTATTCATTTTTCTGCAAACGTATGCATAATTTTACAAAGTCTTGCTCATAAAAACTTTATTTAAAAAAATAAACTATAAATCGTTCGATAAACTATAAAAAGTTCGATTCCTGGCCCCGGCTAATTTTTCACTCCAGTTGGGTTTATTGTATGTAATTTTATTTAAAGTCTGTCTTAATATATGTGTACCTTTAATAATTAAAAAATGGAATTCAGACGTTAATTTATGTGCTTTAATATAAATAATTCATAACTTTTCAAAGACCATATATTTTTACAAAGCAAATCACTGTTTCAAGTGTAACGTTTACATTTAATCCCTTTATTTCACTTCTTTTATTCTTATTCTAAAGTCTGCCAAAAAAATTTAAATTACTATATGGTGGAAAAATACACATAACAATGCATTTTTCTATCGTTGTGCGTCGTCTGAATAAAATATGATACATTCAAACATCGTACTTACAAATCGAAAGCATAAGAACCATTTGGAGTAAACGTGAGCTTTTCATAATAAATTAATGTTTTATACTTCCCCTTTAATGGTCTTAACTTGAGTAATAAATATTCCTCTTTATTTCAAATCAGAGAACAATGTATATGACTTGCAACGATACAACTGAATTTTATTGAGTTGAATACATAAAAGATAAAAAAGTCGTAGAATAATATCTGAGCATCAATATATGTTTACCGAATAGAAAAATTTCGCGTTGCATCTAGTTTTATTGTTATGGAATATTTGGAAACAGTTACCGTAAAACTGATCAGAGAGCGATCAGCCACAGATCCGAGTAATATATTTTAAACACAAAATTTTTCTTAAGCCTCTAATGCTCATGGTAGCATTTATTCTACCATCAATGTTCCCAATTTTGTGGATTTTTTTATTCAGATATTCCGAGTTCATAGGAAAAATTTACAATAGTAATCTTTGCTTTAGTTAACTTTTTCGAGATGTCATCCCTTACACAAATTTTATTTGGTTGGTAATGCTTTTTTTAAACACTTCCTTTTGTGAAATACCAAAAATACTCATATTAAAAAAGAAAAATATTATATTTATTAATTAATGTTGCCGAAAAGAATTTCCACATGCATTACCCGCCCCGCAAGGGTTTTTAACAGACAATCCGCCATTAAATAGAGCAAAATTTATTACTTAGATTTTTTGTATGAATTCAGATTCTCTGAATTTCTAAAACGCATTCTACCATGGGCATTAGAGGGTTAATAAAGACATATAAGTGCATTAGAAGAACAAATGATATTTTATTACAGAAAATTTCTGCTCAAAATACGTTTGTTTAATCAGCGGTTCCTAGGATAGCAATATCAGTTTTTTTTTTCCTTTTTGTTTTTGTTCTTCACGAAAGGAATACGCACAAATTTTATGGAAATGTGAACCTATTGGAATTGGCTGATATTTTCCTATGTTATGGCTGATGCTATGCAGATCAAATATCTGAAAATTCATCCTGAAAATTGATAATTTTTATGCTGTGACCAGGGCTGTAAAAATCTAGGCGCCATCGCGCAGTCTCTCAGCACTAAGTTTTATTTTCTATTTTTCTTCTAATATTTCATCTAAATTTTTTATAAGAACGCTAATAAAATTTAAGGGAATAAAACTTGTAAAATTTAGTGGGGAGAGATTGCCCGCTGGCGACTAGATTTTTACATGCCTGGCTATGACTATCGGAAGATCTTAACCCTTTCAGGTGCAAGGTACTTGTATTCGTAAAATGTTGAGATAATTGAATGACATCAGTATTTACAAGAAAATTTATTTGTAAACAAGTAAAAGTATATTTTCGCGTACTTCATAAAAGTAAAATTTTCATTACAAAATTCGGGTGCCAATGTGATAATTAGGGATTAAAATTATGTGAAACCATAGCGGCATCACCAACCTTCAAGGGGTTAATTCGCATTACATTGCCGCCAATCTTCTTGTTTTTTTTTTTTTTTTTCAGGTCAAATAAAGGTAATTTTAAAAATAAAAATTACATAACGAAACATATACACTGCAAATAGAGACGTCTTAAATTCAGACACATATGTGACTGAAAAAGAATTTCAGACACTTAAGTGTCTGAATCTGAAAATTCAGACATAATAAATGTCTTACTTTAAGACACATAAGTGTCTTAATATGATCATGATGTAAATGAACGGGAAAATATGTCTTAATTGTGATGGTATGTCTGAAATTAAGACATTTAGAAATTCAGACATTTAACTGTCTGGATAAGATATAATAGCATCATAACTATGACGATTGTGTCACTATATTTTTCAGCACCACCAGAGAATATTTTGGATAAATGAAAAATGTTTAAAATACAGTTCTGCACACAAAATTTGATATTACTTTATAAAAGAAAAAAATTGATTAGAACATAGAACGTGTGTCAGTATTGTACAAATCCATTTATCAAGTCTTGGGACTAAGTTAATTTTATGATGTATTAAGTTATTAAATTATTACTTTTCACAAAATTATAAAGTTTTTCAAAAATTACTTACACTCATGGGTCTACGCCGGAGAATGCGGAAAACTACCACTAAAAGAGTAATATATATAGCTTGAAAATTGAAATACTAAGATTTGAACGCGTGCAGAAAAAAAATATAGGGTTGGTTGGTTGGTTGGTTTTATGACGGCCAAATATCAACACGAGGGATATAGGCCCTAAGGGGGGGGGGGAGTGCCCCATGGGGGTCTTTCTAAGGAAACCTAACACGCATTTACACAAGGAAATCTAAGGTTCGAAGAAAACCACGGAAAACTCCGAACGATTACGTCGACAGGAGTGATGGGTTTCGAACCCAGCACCTCCCGTCTACCAGTTTCGAGAGCAGAACATCTCGGCCACTGGTGGGGCAAGAAATGTAGGGAGGAGCAAGACTGAGGAACAGATATGCCTGTAGTCTACTCCCTAATTCGCTTTTTAAAATGCAGAATACAAATATAAAATAAGCTAAACTAAGAATATTTTGTCACAACTCCCCATGCAAGACATTTTTTAAACATAAAAGCAATAGAACAAATTTACAATTAAGAAATATTAGATATTCGGAAATAAATTTGTAACAACATTTTTCAAAATCAAGTACTGAAGCAGTTTTTATTTGGAGGGGAAGGGAGGTGGGGGTTCTGTCTTCCTGATCCTTGAAATGTAGCACCACAAATAGAAAACCTCTGTTTTAAATAGAAACACGTGAACGTTAAAAGGCGAGCAGAGTTAAATCTTCTCTTCTATGTGGGCTTTAGGGGTGTTTGATTATTCTCTAAGGCACTGGGACGAGTGCATTTTAATATTTTCTTAATAATCAAATATAAAGAAAATTTCATTAATTAAATTTCAAAATCTCCCTTCTTATCCCCCCCCCCTCCCCCCACCACACACACACACACTCGTGGACCTACATTACTACTCAAAAGCTTGTAGCAAAATAAAGTTTTTGATACAGATGTACCTGCTTAAAATAGTAAAATAGAAAAAAAAATGAAAAGGTTTATTAATAATATTATTCGTAAAAAAGTGTTTCGCATAAAAACAAAAAACCCCAAATTTTATTATTACTAATTTCTATTGTGGAACATTCGACAACTTTCTTAAATGGCAAATCTTTCCATATCGCAGAGACAGAGATAGGAAAAAAAAAAAAAAAAAAGAAGAAGAAGAAGCGTAGAATTAGCCGCGCATGCGTAACTGAGACAGTGTCGAATTTAACAGCGGAGTGTTGAAGCGAGAATTCTTTGAGTATTTACAAGTCTTAGCACTTTGTTTATTATTCATTTTTCTGTTCGAATAATTATTCCCCGCATTTTAATCGTGGAGTTGTACCCTTTCTGCATCCTGTCAGTGTTTTTCGTGGTTGTTGCGTGGTCTCGCACTGTTCATTTCTTCTAATTTCGAAAGTTTTAAAACCACTAAGCGTACCATGTGCCCAGCTTTATAAGCATGGCCGTCGAATCAAGTTCACATCCGGCTCCGGTGCATTAATTCCGAGATACTTAAGCATGAAAAAACCTACTGTATTAAGGATATAACATTTTTATCGAAAACCTCAATGGAACCATCATCAGTTCTCAAATCAGACCTAGTAGCCTAAATCAACGATTTCTGAATTAAATATCGATCTCCAGAAACAGTAATATTAATCATTCTCTCATGCAACTTTATTACGGTGGATTCATCATTTAGGACTTGTAGTGAGGGGTAAATGTTTTTGAAGACGAGCATTTTCCAATGCAATAATAAAGTAAAGATCCCTACCGCCACAATCTTAATAACTGTGCTTGGCATTATCCTACCTGATTATTTAATATTGTGGTATCAATATCAAAGATTCACAGTGTTTATTAATAATGTTTTAATTTAAACAAAACATGATAATGCATAAAAATATGCGTTAAAAATTCTTCTATTGGATTATTGTATTTACAGGTAACTCCTTACTGGTTTTTATTTTTCTATTTTAGAATGAACGTAATTATTTAATAGGTACATTAAAATAATATATTGCACTCTTAATATTAAAGTTTATCATGCTAATTTGTTTAAATTGCTGACGCTGTCTCTTCTTAAAAAATCTCTTGAGAATTAATAAAATCTTTTAAAATTTTACAATTGTATGTTTAGTGTGTCAATTTTACTTTTTTTTATAATTACCTATGTGTTGCTTAAATGATAATTTTTTTTTTTTATGATTGCAAATAAGTAGTATATACCTATATCTTGATTATTAGTGAGAATTTCCGCATTAGTAATTAAGTGTAAATAATGTGTATTAACAAATGATTATTTATACTTGTTTATTCCCTTCCAGTCACGCGAATAAAAAAAATTATTTTTTTTTATAACCATGCTTCGTGTGTTAAATTTTAAGTGAATTTTGTGTTTGAAGTTCATGTACTCCTTCAACTTTTCCATAAGATTTTAATCCTGTATCGATTAAATTTTAATATACATATATATGTTTTTTATAAGGCAATAATGGTCCTTGTTATCTCGCAGAATGTGAGTATTGGCCGGGGCAGGGGAGGAAGGATATATGTTGTCACGTGTTAAAATTAATTTTCTTTTATTATTATTATTATTATATAGTAAAGAACAAAATTTCTTTTACCAAACAGTATTTCTCTAAGTTTTTGGACCCTTAAGACCTTTTTCATCCCCCCCCCCCCCAAGCCAAATTTTCGGTAACTGCAAAGGAAGGTTTGTTTATATTCTAACAGGAGGGGTGGGGGGGAGTGGTTGTCACTTAAAGTGGTAAAGGTACTTAATTGAATTTTATGTAGCGGGCCAGTGATGATGACTGTGGACCAGTAAACTCTCATGCTTACTGGCCCTTGGGACCAGTACTCCTATCATTGAAATATTTTTTTTTCATATTGATAAATTTAGAAATTCATATTGCTTCATACAGTGGATACAAGAGCATACATTGCTTCATACAGTGGATACAAGAGCATGAAAAGAAATCACAAAAGCATAAGAATGAAAGTTTTTATGAATTTCAGAATAGTTTATAAGTTTCAATTTTCCAATGTGAAATAAATCTCTCCTATAGTATTCAACTGAACGACTATTTTTATTTATTTATTTTTAATTATCTTTATGAAAACTTGTTTAAAAATAGAAAATTATTTATGTATATTTACTGTGTTACATAACATATTTAACCCGGAAGGATTAACGCCAAGCCTGACAGACCCAGAGTGCGTATGGTTTTTTTGTTACCACTATTTTTTGTTAAATAATCTTCTAATTATTTTATCGCAGAATTTGTAACGATTGTCTGCGACTAAATAAAGTGACGATTATTAGTATTTGTATTTATTAATGACAAAATAAAAACTATTCACACCCTGGGCATGCGCCCGTCCTCCTGGGTTAAATTTTAAAATGGAGCCATATTTAAAAGATGCTTTAAGCAAATAATAAAATCTGTGTAATTAATCCAATATGCGCTAAAAAATATTTAAAAAATCAAGTTCAGTATCACACACAGAAATGAAAAAAAATATGAGAAAAAAAATTATATGGTTATAAGCAAGACCCATTCGCCCATGACAAGGGAAGATACTTTTCTAATTGTTTACCATCTGATTGGTGAGTTATATAACTTCGCTGATATTTAAGATTCTGTGAAAGAATGTGCTTTGAAGATTATTCTTATGATTATGTTTGCTCCGTGTACGTATATATTTTTTTCATATTATTCCATTTTTTAATTTATGCTTAAATAAATTACCATATATACTCGCGTATAAGTCGAGAAATTTCTGACAATTTTCGGTAAGCAAATTTGGGGGGTCGACTTATACGCGAGTCAGTTAAAAAGCAAAAACATAAACATCGAATACTGCAAAATTATGTTCTTTTTATGTGTAAGAATAAAAAAAAGTACTATATAAAATATATAAATGATGATAATTTATCATTTAAATAAATTCAATGATTTGTTTTTGTTTACTTACTATCTTCTCATTGGCAAGTGAAATCTATGGTTTGATTTTGTGCAAAATTGAAGTAAAAAGTTAGGGGGTCGACTTATACGCGCGTTTTTGATTTTTTACAGAATTTGCATTCAAAAGTTAGGGGGTCGACTTATACGCGAGTATATACGGTATTTTTATTACGATGTTTATAGGGAAAAATATTTTTAGAAGTTTCTTTTCACCTCAAAGATTATTTTTATCTGAATGTAAAAAAAAATGAAAATTAATAATAAAAAGAAACTAATTTTCAAAAAAATGAAATAGGATTTTAAGTCTATTTTTTATGTTTGTGTTTGATAATGTAGCATCTCAACGCAAGTTATCTTTGTTGCATTTCAATTTTGTCTTTATATGAAAAAAAAAAAAAAAAATGTATAAATGCACATTGTAATGCTACAAATTAAATAGAGTAACTTATCAAGTAATTAATTGGTTGGTTTGCATGTATGGATATTTAGATTCATATGATTTAAACTTTAAAGTAACTTTGCGAATATTATTGATTAATGTCAACCGCTGGACCTAGAATTTATTTAGAGCATTATTCCTACACTGTAACAAAAAAACTTTTTATTTACTTAGAATGCGCCTATAAATGAATATAATGTCAAAACCTCTGAATAGCGGACGCTTCGGGAGCACGTAATTAATCCGCTATTTGCTGGTATCCGCTATATATAGAGTAGAATTAACTGGTTCTATGATTTTTTCTTCATTGTTTTTCTTTTTACACTAGACTGCTTAAAAATGCTGTACAATATATACATAGACTGCTTAGCAAATTTTAATATATTTGGACATTTTCCCAAAATTCTTTCTTTTTCTTTTTTTTCTTTTCTCACTTAAAAAAAGGAAGTTCATAACACCAGCATGTTTTTTTTTTTAGATATTAATATTTGTATGACAAATTTAAAATATTCAGAGAAAGAAAAAACTTTAATTTATTATTAATAGTATTATTTTTGAATTATTATATTTAAACGTTAAAATATTTCAAAGCACACTTCAAGGAAAGAAACTTGTACTTTCTACTAAGAAATGAACAGAATAGTACAAGATATTTACTTTATATCAATTTTAATTAGGTTTCTTTCTGAATGTAGTTAACAATATACCAATCATGTAGATAAGAAATGGCTTTAGTGACTGCCATTGTTTGTGTGATTACAAACTTCGTGGGGAGCAGAAATGAAAGATATTCATTATAAAGGATTTCTGTTTCCAGTTATATTTACTATATTATTTATCGTTTAAAAAGTGTCAAATAGACATGCTGTCCATCCAGAATCCTATAACTACTGTTCATCTCAGCCGCCGATGTGTGGTTGTCACATTTTTCAGTATTTATTGGTAATGATAAATAGTATAATAATAAAAATGAAGAGAGAAAAAAACAGTAAGAGTTTCATACTCAATTTTGAAATAAAAATGCAAAAACTGCTTAAAATAATTCACTGGGAATATCTAATTTTAATGGGAAAAAATTGTACAACAAAGCAGAGATTGGATTCTTTCTGAAGAAATGAATCATTTTTTATAAATGGGAATAATTTGTTACCATAAAGCAGAGCTGATTGCAGCATGGACAACTGGGCTGTTTCTATGGGCCTTTACCTTTACGGGCCCCCAAATTTGGTATGCAATATCCATAAATCTGATATTTTAAATTTGTTTTGATCTTATACTTATTTTAATAAATATTTTGTATTTTTAGAGCATGATTAGGTTAAAGAGAAAGATATATTTATCCAAATATGTATTGATAGCATCGAGTAGGCTTAATTTTTTTTTTTTTTTTTTTTTTGTAACAGTATATCAAAGCTGTGGGGACGGGCGCGAATGAATATTAGGTCTTTGAAAGTTCGCACTAAAAGTAATAAACATTTTGGATGCCGTAAGGCATATATGATATCCCATAGATACATATTTAGGTGAAAATATATAGATATTAGCCTATTCTAAAACTACAAAATACTGATTACAATCATCATAAGGTCAAAAATGATTTGAAATATCAGCTTTATGAAAACTTCGTACCGAAGCATCCCAGTTTAAACGCTGCAATCAGCTCTGCTTTAGGCTAATGTCAGACGGACGTCTTTTTGCACGCTTTTATCCTTACGTATTATCCCTACACAATGCTAGCGGCATTGTGTAGGGATAATACGCAAGGAAAAAAGCGTGCAAAAAGACGTCCGTCTGACATTAGCCTTATGGTAACAAATTATTCCCATTTATAAAAAATGATTCAATGTGGTCAAATATGGCTGCGTATATGGCTTAGAATGAAAAGTGGTCAAAGATGGCTTCACATTGTTGAAAAAAATGCTCAAAGATGGCCGCAATTAAGACATTTGAAATGTCTGAAATTCAGACACAAGAAGTGTCTAAAAATTTTAAGATATTTTAAAACGTCTGAAAATCGAACACTCCTGTTTCAGACACTTAAGTGTCTGAAATTCAGACGCAAGAAGTGTCTTAAAATTTTCAGACATTTTAAAACGTCTGAAAATTGAACACTACGTTTCAGACACTTAAGTGTCTGAATTTCAGACATTTCAGTTTACAGTGTAATCGTTCCATGAAGTCATTCATTACGCTTTTTTCTTTAATAAAAATTCCGGCTTCATTTGATTTGAAAAATATATTTGCATAATGATATAATAACTGTTAACCCCTTCGAGGGCGGTGTTTCATTTTTGGACCACCTAATTTAATCCTAAAATGAGACATTGACACCAGAATTTTGATTTGAAAATTTCCGTTTAGTTAAATTCGTGAAGAAAAGCTTTTACTTATTTTCAAATAAATTTGTTTGTAGATTCCGGTGTCACACATTCATTTCAGTATTTTACTAATAGAAGTGCTTTGCCCCTGAAAGAGTTGAACTTCGAATTTTATTCAAATCAAATATAACCATAAAATTTATTTGTACTAAAAAGAGTCTCTGTGCATTTGCGTGGTGGCTTGGAAAATCTACCGCATGTAGAGGTCTTCAAATTTGGATGAGGATCCAAAGCACGTCCGAATGCACTTGATGCATAGATTATTCTTTTTATATAAATTACCTAAGATATTAATTAAAAGCCATAATGAACATTGCGAGATGGCGCACGTTCTCTGTTCCAAATTTTCCGGATCACTTTCCGAAGTTGGCGTAGCAAAGAAGATTCGATGATAGAAATTGGCTCATTTTTTTGTGTTTTCGAAGCCTCCATCTGCTGCTCTTAACTAAATACAAGCAAAAATACCTAGTTCATTATTCTCTCTTTCCCTTACTAACGGCGTTATCTCTTTAATAAATAATCAATAATAACCCTTCCAAAAAATTTAAATTTGAAACATATTTTTTATGGTTTTTTGTCACGTGAATTTTAAGGATCACATCGGCTAAACTAATCAAAATACGAAAAAAAAAACCTACCATATATTAGAAGATACCTTTGTCTCTTAAACGCCACAGTCAATTCCGAACAGTATTAATATTAACTCTTTCAGAAAAAATCGCTGAATTTCTTCAGAGATTTAAATTTTTGCTGTAATTTTTAAAAATCTGCATCGGAGCTTCTGATAAAAATACAAAAAGAATAAAAATACCGGAACATATTCTACGTTCATTTTCCTTTCGAATAATGGCATCCCTTTTAAAAATTTTAATATTAAACTTTCCAAGAAAAAAAAATTCGTCCCCAAATTTCACTTTTGTATTTTCTTACGAACTTAAAATTCTGCATCGACTTCGAAAATCAAATAACGAAAAACCAAATTATATCAAACCATATCTACTTTCCTTTCCTTATAAATAGCATAATCCGTTTTTAAAATATTGTTATTAACCCTTTAAAAAGTTCGTTTCCAAATCCTGCATTCGTGAAGTTTGTTTTCTCTGCAATTTTTAAAAACTGGCATCCATTTTCCAGTTAGAAATACGAAAACAAAGACGTAACTAGCATACATTTACTTTTATAGGGTTCGTAGGGGTTCTTGAACTTCCAGACTAAAGAAAATCGTCGGTACCAATATTTTCTTATAGAAAATATATCCAAAAATAAGGCGAAATTTCGCGCGTTTAATGTAAGCTTATTTTTCTATTAAAAAATACTGATATATGTCCTTGAAAATAATGGTACCCGTACGAACCCTGTTTTAAAACAATGTCTTCGGTTGAGAAAAATGTTAATATTAACCCTTATTTTTTTTTTTTTTAACTCACTTTTTTTCTCGCTCTCACTTCCTGGTAATGAAGATAAGTTTTTTTAAATTTTTTCTCGGAACACATTTTTTCTGTGCATGTGCTGGAAAATCTTCGTTTTCAACAGAAGGAGATATCTTTCTGGGGATGAAAGAGGGGGTGAGTTTTATATTTTTTTTTTCTCAGAAACTTTTGTTCATAAATAAAAGATTAATATATTGCAACGTCATACATTATATCGCCTTTCACTATAACAATTTCCCCTTAGTTTATTTGAACAGTGTCTTTTGTAGCAATCTATTTTCATTCTTTACCATTTGTAATTTGTTGTGTTTGCAAAAACCCAGAATAAAAGAAAAAAAAGCTTTGTTATGCGACATGGTTGTGAGTAAAAGTGACTGATAGGTAAACATGAGACTATTTTAAAATTAACCCTCTCGCTGAGTAATTGTTTTATTAAAATACCTTCAAAATAATTAAAATATCTTCTTTTGCCACCGGTTTTTCAAAACAAAAGTTTTTGTCTAATTTAATTGGGAAAATGCTCCGATTAAATAAGGCAAAATTTACAAAAATAAAATTACTGGTGGGAACAATCAAGGAGGATTAATTAGACGGAAAAATGCATGCACGAGAAAATCTCGGAATGCGCAGCAAGAGGGTAATAACAGAAACTCTTGAAAAAACTAAATCATCATCTTCATTCATTTCCCACTTTATATTTTACTGCTAATTGGTTCTAGTTATATTCTTAACTTTTTCACAGACAGTATTTATATGACGCGAACACAGTGTTGCCAGATGGCTACTTTTTTAAAATTCAGATTTCTTGATTGGCATCACTTTTTTGAAACGGTAAAATTTACTTTGTTTTCTCCTTAATTAATATGTAATTAAATAAGGCACATTGTACCATTTCAAAAAAGTGGTGCCAATCAAGAATCTGATTTTTAAAAAAGTAGCCCATCTGGCAACACTGCGCGAACACTTAATTTTAATGCCAAACTGCCAGTTGATACCCAGAAATGTTTAATAAATCTTTGCTGTCAAATATACATTAATAAAACGTTTTGCTTACTTAAAAAAACTTGTTCCTTAATTCATGTGTCATTCAATTATTTCAACATTTTAGCAGCAGAAATACTTTGTCCCTAAAAGAGTTAAAGCCACGTTTGAATTCATATAGTGCCCTATGTATTATCTGGTATATTTCCTATCATTATGAATTTTTATTACTCTTTCAATGTTTAAACAACCATTTTTTTCGAATAGTTACACATATTCTCCTTGCACATATTTTATATTAAAAACTATAATGAAACGACTACAAAGCTGACAATGCTCCGGATATTGAACTGAACTTTTTAAATAGAAATATCAGATTTTTTAACACAGAATTCCACGTTTAATTAACACGTTCACGCTGACGCGGTGGGTCACACTCGACTGTCTCAGAGTTGTCACGACCCCGGCTTTTCGAACACCACTTTTATTTTAGCGAAAATTTCGTTCCTTTAAATCGCTCAATTGTTCTAATTAAATAAATCAAAATTTTCTGCATTAAAATACTGGTATCCAAAAGGCCGGAGACTTGCCATCTCTGAGACAGTCGAGTGTGACCCACCGAGTCGGCGTGAACGTGTTAAGACAAGGATCAACACTCAGAAAAAGAGTTATTTAAAAATCCGCAGTGGCAGCAACTTTGGTTTTGGGTTAATTCGCTTGTTTGCTTTATAAATCTAATGAAGTTATGCACAAAGAGGAGGAGACATCTAGTGTAGAGTCTTCCAGTTGCGAGTGAAGTAACTGCCCGTAAGGCATGGTGACGTCACGGCGACGTCGTTGTGAAGTCACACTGTGATTTTGTGACCGTCGATGTGACGTCACGTGACGTCGATGTGACGTCACAGTGACTAGAATGTGAGGTCGTTATGGCCGTTTTAGAGGTCGTTTGTGACGTCACATTGTGACCACTCTGTGAAGTCACGGTGTGACAAATTTGTGAAAAAAGTGTCATTTGTGACTATTTTGGCATTAACTTTGTGACGAACCTGTGACGAAAGTGACAATGTTTTGAAGTCACACTGTGACCAATTTGTGAAATATGTGTCATTTGCGACGAACTTGTCATAAACACTGTGATTTCAAATGAAAATCAAATTTCAAATTAATTGCTTAAAAGACGCAAATAGTGAAAAAGATTCCATGCTGGTACTCGAACCAGGGCCATTAGTACAGCACACTGACATTCTACCGACTAAATCACATGGAAAGATACCAGGCTGGAAAATTTCTCACTATTACATGATGGCGAGGCTACAAACTCAGCACAAGATGGAAAATTTAGCGTGAGCCACCAACATGATGCAAACACGAAACTTAATTAAATCCAGCATCGATTGAAATTATATTAATACTTGGAAATTTTTCCAGAGAGAACCATTCGCCTTGCATACAATATTTCAAATGAAAATCAAATTTCAAATTAATTGCTTAAAAGGCAATTTTAATTAGAAATGTTGTATGCAAGGCGAATGTTTCTCCCTGGAAAAATTTCCAATTATTAATATAGTTTCAATCGATGCTGGATTTCATTAAGTTTCGTGTTTACCCCATGTCGGTGGCTCACGATAAATATTCCATCTTGTGCTGCGTTTGTAGCCTTGCCAACCTGTAATAGTGAGAAATTTTACAGACTGGGCGTCGTTCCATGTGGTTTAGTCGGCAGAATGTCAGTGTGCTATACTGATGTCCCGGGTTCGAGTCCCGGCATGGAATCTTTTTCACTATGTTGGCTTTTGCGCCTTTTAAGCAATTAATTTGATATTTGATTTTCATTTGAAATATTGTATATAAGGCGAAGGATTCTCTCTGGAAAAATTTCTAAGTATTAATACAGCGATGAATTTTGAAATAACCTTTTGCTGTAAATATAAAATCTTATCTTTTTACCGTACTTTTTAGCAAAATATCGCTATTTTGGAGTCTTATTCTTCTAAAACATTTAAAATTTTTCCACTTAAAAAACAATGCTTATCAACTGACATAATTTTTTATTCAGTTCTATGATTGATATTAAGTTCTATGCTTGATATTGAGTTCAAGCTTGATATTTAGAATGTGTAAATTTTTTAATTTGTTGTGATTTGTCATTGCTTTATTAAATACGAACATGGAGACTAACGGATATTAATACAACTATTATTTATAGAGCGGCATGATAAGCGATATTTATTTAAATTTTTTATTCCAGTGTATATTGTATTTTATGAATATGAGCTAAATAGATTTGGTATGTTTTATAGGAAAAGACTGATCTGGGAAATAGAAAAAAAACGAGTAAGAAAAATCATGCGTTAATCATAGATTATAAAATACTTTCCAACACTTTCTGAATGTTTTAACAAGACATCGCAATTTAGGGAAATGACGTAAATAAGATAACTAAGTAAACATTTTAGAAAATTCATAAAACCTTTGAAAAATTGATTTCAGCAGTTACCGTCCATAGCCAAATATGTTTTCAAATTCTTTTGAACAGCCCTGTATTTGATCTGTAGGTTGATACACTGAGAAAAATGAAGTACTCAAAAATAAGTAAACCGACGTACTCATATCGAATTGAATATTTTTGATAAAAAATGAACCCATGATTTCTCTATTTTGAAACATCGCATGTTATCAAACCCAAACAAACGAATAGTTTTGTACCCTGTAATGGTTCATTTCATTTATGGCGGCATAAATGATGTTTATTAATGTAAATATTAAATTATGCACAGCATTTTAAAAATAATTTAAAAGTGCTTGGAAATAATGCTCTTCTCATAAAAATATTCGATTTGAGTATCTTGTTAAGAATTTTTCTATTTTTCTTAATAAATAATAAATTAAACATTTCTTGTTAAGAACTTTGAACGGGAAATAAATGTCAGTACCTTTTTACTTTAAATTTTAGGTTTTTCTTTTTTTTTTTTGGGGGGGGGGGGGCAGTACATAACGATTCATATTTGATCACAACCAATGAATAAAAAATGAGTACATGTGTTTCTCAACTTTGAGTACATTTGGATCGGAGCTATTTTGAGTATGTGACGCATTTAAAATTGAGTACTTTTTACTCAATTTTGACTTCCCATTTTTTTAAGTGTATATATACTATATAATGGGAAAATCTAGTTTAGCAAGAAAACGCCTAACAGGTTGAAATTCTTTTTCAGCAATTTATACTAATGTATGGAAACATACTTGAATACTTTTGTACAACCCTGTAGTTTACCTAGAATCTTTATTACACGCCATTATTTAGTTAAAATTTAATTCAAACTAAGACACTCTTAAAACTGCTGAAATCACATTTCCAGAAATTATAATTTATAGACAGCCATGTATCCAATTCTTTACATGACCCTGTATATCATTTTATCTATATTCTACAAACATTTCTTGGTAAATTAAATGCAGTTCAGCAAAAAAAGCATATCTCATTTAAAAACAACCTTTAAGCAATTTTCGCCCATACCCAGTAATCCTTACGAATACTTTTGTGTAGCCTTGTATAGGAATTATAGCATTTATATACACCATATACTATGCATAAATATAGTGACTCATAAAAGCGCATATCATAATTAAAAATACATTTCCAGCAATCATCGCTAATGAACAGTACTTCGGACACAATATAGCATCTGAAATATTTTGTGTGTCCCTGTAAATCCTATATACGTATTATTCTTATTATACATGAAATAATTTATAGTATGTAAACCTCAGCGACATATATCAATTTCATTATATATGAAATAGATTAACATAATTAAAGTATGCCGCAAATAATTCCCTGCACCCCTATATCATTATGTATTTGAATTCCTTTTTTAGCCCTGTAAATGAACAATAACTATTTTTTTGCATCGCATAGTCAACAGAATACATATTTTAGTGCACTTCATAAATGCATATAAATTTTATTCTGTTTGAAAGCGTGCGTAAAATCATAAAAAAATCATTTGAAACGATTTTTTCCCATAGGCTGTAATGTAACGGAAAAATTTTGGTTGTCCCTGTAAATGAACAAAGCATGCTACAAACTTCATTACAAATAGGTACCGTGCTATGGTAAACGTCAATAACATCCAAAAATTTCAGGGCAATCCGGGTATATTTTCGAGAGTTAGAGTGCGGACAGACTGCTAGACGGACAGACGGAGAGACAAACCGAAGTCATAAGCACTTTTCAACTTGTGTCCTATATTATGTATCCTGTATTATATGAACTTTTAAAAAATATATACTAAGCAGTTTAATCTATAACTTCCCATCAGGCATGAAAAACACTTTGTTTCAAAGCTTAAATATCATATTTTACTTTTTAGTGCCAATAATTACGCGTATCATAAACGTAGAAAATGAATTTACAATAGAAGAAAATTTAATAACCGATTCAGAATGTCTATAATTAAATGTTTGATTAAAATCACAAACAGAAAAAATGCTTACATACAATTAAAAAAAAATAAATATACCAATTTAAAAAAACAGTAAAAATAATAATTAGTATTTATAATTGTACTATTAAACAACAGCAAACTCAATAGATAAATTAAATGCATTATTAGATTTAACAATATCTCAAAAATATTTCCATATGGTATAAGGAATTCCTATTATTTCATAATTTCGGCAAATGTTAAATCTGAAAACATTGGTCTGAAGATTTAGGATTTTGAAAGATAATTTAAAATATTATTAGCACTAAAAGAAAATTCTTTCAAATGTTTCACTACTGTAATATGTAAAAATACAGTTTCCCAGTATAATGTTAATTTCTAATCTGAAACAGTTTCGTAATCTCATGATAATCGAACATCATATTTAACCCCAAAATAATAATAACTATAAGTGTTAGTAATCAAAAAATAGTAAGAATCCGATAAAATAATTCCAAATCATTGTCGTTCCATACATTTTCAATCTCAATTAAGAGTAAATTAATGTTTATATTAATTCCAGTATCAATGTAGGCATGCACAGTCTCTGCGCAGTTTTTTTTTTTTTCAAGCGATGGCAGATTAAGATATTTTTCTTTACAGTTATCGAATTTGTAAATATCGCTAGTGACAGTTAAAGATCAGTCTCTTACAAATATAACATAAAACTATTTAACTCATATGTACAAATCAGGAATAAAATATTTAAATTAAATAAAACTTACATATACGTTCTATTAATATCCGTGTATCCTAAAATGGCCATTTCCTTATCTTAAAGTGTTGTAGACATGGTGAAGGTGATGTTCTAAAAAGAGTGAACTATTTATTTCCCGCGTCTTCTCATGTTTATTTTTTTGTGGGCAGACGATTTTCAAGCAGATGGTCTGGTACAGATTATTTGTTTTTGCGTGCAAGAGATATGAAACTTGAATGCGCAGTAATTTTCTGAAAGTATGGTTAATTAAAATTTTGTATTTGAAGAAATGTCCAATGTATTTAAGCTTTTCTTTTTATCCGTACCAAATAATTCAAGTTAAAATGTATTTTAAAGTTCCTTTTTTCTAAATAATTATAATAATAATATTCATAATTAGAGTTTATTAGATATACCATTGTTTAAATTTTCAAAAGGTGTAAAAATAAATTTAATGGTAATAACGAGCCCCTCCCCCCCCCCCCACACACACACCTTTTTTTTTCTTTTTTTTTTTAAAGTAAAGTTTGTTTTGCACAAATTTTGTATATTTCTTTTATTTTCGGAAAATGCTAATTTTATTTTAAAAGTCTGAAAGAAGTAGAATTTATGACTTGAATACAAATTATAAAAATATTCTAAAGCAAGAAATGCATAGATGACTAAACTCTGAAGACTCTTTCTACGTGCTCATTAAAAGGTTCAGATTTAACTGTAATAGAATTTTTTTTTTTGAAACCACAGAAGTGTTTCGAATAATCCTGGTCGGTAAAAAAAAAGAAATAAATAAATAAATTTCCTCCCAGCAAACTAAATATGTAAAGTGTATAAATTTAATATTCCTAATTCTAAATATATTATCCAAATGCTAGATAAAATTGAAATCATGAAAAAGTATACCTTCACTATCTTAGATATCAAATTGATAAAATATAGCCTGAAAATTTAGTTTATTTATGCTTGTATCGTGCACTTTATTTATTATCCCCCCCCCCCCTTCTCCTTTAGTGACAGAATTTACCATTTGCTATCCACTAATATATTTTTTTCCTTAGGCCATGTAACTCGTGACTGTTTAAAATATTTCTCTTCATTTTCAAAGATTTTTGAAGTTCATATTTTTGTCACACTGTGACTTACAATATGGTGGTTTTTTTGTCACATATGTGACGTGACGTACGTTACATAACAGTGACCTCACAATTTTTTTTAATTGCCAGAAAAACATAATTTTACAGTAAATAACATGTTTTGAAGAATTTTCGTAATTTTTTAAAGTTTTCGAAGAAGTTCACATCTCAGTCACAATGTGACATCACTGAGTAGTGGCATTTTGGTCACAGATGTGACGTGACCACAGTGACTTACAGTGACGTCACAACGACGTCACCGTGACCATGCATGCTATGAGGGTGGGGAGGTTGTCGCAAAAGGGCGGCTGATTTTTCACATCGGATCAACAGTTTCTGATGGCCGCCGAAGCAAACGTCCACCAGTAAATTTTGAATTCAAAATTTCGTGTCATTTTAGCTGCTTATTCATACAAATTATCTGTCACAAATATGTTAAAAATTTGTAATCGTTTTTACTCGAGCGTGTTGGCCCGGGTATTATAAACTATATCACTTATACTGACAGGAGATTGTTTAGGTAATCATAATATGGCGGAAACACAGGGTTTGACTACCACCGGCCGAAGTAAATTTTCACCAGAAAAATGAATATCTGTTTTTGACCCTAATTAGGACTGAATTTTGGTATTAATAAATCGTTTAAACAAGAAGAAAATTTATATTCAAATTTACTGGAGGAAGTTTTCCCCAGCGGTAATGAGCCACTGAGAAACCGGTTACAGTTGAAGCTTCAGCATTTTGAGGATATATTAATTCCTTTTTTATTCATAGTTTCATGATAAATGTAAACAAGCAGTCAGATCAGAAATTTTTAATGCCACTATTTCTGAGCTGTAAACTTCATATTTTTGCAGAATTATGCTACTAAATAAGGTAAAGATAATAATTCAAAAGTAAAAAATTAAAATTTCCTGACCCCTGGCAACCCTCCATAGTGAAGCGTTCTTTGACTATTTAATAATTGTAACAGAAGTCGTGTTTAAAGTATTATTAATGTTCTATTAGATGTTCAAAAGTAGTTCTAATGCTAATTAACCTCTTAACTGATTATTTTTTAATATATTAAACGAATTGTGGAAATAATACCACTATGTTTTAATTATAGCCCTCGATTTTTTAATCAATGAATTTTCGTCATTAAATAAAGTGAAGGTTACTATTAAGATATAGCTATATAAAAATGTTCTGAATAAAGGATCAACAAAACTTGTCTAGTACGTACACATGTCTCCAATTTTGTCCTTTTTTTAAACACCACTTTTTTTCAAAGAAAATTCTTTCGCATAATTTTCGTCAAAAGGTACCTCGAAATGCATTTTTATTGCTATTGTTTGAAAAACTTCCTTCAATTTTTTTCTTTTAAAGTCAATGGTTTTCAAAAAACGGACCACTGGATCACTATACGTATGGTGTACGTGATGAACTGTGTACCAAGCGATACAAGTGCTCTGAGTGACAGAGCAACCAAATTCTTCTAGCACGTACAGTGTACAGGTAAATCATTTAGCCCTTTCAGGGGCAAGGTACTTGTATTCATAAAATGTTGAAACAGTTTAATGCACCAGCATTTACAAGAGAATTTATTTGTAAATATGAAAAATCAAATTTTCGCGTACTTAAGAAAGACGAAATTTTCATCGTAAAATTCCGGTGCCAATGTGGCATTTAGGGATTAAAATTATGTGATGCCGTGACGGCATCACAGCCCTTCAAGAGGTTAACCCAGAAGCAAAAGCAGCTCTCACACTCGGTCCTTTCTTTCAACATCACTTTTTTTCAAAGAAAAATCTTCTTTGTAATTTTCGTGGAAACTTAATTCGAAAGCCGTTTTTGTTGCTATTGTTGCAAAAACTGACAACGAATTTTTCTCTCTAAAATTTCTGGTTTAAAAAAAACGAACAGGTGGGAGCCCTGCACAAACGCAGGCTATGACCATAATCTTGTGAATTATAGGGCTACCTGCTGACAGAAAAATGGTAGCTGTCATAAGTGGATTTTTTTCAACGTTTGTACGGTTCCTTGAATTTGCAAGCTAAAAATTTCTAAAAGTACACTTCACCTTATATGTTTGAGATAAAATCATGGAACTATTAATAAAAAGGATCTGACCAATCCTTTAAATAGTGAAGCTTCAACTGTAACCACTTTCGAAGGGACTGATTACCGCTGGATGAAACTTCCACCAGTAAAGTTAGATAAAAATTTTCTTCTTACTTAAACACCTTATTAAAATCAAAATTTCAGTCATAAATAATGGCAGATATTCATTTCTATCGGTGGGTCTTTACTTTGGCGGTAGTCAAGCCTTGCGTTTCCGCCATATTGTGACAACCTAGACAATTTCCTTTCAGTTTCCGTGAAAAAGATTATAATACCGGGGCGAACTGAAACCAGTAAAAACAAATAGAAAGTTTTACCATATTTTTAAGAAAATATTTCCCTGAATATGGCGTTTAAATGAGACGAAATGTTCTATTCAAATTTACTGGTGGGAGGTTTGCCCTTGCGGTAATCAGAAACTATTGATATGATTAATAAAAAAGCCGCCATCTTGTAACAACCTCCTCAGTTACTTCAGTCGCAACTGGTAGACAGTACATTATATGTCTCCTCCTCTTTATTCATAACTCATTGATAAAATAAGGCGATGAATATTTTCAAAAATACTGATATTAAAACGCATGGACTATGGTTGCCCGTTTGGCCTCCAATTTTATTCTGAAATTTCGACTTCCTACCAGAAATAATAATATTAAGATAATATTTTAAGCTTTATTTAATGAGAGGCTTTTAGTGATTGCACAAAGTAGGAATTCATCTTTCGAGTTTTCCGGTATGGATTTCAAATTTCAGAAAATAATTCGAGGCCAAACTGGCAACCCTGCAAGGGACCGCACAAAAGATCGGAAAAAAAGCGTATAAAACAGTGTTGCATGCTTGGCCTTTTTGTATTCCAAAATTTCGCATTTATACCAGAAATTGCCCAAAATACTTTTTATTTATTTAATGACAGGCATTTCGTGATCGCCTACAGTACAAATCCTTCTTTTAGAATTTCCGGTATAAAATCGAAATATTTGAATTGAAAGAAAAGGCCAATCTGGCAACACTGCTCTAACAGCCGCCATTTTTGTGTCAGCGCGTATCTTTAGTATTCAGAGAGCTGTGGTATCATACTCCCTGGGTGCATACGCTTATTACATGTGTCACCACTATTTTAGGCAAAATAATCTACGATTTTTCTTATGGCAGAATCGAATTATTTTCTTTTGTCAGAATCTGTAACAATTGTCTGCTGTTACAGTGTTGCCAGTGGGCTACTTTTTTAAAATTCAGATTTCTTGATTGGCATCACTTTTTTGAAACGGTAAAATTCACTCTGTTTTCTCCTTAATTAATATGTAATTAAATAAGGCACATTGTACCATTTCAAAAAAGTGATGCCAATCAAGAATCTGTTTTTTAAAAAAGCGGCCCATCTGGCAACACTGTGCTGTTAACTAAGGCAGCGATAAATGTTTGGAAGTATTGATGGCATGGTAAAAACTTCACCTACGGCATGTCATAATCTGTGCGTATGTTCTCGGGTTAAGGGATTCAAACTTTATGAGAAAGTTCCTTTTGCATTACTTTTGTGAAATGCTGAATTCCCACCGGAATCTTTGAAAAATTCTATTTCAAAATAAGTAAAAGCAATTTTACAGCTTTTTTCCGCCAAGGTTAGAAAAGTAAAATTTAATAAAATTTTTCTGGTGTAAAACTTCATTAATCGTAGGTGGTATATAATATATACCGGTGCCCCTTAAGGGCAGTGTTGCCAGTGGGCTACTTTTTTTAAATTCAGATTTCTTGATTGGCATCACTTTTTTGAGACGGTAAAATTCACTTTGTTTTATCCTTAATTAATATGTAATTAAATAAGGGACATTGTACCATTTCAAAAAAGTGGTGCAAATCAAGAATCTGAATTTTAAAAAAGTAGCGCATCTGGCAACATTGCTCAAGGGGTTAAACATACAAATGCTAAAAAACACTGCATAAATGCTTACATATAAATGAATATACTAGGTGCAAAGGAAAGTACCTTTAACCCCTTAACGCTCGAATTAAATTACGGTTGAAAAATTCAAATTGCTTATTGGCACCACTTTTATGATAAAGAAATATTCATCGTATTTAATGACAGGAAAAGCGATACTAAAATATAGCCAACTTCACTATTTTATAAAACTGGTTGGAATCAAACATATTGAGTAAACGATACAGCCCGAGAATATGACGGGAGAGAGAATTAAGGGGTTAATCTGGAAATACATGCGAACGAAGATAGCTACAGCAATGCTAGTGATGTAACGGTATAGTAAAGCGACTACGTCCGATTTAATGCAAACGACAGCAGCGCCCCTGGTGGCGAAATTTGAAAGATAATTATTGCAAATCGAAAACGAAAAGAGATAGAGCAAAATTTCCAATTAGAAAGTTTTAGAGCATCAATTAATTAGCACGAAACGACATTTGGTTTACATGGATAAGATAAATTTTCGCCTGTATACTCAAAAATGTCCGAAATCGATGCACTCCATTTTGTGTAAACGTTTGAATGGAATAGCCAGAAGTATGAAGAAATACTCACAATTTATGGTATAAACAGGTACTTATCTCAAAACGCTTTGATAACATCGCAAAAAAAGACAATTTGTTTCACAGTGATAAAAAGTTAATATTCAGTATGTTCGAAAAGTTCGCCATTGCTCACGATACACGTTTGTATTCGTGAGAGTGCATGCACATTTCTCAGCATGGAACGTCTATTGCAAGCCTCTTCAATACGACGACATAGATTTAACTCTCTCAAGAGCGGTGGCTAGACGGTCTAGCCACCTAATTTTAATTCCAAACTGACAAATGGCACCAAGAATAATTTAATAAAATTTTGCTTTCTAAATGAAAATGCAAATTAGCGGGGTTTTATATTCTAAAAAATTAGTTTGAATATTCTGGTGTCAGTCAATTATTTTATCAGTTTACGAACAGAATTCTTCTGCCCCTGAAAGGGTTAATCTAACATTTTAAATGCATTGGAAATTAAATTTTTACAGATATTACAACGTCACTATCTGCAATTGTGCACTGCTATGTTTTCGGAATATGGATATGCAAAGTAGAATCGTCGCTCATCGATTTCGGACGTTTTTGGTTATACAGGCGACGATCTATCTGTGTGAACCAAATGTCGTTTCGTACTAATTCATTGATGCTTTGAAACTTTCTAATTGGAAAATTTGCACTACCTCTTTTCGTTTTCGATTTGCAATGGCTATCTTCGAAATTTCACCAATAGGGGCGCTGCTGTCGTTTGCATTAGGTCGGGTGTAGTCGCTTTACTATACCGTTACATCACTTGCATAGTTGTAGCTCTCTCCGTTCTCAAGTATTTTCAGGTTAAAGGGACTTTCCTTTGCACCCTGTATATGCAGTTACCAAACATCCATATTAAAATACCACTTTTTTTTTCTATAGAAGTTTTCACGTTATATAAACGTAGAATTTATCGCGAATTAAATAAAGCCCAAATTTCTATGTGAAAATGTTAGGGTATTCAAAAAACGGGATAGCTCTTTACCATGCAGATGTGTGTGTCCACAGCCCCCTGGATACTAAACTAAGCATACGTGCTGACATAAAAATGGCGGATTTTTATCAGCATTTGTACTGTCTCTAAATTTTAATACCAATATTTTTTTTTAAGTTTTCTTCGTCTTATTTTCTGAGATTAAATAAGTCAAAAAACTTTTAGAAAATAATGGTGTCCAAATTCAGGAGATTGTACAAACGCTTAAAAAAACCACCTAGGACGGCCGCCATTTTTATGTTACCGCGTAGGTCTAGTATTCAGAGGACGGTAGTATATCTTTTTATGAATGAGTTTATATATATATATATGAGGCGTTCAGAAGACAATCCGACTAACTCCATTTTAAGTGGCGTTTTTTTAAACAACGAAACAGTGAAAATTTTCTATATATTTATACAGTGATAAAAAGTTACCCTTGATTAAAAGGAAATTAATGAGTTTAATCAAAATATCCCAAGAAAAAAATAATATATAGATACAATGTTTTTATAGTTTACAATAACTTTAACTGTTTATTCTGAACATTTTCATTTGATGTAGTTAATCAATTTGTGCATTGAACGACTCATATAAGATAGGGGCCAACATTCAAATAATCTGAAGTCATATAAATATACACTGAGCCCGCAGAAAACGCATTTAATGGGATTTGCCTTGATTCTATGAGGCAATTATTTGATTTCATGTATTAAGTAAAGTTTTTGGTAGCATGTGACATAAAAAAGCGGGAAGTTATTGGATCGTTCGGAAAGTCGTGTCCGTTTGGGAAAGTCAATTCGTTCCGGAAAATTCTATCATTTAATTATTAGATATTGATTCCGATATCTAATGTCTAATAATTACCGGGCAGAATTTTCCGGTCGAATTGATTTTCCCAAACGGACACAACTTTCCGAACGACCGAATATAATTTATAATATGAGTAACGTGCTTCAGAACTTTCCGGAAGAAAGTTAGCATCATCTGGGCATAAGAAATATTTTTTTAACCCTTTCAAGGGCAAGGTACTTCTATTCGTAAAATGCTAAAATGAGTGATTGACACCAGAATCTAAAAACTAATTTATTTCAAAATAAGCAAAAGCTTTAGTTCAAGTACTTAATTCAAGAAAAAATTTCATTTCAATATTCTGGTGGCAATGTGGCATTTTGAAATTAAAATTAAGTGGTCCAAAAATGAACCAATGCCCTTGAAGGGGTTAAAGCAAAAGTATGACTTAGTAAGTAAAGTGAAATGTAGTTGGCACCTTTGTACACTTGGGGTGCTGCAAAAGTTCCCAAGATGAATTTAGTTTCGTCCGTTGGTAAAATAGACCTATTTTGAAACAGAAAGTTCTTTTAGTACGTTATAGGTATAAGATGAATCTTATTAAAGAAAAAATTTCTGGTTCTAAATATTTTTATTTTATCCGCAAATTATGCTGAATGCATTTCTAATCATTTGCACTCGAGAAGTAAATATCACTCACTATTAGTGTTGCAAGGTGTTACGCATAAATCAGGGGTTGAAATGCTCTGGCTTTGCTACCTTTAATCGTAATTCTCCCTTGAGATAAGGCGAAGAAAATTACTTTAACCCTCCTAGTACCAGCTTTTAATACTTTCTGAGGATTTTTAGTTTTATATGATTTGAACTAGAAATTTAATTATATTATACGTAACATATTCCTAGGAGGTGTCCATTTAATTTCATATATTAAGTAGAAATTATTCTTTTTTTTCTGGTTTGAAACATTAGGAATTTCAAAACAGAAACTGGGGTCAAATAACATCCAAATGATACTAGGAGGGTTAAAATGTTGGTGTCCAGAGCATTTTGAGCCCCGATTTTCGCGGGACATAGAGTTGCCTGTTTGGCCTTGACTTTAATGAAAAGAACTTCGAATCCGCACAGGAAATTCTTAAGAATTTTTACTTTAGTTGAGAATGAAATGTCTGTCATTAAAAAAACAGTAGAATATAATAGGTAATTTCTGCTTTGAATTGAAAAAAAAAAGTCTATACTGGCAACCCTATCGGGGATCCTGGCAGAGTGACATTCACCTCTCGAGTGCAATGAGTTAGGGCAAAGGGCACATTTAAAATATTATTAGGATTATGAAAAAAAGTGACAAATTACAAATAAAGTGTTTAGTCTTCAAAGCTGCATATCGGTTTTAACAAATTCCATTACAAAGAAGATTTGAATGGAAAACCAATAAATTTTAACGAAAAAAAATGAAATAAAGAAATAAAACAGATCAAAATGCAACTAAACTTCTGTACGTAGAAAGATTTCTCCCACAAAGTAATTTTCATGAATAGCCAGAGGCGATTTAACTTCTAGACCTTAAACCAGTCACAAAAAGACGCTTCAAGGCTTCAATTGTTATTGAAATAGATAAAGTTTTTATTTGAAAATTTTACCCACACAAAATCTTACGTTAAGGAATAAAAATGGGTTGATTCAAATAAAAAATGGTCTTCATTTTTCTTTGCATACTCTGTTTTGATTCGACTGCTGTGAAAAATACTATTTTTGTCATTTTTAAATGGTTGTTTCTCTACCGGATTTGCATAAAAATAAATAAATAAAACCTTTTATGTATTATTAAAAGCCATGGATTTATAGGGGAAAAGGTTTTACATGATGAATTCAGAAAATGGAAATAAATGAGCAGTTTAAACCTTTACTGCCTGTGGCAGCATTGATGCTACCGTCAGTTTTCCCAATATAGTGGATTCTTTTATTCAGATATTCCGAATTCAAACCAGAAATTTAAAATAGTAATCTTTGCTTTATTTAAAAGTTGGCAGGCATGCATAAATGCAGATAAAGATATTAAAAATTCAAGCAAATATATTTCCCCATCAAAAATCAAATTATAAATATTTTTAATGTATGCAGCTTATAAAGTTAAAAAACCTGTTTCTGCAAAATCTTAAATATGTCAGTTAAAAATATTTAAATATGAAACAGCCCGATATTAAAAAAAAACTAGTTCAAAGAAGGTTAGGTAAAAAATATATTATCCAAAAATACAAGATAAACTTAACCCTCCGTCTACCAGACGGGTCCATTGGACCCGACAGGTACATACAAAATATTCATTCAAACCAGAAATTTCTTTAAAATAAACTAAGTATATAAACCAGACAAAAATAAGGTAAATAAATAAGTTAAATAGTTTTAAATAAAAATTCTGGTGTAGAACGTTTTATTAAAACTTGAATAAAATTCCCGGTAGATCTAGGGTTAATAACAGAAATAAAGAGGGACTTAGAAATTCAATTTTAGAAAATCTTACGAAATAAACGTTTCTACTGAAATCGAATTTTAGAAAGTTCCTTTGAAGTGACATTATTTTTCCCGTAAGAAATGCTATCGGCTCACTTAAAAGGAAATTTTATATGTAATCATTTCTTGTTTATGTATGTGTTTGATTCAGAAATAAAGAGTAAAAAATATATCTGTTGTATTTATTACTATATTGAATTGTTGTAAAACTAAAAGAACAACTAGTTAATACAGAAACACAGGAAGAGGAATAGGTCTTGATTTGTGTAATTTCAAGTTGCGGCCCGCAGGCTACTATTTTGGAACAGAAAACGGCGCTTTATTTAACCCTTAAAAGCCTATGGTATCATTTATGGTGTCATTATTATCAGTGCTACCGATTCAATGGATTTTTTTTATCCACATATACCACATTCACACCAGAAATTTAAAATGGAAATTTTTGATTTATTTAATAACATACATTTCGTTATTAAAATAACAGAAATTTACTATTTAGATTTTTCTGGTATGAATTACGATTCTCTGAATTGCGCAATTTCTGGAACACATTTTACACTGGGTATTTAACCCTTTCAGAGGCAAGGCACTTGTATTTATAAAATTTTGAAATAATAGATTAACACCAGCGTTTGCAAGAAAATTTATTTGTAAACATGTAAAAATATATTCTCGTGTACTTAATAAAAGTGAAATTTTCATACAAAAATTCGGGTGCAGATGTAGAAATTGGGGAATAAAATTAGGTGATGCCATAGAAACATCACCGCCCTTCAAGGGGTTAAGGGTTAAACTTAGGAATCATATGGGGAAATTACTATGTGAAAATAGTGATATTAAACGGAAAATAATTCGGAGTACTCTGACTTGGATAAACAGAGAAGACAATAAATACAGAAACGGAGAAATATAGATCATTGGCTCACGATTACAAGTTTTTATAACATTCATTTTAAATTTCGTATTTTTCTCGTAATTTCTCAGGAAAACAAATGCACCATTTTTGCTACTGATACACGACTACAATGTTTAATAAAAACATAAAAGCACTTTAATTTTGTTTAATTGAATCTAAATAAAATTATATTTTTCATTTTTAAGTATTTTGTAATATGTTAGGAAAAAGAGTGCCAAAGACGGCCACGGAATATTCACGCTTTCTTAGTTTTCACAAAACTGAATGGAATTACGAACGCCTGATTTTTACTACCCCTTACCGAACAACTTTGAAAGATCCCCAGCCGCTTCACTGAAACTCCTCGACCACGAAATCCTATGTTAACCTATGGGAAAACTTAGAAACGCGATTACTCATTACCTAATATAATTATTAACCCCTTGAGCGTTGCGCCCAAATAGTGTAGAGTACTTTTTTAAAATTCAGATTTTTTGATTGCCACAATTTTTTTGAAGGAGAAATAATCACCTTATTTAATGGCAGATAAAATGATGCGAGAATAAAGCCACTTACACTATTTAAAAAGAAAACTAGTAAGAATCAAACAATCTGAATTCAAAAAGTAAACTCTCGCCCGTGAAAATCGCGGGCACGAGAATTAACCCTCTAATGCACATGGTAGAGTGCGTTCCAGAAATTCCATAATTCAGTGAATCATAAATCGTACACGAAAATCTAAATAGCAAATTTCGGTTTATTTAATAACGAAATGTCTGTTATTAAATAAAATAAAAAAAAAACTATTTTAAGTTTCTGGCGTGAATCAATGTTGCCAGTGGGCTACTTTTTTTTAAATTCAGATTTCTTGATTGGCACCAGTTTTTTGAAACGGCAAAATTCCCTTTGTTTCAGCCTTAATCAATATGTCATTAAATAAGGCGCATTTTACTATTTCAAAAAAATGGTGCCAATCAAGAATCTGATTTTTAAAAAAAGTAGCCCATCTGGCAACACTGGTGTGAATACGGAACATGCGAATAAATAAATCCAGTAAATCGGAAACACTAATGGTAGCCTAAATGCTACCATGGGCATTAGAGGGTTAAGGGGTTAAAATGCGGTTTTCCTCATCAGATAGTACGCGTCAAATGCCGACGATGTGGTTTATTAAAAATTGTCTCCTTTAATTTTAAGTATTTAAAATATCTTTATAAACTTTGAAATTACCATTAATTTTATCAACTTTTTTAAAATACTTAAAATTTTAGAGACGAGTTTTTTAAAACACACATTGTTGGCATCTGACGTCTATTTTCTGATTATTTAAACCGTATATAATAATTATTTCAGGTAATGAGTAATCATGTTTCTAAAATTTTACATGTATTAACACGGGATTTCGCGATTGGGGATCGTGTTCGTTTAGTGCAAAAGTTGTTTTCAGTTTCAAAATTCATCAACATAGTTGGAGGTACTTACATTAGTATTGTAAACTGTGTGAATTTAATAATTACACTTATAAAGTACATATATTTAGCTCTATTTTTGACTACTTGATGTCTTTGTACTAAGTTGCATAACATCTGTTAAGACATAGTAAAATGCGTCGTTCGTATTTCTGATGATGGTAACAAATAGAGCAGGATTGTCTGCCCCTTGGTTATATTATATGAAACTGAGTTTTAGCTAAATATCTGTGCTCTTTTAAACAAGATATTATTTTAATGCTAAAACATTGCTACCAACATTTACTTTTTTTAGTTACCACTAAATTTTAATAGAAATTTATGCCTTCTTTAATAGCTGATTTCGAAAATAAATAAAGAAAAGTTCACTATTAAATTTTAGTAAAAGCGTAAATGTTGGCATCTACGCTAAAAATTTCTAATAACCACACATTTTGTAGGTTAAATTTTACAAGTATATTTTTTATGGGATTATAGTTATTATTATTATGCCTTTTACTGAACTAGTGGTATTTGTTTTCAGATTTATTTCAGCAAAAAATAAGTTTTATTACATCTTTTCTGTTTTTAATTGAACATTTTAATTAAGAACCTATCGAAATATTTCAGTGACCAGCTTTATTTTTTTCCCGCAAATACTACGAGTTATAATATACATTTGGTGTGAGTTTCAAGTCTCTACGCAGGATACATCATATAAAAAAAATTAAAAAATTATTCTAGGTTGCGTTTGCCTCACACAGTTGTTGCATTTATTTATAAATCTAATGCATTTGGTACTAGTTTCAAATCAACGTAGGGTGCGTAGAATATTATAGAAA
This sequence comes from Maratus speciosus, assembly GCA_963932465.1. Classification (NCBI taxonomy): domain Eukaryota; kingdom Metazoa; phylum Arthropoda; class Arachnida; order Araneae; family Salticidae; genus Maratus; species Maratus speciosus. The sequence continues at coordinate 471,603,102 of OZ010796.1, forward strand.
ATATTAATAATGAAATACGTAACTGAATGTTATCGTTAACTGCAAAAATTATTTTAATATTGGTTATATGCAAAAATAAGTTCCGTTTTTCAAATTGGGAGTTAAAACGGCCTATAGAGCCGCTGCTCACAGCCTTCGGTACAGGCAAATTGTCCCTTTAATTTCCCTTTAACTAATGCTAAAGTGGCATTGAAATAATTCTTTATTGTAAATGCATTTGAAAGTTTTAGATATTCAAATTCGGATATTTTTTACTTCGTCATATAAGAAAGAACACAAATATCACAGGAAATCTGAAATTGTGCAAAAAAATAATCATTCTGAACAAATTTAAAATACATGTAAGGCAATGCGCTAGCACGGCATTATCCTGAAACGAGAAGTTACATCTTTTCTCCACCAGATGGCGTAATCAAGCGCTTGAGTCTAGAGAAACTCCAACTTGTAAGAGAAATGTCATGAGCGCAAGTGCGCATGCTCTGTGGAAGAAAAGTGTCCCTTGGAAGAAAAAATCATGCAAAGCTCATCTTCCACGCTTGGCGCATTCTCGCGCTTTGGTTACTTTTATTATTATTATTATTATTTTAATGCGCGTTCTCGCGAAATGGAACAGAGTAAAAAAAATAATTTTCCTCATATTTTAGAACGAATCAAAATATTGCAAATTGTGGGTTTATTTCTGTTTTTGTGCATATTATAATAAAAGTTGCTCTAAGGGAAATTTCTCTATTCATAAACACATTTAATATTGATTTTAAATTGATTATTTAGAATCTAACAATAGATATTTATTTATTGACTTTCTCATTAGACTTTTTATAAAAATATGGTAAATCAAATCACTCAACTCATCGAATTGAATAACTGAAATTACACATTTCAGTACTATTTTACAATACATTTTTAAAGGAATAAAAAACTATCCATGCTCTTATGCAAATTTTTAATCAATAAAATTTTTCTAGCATTTCTTCGCTTGCGGGAAGGGGGGGGGGGGGGGGGGGCGTATGGTTTATCGTTAATTTTCTAAACCTTTTGAATTTAACAACCATCTATGTTAACTTTTGTGTGTCTGTGTATCTATTTGGGCCGAAAAATACAAAATATAAATGTTAACCCCAAGCATTTTTTAAAACAATTATTTTTTACATTTTTATATATAGCATATATTTTAAAAGCACTCAAAAATTTAATATCTCCATTTAATTGTTTCCATCCCTATAATTTGTATTAAACAAACATATATTAAAAGAAATAGGATCACTAAGTGATCTTACAAAAACAGAATTCATAATCGCATTAATAATCAGTAACATTTTTTAATATTCCTCGAACTTCGGGATTTTGATAACGAAATTTTAGCGTTTATTTTTAAAACTTTATAAATTTAGCATCCTTCAACTAAAATGGATATTTTTATGAATATTCAAATTTAGAACATATCTCCTATATATTGTCCAAAATATAAAAAAAAAACTATGAACATATGCCATTTAACAATGTATTAAAGGTGGTCTTTTTTTTTTTTTTTTTTTTTTGTATTGTGCTTTCCCAAAAATGCCGATCTCTTTCGCCAAACAATGGCACTGTGTTTTCCATTTTTCTAAAAATTTGACACACCTTCAATTACAATAAATTAGTCGACTATGACGAACTTTTCATGACTGTAGTGCCTTACAAATTGACAGAATGTGCAATTCTTATTGCCATTTTAGGAGAAGACTTTTCTATTTATCGAAAAACGGGAAAAGCTATTCGATTTCTCACAACTGGAAAAGAATATTTGTAAATTCGTATACATTTGCGGATAAAAAAAACCTCGTGAATATGGTAGAAAGTAATTAGTTTGAATTTGAAAACAACCTTCAAAATTCCTGAGGAAAAAAGAAAAAAAATTGTGAAATACTTAAAAAAAAAAATACTTGTATTCTATTTACATTGGTTGTCTCCATCCTTAATTTACTTAAGGGTGTTCTCAAATCCAAAAGGGCAACTTTCTGACATAAGTTTTAATTTATTTTTGTTCGAAAATACATGAAACTAGTTGGTGTTGTTGTTCAGAAACTATGTAATTGAGTTGTTTTTTTTTTTTTTCATTTTTTTTTTTTTTTTTTTTTTTTTGCAAACGCAATAGATCTTTCAGAAAATAATGTCAAAGTGGGTGTTTTGAACCGAATTTCCGCGCGAAGGAAGAAAGAGCACTCAAAAAGGTCGAAAAAAGTGTTTGTCACGTGATCGAAATTGCTTATAACTCAATAGGTAATTGATTGATCAAAAAATAGAAAAAAACAGCTCGATTCCAAATTGCTTCCATGGCCAGGCTTTGCAATTTTATACCTTTCCATTAAAAAATGAATTTGTAAATGTGTCAAAACGTTTTGCGCTTGTTGAGCAGAGCAGTTAAGAACAGCCTTAAGGCGATTCTCCAAAGAAGAATTCCATCATTGAACAACGCGAAACTTTCTGAATCATTTTTAAACATAAAAGCACGATTCTTCATGTACGATTATTAAAAGGATTTTCAATGTACCAGTTTTTTTTTGTTTTTTTTCTTATAAGCGAATTACATCTTGAATTATAGATTATTGCTATCTCAGAAGGCAACGTTTCCCTTTTCTGCGGTGTCGCATCCGGAAATTCAGTCCAATGGTTTAATATGCCTTGCACTTAGATAAAATGTATTCATATATTTATGCATTTTAATATTATTTTACAATATATTAAAAAAAATTATTTCTATATTTTCAGGAGTTTCTTAGTGTTAATTTTTAAAACTATGGGAATTTAAACGGCCATAAATGTTTATATTTTTTCTTGGGGGGGAGGGGGGATTTTGTGGTTAAGGCTTAGAACTTAGCTCATACATATATTTGCATATACATATTGCTCATAAATATATACTTCAACCGACATTACATAAAAAACTTAATTTATTTCTTACACTCCTGAAATGCATAGGAAACAAAATGAAAAAAAAAATGTATAATCCCCCTCTAAAATGTATATTGGTTATCTCCATACACAATTTATTTTAAGGATGCCTAGGAAATTAATAAATAATTATATAAATAAACATATTTCACGAAGTTACACATTCAGGATCTCATGGTGTGTCTTAAAATGCATGAAATTTGCAGGTAGTCATGCATGAAATTTTATATTCCAGTTCTTTAGAATCGAATATCGTTTTTAGTTTTCCTATAAATATATTACATTTTTAATTATAATCGATCGCTCCACAATGATGACTGATAACACAGATTTATTTGTCGAATGGAGAGCGCAACTTCGTTTAAATTTTTTTAACTCCCTTTTTTTTCTCTATTTGGTATTGTGCAGTAAGATAAGAAGAACAAAAAATGATCTTCTAAATTAACACTTCAGAAAATTTCCACCTTTAATCTCCTTTGACATCCCTCCCCTATCATATATATATATATATTTTTTTTTTAATTTCCAACTTAATACATACGTACCCATCCTCTCAAAATTGTTTTGAATTTATATGCGTATTTGATGTATGAAGCATTATTCTTAATTTAATAAAAATGAATACTATATTATGTTACTTCTAGTGATTAGATATTTTTATGTTATTAAAATTACGACATAAACATATTTTAAATTCATAAACATATTTTAAATTGTAATTTTATTCGATGTTATTGCATTAAAATATATGTTTGTTTTTAATTATTAAAATATAGCCCTTGGGTGATATTAAATACAAAAACTTAGTTTTATTAAGAAGAACCGATTAAAAAAATTATAATATTTTATTAACTGATAATAAATTATCAAAAATAAATATATAAATAAATTTAGTTTTATTGACAAGAATCGATTAAAAAAAAATCAGAGTAACTGGTAACAAATCAATAAAGAAACAAAATTTTAAAAGTGGAAGCCAAGAGGATCGAACCCGCTACCTTTAACTTACCAGACATGTACTTTAACCATTACCCCAAATCATCTATGTGAAGTTTACGAAACGACTCTATTAGTCCCAAGATAAGTTCATAGGAGGATTTCGCGCTTGGCGATTTTTCATTTTTCGCCAACACCTATTTTCATTACTGAGGACAGAAAATAGGAAAAAAAAAATACTTGTGATTCGATTACACTGAAACAAAGCAAGGATATATATACATTTCAGTCATAGAAATAAAAATAATCCAAATTATATATATATATCTTAAAATATAACCAGAAAAAGAAAGAATAATGCTGGTGCTGACAGAATGAAAACGAAACTTAAGGAAGGAAAAAAATATTTGTTCAAGAAAATTGCGAAATTCTTAGACAAAATTGTGCTTATATCCATAATATAAACATTTCTGAGCCTGAAAATTGGTGTTAAAAATCTAAACAAGCGTCAAAATATTATGAATTACATAAATTTAAAAACTCTCTATTTTCGTCCTGTGTAATGTCTATGGAAGCGCTGCAGTCGATCGCCCGCGGCGGTTGAAAACAGCTTTGGACCAATCAGAATTTATTGCCATCATGTCGTTTCTCTTATCCATTGGAGTTTCTCTACTTGAGTCTAGATACTTGAGTCAAGTGGTCTTATATGTAGTGTGTGAATCTGGTTATACTGCAGACTTCTCATATAATTAGACTCCAAAGAAGTCTGTGCTCCAATTTAGTAACCTTTTCCTGATGAGCGCCAAACCGGTTTTACTCCCGGCAAAATCTTCTCCGAATCTCTCTCCGGAACCTTGAGTCGAGGGGTCTCTCAATGGGGTGTAATCTCGTACAACCGTTCCTGTAATCAGTGAAATCATACTGTAATCAAGTCTTAATCATGCGTAATCATGTCATCATATGTAATCCATGTAATCGGTGGTAATCAATGAAATCTTAACGTAATCACATGTAATCAGTATAATCATAGTATAATCATGTATAATCAAGTGTAATCTCGAATTAAAAATCTCGAGAAAAATCTATTTTGTCGCCATTCTGTCTTCTTCCTCTCGCTATCTTCAGTTTAGACGGAAGTTGGGGATGGCGGGAAGCGGCGGGAAGGCAAAAGCAGAAATGAGAAATGCCCTCGGAAATGGAAGAGACTCAAGGGTGAAAGGTTCCATTCTCCCATTGGTTGAGAAGAAACAGGAATCCCGCGATTACTTCTCAAGGCTACAAGTCCTGATAATTGAGCAGTGGTAGGCACTTCTTCCTAACAAATCAGAGAGCACATTGCATTTCACCACCAAAACAAATCGCCAAGTGTCACTTGAGATTATTTCAAGTATTAAGTTGCAATCATATTAAATTTTCTTTGCGACATGTAAGGAATTTTAATTTATTTCTCATATAAAGTGATTCACGGAAAACAATGATATGATATTTTTTTAAATATCCTTTTTTACCTGCAAAAAATTGATAAAACTGACTTTCTTTTAAAAAAGTAATCAATTCAAATATTTTAGACATTATTTTGTAACTTATTTTTAAATTACACATTACTTATATTTTACTTTTGTATATACAGGTGTATGTAAATTTAAACTTAAAAAAATAATAATAATAACATAGCCCATATTTTAAAAGTATAAAATTGATATTTATACGAAAAGTAAAATTAATAGTTTTTGATTTATAGTTTTGCATCAGGAGGACAGAAGCTTAAGGGATTAGACTCCCCCCCCCCCCCCCCCACTTCCTTGATAGCGGATGGGTTTTTTAAAAATACTAAATATATAAAAAACAATTAATAAAAATACTCAGTCAAATTTTATGCATTTTTTTCTCATGCCATTTTGTGTGCGTAAATATAATTAATTAAATGGCCAAACTAGTACTCAAATAATCAAAATTGTCAGAAAGGGATTTAGATCATCTAAATTCTACCTTACCCGTATAGTAATTTAGGATATTAATATCGATTTATTATTACTGAAAAAAAAAAATCTAAAAATAATGTGTTTCATTGGTAGTGAATGAAAAAAGTCAAGCTAAAATAAATTATAGTTCATACTTGTAGTGAAATATAATGAAAAAAAAATGAAATAATAATGAGAGATTTTTTTTTTTTTTTTTTTTTTTTTTTTTACACACCCAAAAGAAAAAAAAAAGTTGGAACCAAAAAGAATAATATCTGAGCAATAACTACCGTTTTTATAATGTATTTTGTTGCATTAAATAATTCTAGGTAATGTTTACTTGATGCCTTTAACTTAGTTTTCAAATATTTAGGGGGGGGGGGGGGGGGGTAATAGTGAAGGGGAAATTTATAATAATTTTTTTAATAAAAATAATTTATGTTTTTGACTGAGTTTTCAAATAATATATATATAATATATATATTATTTTGAAAAGTAGTTTATTAGATTTTTTTAATAAAAACAATTAAAAATTTTTAGCAAATTAAAAAAAAAGTATTTGGCAATTAACTATTACAAATTGATTTAAATAATTAATTACTTATTAAATTAATAATATTATTAATATAAATTCATAAATTAATAAAATTTTACTTTCAAATAAAATAAACTGAATGTAGTTATGTATTCATTAGAATTTTTTAATAAAAACAATTAAAAAAATTTTAGCAAATTTTAATAAAAATAATTTAACAATTAACTATTACAAATTGATTTAAATAATTAATTACTTATTAAGTTAATAATATTATTAATATAAATTCATAAATTAATAAAATTTTACTTTCAAATAAAATAAACAGAATATAGTTATGTATTCAGATATATTGTTAAATAATATAACATAAAAATAAAAATACTTTATATAAGTGCAAGAAATAACATTATATTTTCAAAAATATTCATTTTAAGGAATTGAAATAAATAGCTTATAAGTAATATGAGTTTTAAAAATTAATTTCATAAACAGTGTTTTATACATCATAAAAATTACAAAGCATTTGATAATAAATTAATAAAGTTTTTCTGTATGAATAATACTAAAATTTTAAAAGAAAACTTTGATAAATTAATTTTGCTAATTTAATATTTATCTGATACTAAAATTATAAGGGAAAAAAATAATGTATGTAAGTTTCGGAGATATTATTATTGAATTACAATAAGTGTTCGCTTTAATTCATAAAGAAATAGCTTATATGAATTTTGAAATTTATTTAAAACTAAATTTTATTTAATAAAAATTAAATTTCAATTTTATTCAAAACTAAATTTTATTTTATTTAATAACAATTAAAACTTAATTTAATCAAAATTTTATTTAATTATCTAATTGTCAATTAAAAAAATTGCAAATGAACGGATAGTAAAAGTCGATAAATCTTTATTAACTAACTTAATAAAAATCGAAACAAATCACAAATATAAAAGTAACAGGGAGGTTAGAACCTGCCTACTTGAGTTTGCTAGATAAGGGCGTTAACCACTGGACAAGAAAACCACACAAAGCTCTCTCCAAAATAGCATGAATTAACTAGGTACGATATTTCTCAAAGTGCTTGTATTTCATCGCCAGATCATCCCTGAGAAGCAAGCCAATACCGGTTTCTGATCAACCAATGGGAGAATGGAACCTTTCACTCTTGAGTCGCTTCCCTCGGAAATGGCAGAAAGGCGAGCTCACAGATGAGGAAAGAGATAAGCTAGATAAGAAAGTAGTCTGTGGGGGCGGGGGGGGGGGAGGGGCTTTCTCAAGAATTTGTTTGATTTTATTCAAAGAACGTTTAGTGGTCGGCATGGGGCCATCGTAATGGAGGGAAACTTTCAAACTGGTCAGCCCGGCAGCATTAGGACATATTTTTAACGGGGAGCTGGGGCAACAACAAAGAAATAAAAAACCGCGGGCTGTCGAACCCGATTTAAAAATTTAAACGAAACCGATAAAATATGAATAATTTTCAATGGATATGACCAGTGTTGGGGCAGAATCTGATTACAGAGTAATGAAATTATTGATTAAATTAAAATACATTATAATCACCTCATAATGCAAGATCACCTCATAATAGATTAACACGCAGAGCACTGAAAAGTAATTTCAATTTAAGCTTTTGAATTGTATAACCCGATAATTATCTAAAGGATTACAAATCAATTCTTATTTAACATTTTAAGATTTAATTAGATTAATTTTAATCGATTACGTGCGGATTTCGATTACTCTTTTAATTATATAATCTAATTAACCTGCAATGGATTAAAAGATGATTTAAATTACGTTTTTAATTGTATAATCCAGTTAACCCGTAATGGATTGTAGGTCAATTCCAATTATATGTATTTTAAATATAACTTAGATTACATTCTAATATATTACAAGTTAATGTCGACTAAGTGTATTTAAAATACGCGGGAGATGAGAGGGACCGCAAGCAAATTTTTTAAATCTGATATATATTATTTATAACATATAAAAATATTAAAGATAGGAGGGAGTGATAATTGTCACCCGGGGGGGGGGGGCAATTTTCTAACTTTTTCTGGGTAGTAGTTTAGGTAATAGTTTTTCTAGTTTAGGGCAGAGGGGGCGGCACTTGCTCGGGCGTAAGAACGAAAGGCCAGGGCCGAAACTAAGGGGGGGGGCAGAGGGGGCATGTGCCCCGGGCGCAGAGCCAAGGGGCGCCAAATGAAAGATTATACCTTTGGAACCGATTATTTTCTTCTGATGGACTGATGGCTTTCATTATTATGAAACAGCCATTATAAATGAAGTGTTAGGTGAAGATGAAAGAGCAGCCGTAAAAAGTTTGAAATCTGATTTTCTGGTCAGAATGAGAAAAAAAAAATGGCCATTTTTTTTTCCCCATTCTGACCAGAAAATCAGAGTTCAAACTTTTTACGGCTGCTCTTTCATCGTCACCTAACACTTCATTTATAATGGCTGTTTCATAATAATGAAAGCCATCAGTCCATCAGAAGAAAATAACTCGGTTAAAGCGGAAACTCGGTTAAGTGGGACTCGGATAATCGGAACTCTACTGTATAAGCAATTACTGTAAATAGCCGGTAATACATGCGAATTCTTTTATGTGAACGAACTATAATTGCAACAAACGTCACATTCAATTTACGTAGTTCAGTATTACATATTTTATGATTACATGTTTTAAATTTTAAAATAAGTCGGCCATTAGAAAATTAGTAAAATTCTCTTTGTAAATATACTTTGAGGAAGAAAGAAGGGGGGGGGGGGGCGCCAAAATTCATGTTTGCCCCGGGCGCAAAAAAGGCTAGTTTCGGCCCTGGGTCGAAACTAAGGTGTGGCAGATGGGGCATGTGCCCCGGGTGCCAGAACGAAGGGGCGCCAAATGAAGGCTTATACCTTTGGAATGGATAATTTTCTTCTGGTGGACTGATGGCTTCTATTATTACGAAACAGCCATTATAAATGAAGTGTTAGGTGAAGATGAAAGAGCAGTCGTAAAAAGTTAGAACTCTGATTTTCTGGTCAGAATGGAAAAAAAAAATGGCCATATTTTTTTTATTTTTTTTTTTGCCAAAAAAAATTATGGCCATTTTTTTTCCCATTCTGACCAGAAAATCAGAGTTCTAACTTTTTACGACTGCTGTTTCATCTTTACCTAACACTTCTTTTATAATGACTGTTTCACAATAATAGAAGCCATCAGTCCATCAGAAGTAAATAACTCGGTGAAAGTGGAAACTCGGTTAAGCAGGACTCGGATAATCGGGACTCTAACTGTATATTTTATTTTTAAAATGATCTTTATAATATTTTTGTTGGTGTTTAGAGGGGAGTCATGACCCCCGAGACCACCCCCCTCCCCCCCCCCCCTTGGATCCGCCATTGTAGATTACGTAGTTCAGTATTACATATTTTAAGATTACATGTTTTAAATTTTTAAATAAGTCGGCTATTAGAAAATTAGTAAAATTCTCTTTGTAAATATACTTTGCGGAAAAGGGGGGGGGGCGCCAAAATCCATGCTTGCCCCGGGTGTAAAAAGGTTAGTTTCGGCCCTAGGCGAAGAGGGCGCCAAATGGAAATTTTGTTTGTCGTTTGATACAAAAATGTATATATATATCTAATTTTGATAAAATTGTCTTGCAGTTAAAAAATCCAAACACGTAAAAATAACCAAAAGTAAAATTTAAAAAATATGCAACGAAAATAGAAAAAAATCATTTAAAACTATTAAAATGCAAGCGAGAATGTTTTTTAAAGAACGCTCCCATAGGTTTAACATTAGCTTGCGAGTTACTTTGTCTTTAATGTATATATATATATATATATATATATATATATAATATACATACATTTTTGTATGAAATGAAAAATAAAATCTTCCTTTGGCGCCCCCACCCCTTTCCTCGCCTTTCGTTCTGACGCTTGGGGTACATGACCCCTCTGCATCCCCCTAGTTTCGGCCCTGTTTTTTACTGTAAGTTTTAGCAACATTGGTCACACCAAATTCTCCGTTGATGAAGTTTTACACTTTATCTAGTTACAATAACATCTCTCAAAACGGAATTACTAGAGATCGGAAAAATACCGTTTTAAACAGGTATCCGCTTTAGCCAGAGTATTTCTAAGATTATCCATCCTTTCGTAATCGGGATCATGAAATGTTTCTGTTTTTAATTTTCCACAGGCTTTACTGCTACAAAGAAGGAATCGCAAAGGTCTGGATAAATGTTCCATTTTAAATAGATTTTTATATTAGCGGGTATAAATTGTACAGTGTTAATTTCGTCAAACTTTAATTTTTTTCCATTTATGGCACGCTTCGTTACAGACATGTTCTAATGTCGTAGATTTAACTATAGTACATTTATGCTCTCAAGCGGTTATTATCAGTGACGGATCCAAGGGGAAGGAGACGGGGGTCATGACCTTCCCCCTCGTAAACAACAGAAAAATGCTAAAAGTTATTAAAAAATGAAATATATCTTAAATTCTTTCAATCCCCCTCCTCCGAAGTTTGTTCAACAATGCGAATCTCTCTGACTCTTTAAACCTCTACTCAAATCAAAATTAGGTAATTTCTGATACATCCGTGAAAATATTTCTAACCTCAAGAAATTTGAAAGTGCACTTATTCAGAAACTATGTGATCGAAACTGTTTTCCATTTTTCAATAAAAGCGAAGAATCTTACCAAAAATTCCATAAAATTTGGCATTTTAAACTAAATTTCCGGACGCGAATGCAAATTGCTCTCTCATGATGACATTTCTGATGACAAATCCAAAAAGTTAACATGTAAAAAAAATTAAAAAAAATTGCCGTTTTAGCACAAGTTACTACTTTTATTATTCATGATTTAGTGTACGGACCTATCGTTAGGAGGGACATTCCGACCCCACCCCCTTGGCTAAGCCACTGTCGGCAGAACGGTGATGGGCAAATCACCGTCCCGCTTGATACTATTTTCTTATTTTGGACAAATCTAAAAAGTTAACATGTAAAAAATAAAAAAGAAAAGTGCCCAGCTAAACTGATGGCATTGAGCTCACAGGCTATTCACACTAATTGTATATCATACTCTTATTTTAAAGAATAATGCCCCTCAAAAAAATAAGTGAAGGGGAACTAGCCCCCGTTTCCCCCTTTATAATTAACCAGTGAACCTCCAAATCTAATCAGGGAAGCTCCTTATCATAATAAACCGGTATACCAAATTTGGAGCAAATCGAATAATCCTGCAAAAAAACCCATTTATCTAAATTAAGGGGGTGGACTAGTCCCCTATTTATCCTTAACCAATGAATCCCCAAAACGAATCAGGGAAGCTCCTTAACATAATAAACCGGTATACCAACTTCGGAGCAAATCGAATCATTCTGCATGAAAAACGCATTTATCTAATTTAAGAGGGGCGGGCTAACCTCCCTTTTCCCCTTTATCCTTAACCAATGAACCCCCAAAACTAATCAGGGAAGTTCTTTAACATAATAAACCGGTATACCAAATTCGGAGCAAATCGAATCATTCTGCATGAAAAACCCATTTATCTGAATTAAGGGAGTGGACTAACACCCCTTTTCCCCCTTTATCCTTAACCAATGAACCTCCAAAACTAATCAGGGAAGTTCCTTAACATAATAAACCGGTATACCAACTTCGGAGCAAATCGAATCATTCTGCATGAAAAACCCATTTATCGGAATTAAAGGGGTGGACTAACCCCCCTTTATCCTTAACCAATGAACCCTCAAAACTAATCAGGGAAGTTCCTTAACATAATTAACCGGTATACCAAATTTGGAGCAAAGCGAATAATTCTGCATGAAAAACCCGTTTATATAAATTAAGGGGGGTCGACTAGCCCCCCTTCCCCCCATTTATCTGAATTAAGGGGGTGAACTAGCCCCCCTTTTCCCGCTTTATTCTTAACCAATGAACCCCCAAAACTATTCAGGTAAGTTCCTTAACATAATAAACCGGTATACCAAATTCAGTGTAAATCGAATTATTCTGCATGAAAAACCCATTTATCTGAATTAAAAGGGGTGGACTAACCCCCCCCCCCTTTTCCCCTTTATCCTTAACCAATGAACCCCCAAAACTAATCAGGGAAGTTCCTTAACATAATAAACCGGTATACCAAATTCGGAGCAAATCGAATCATTCTGCATGAAAAACCCATTTATCTGAATTAAGGGGGTGAACTAGCCCCCTTTTCCCCCTTTATTCTTAACCAATGAACCTCCAAAACTAATCAGGGAAGTTCTTTAACATAATAAACCGGTATACCAAATTCGGAGCAAATCGAATCATTCTGCATGAAAAACACATTTATCTGAATTAAGGGGGTGGACTAACACCCCTTTTCCCCCTTTATCCTTAACCAATGAACCTCCAAAACTAATCAGGGAAGTTCCTTAACATAATAAACCGGTATACCAAATTTGGAGCAAAGCGAATAATTCTGCATGAAAAACCCGTTTATATAAATTAAGGGGGGTCGACTAGCCCCCCTTCCCCCCATTTATCTGAATTAAGGGGGTGAACTAGCCCCCCTTTTCCCCCTTTATTCTTAACCAATGAACCCCCAAAACTATTCAGGTAAGTTCCTTAACATAATAAACCGGTATACCAAATTCAGAGTAAATCGAATTATTCTGCATGAAAAACCCATTTATCTGAATTAAAAGGGGTGGACTAACCCCCTTTTCCCCTTTATCCTTAACCAATGAACCCCCAAAACTAATCAGGGAAGTTCCTTAACATAATAAACCGGTATACAAAATTCGGAGCAAATCGAATCATTCTGCATGAAAAACCCATTTATCTGAATTAAGGGGGTGAACTAGCCCCCTTTTCCCCCTTTATTCTTAACCAATGAACCCCCAAAACTAATCAGGGAAGTTCCTTAACATAATAAACCGGTATACCAAATTCGGAGTAAATCGAATCATTCTGCATGAAAAACCCATTTATCTGAATTAAGGGGGTGAACTAGCTCCCCTTTTCCCCCTTTATTCTTAACCAATGAACCCCCAAAACTAATCAGGGAAGTTCCTTAACATAATAAACCGGTATACCAAATTCAGAGTAAATCGAATTATTCTGCATGAAAAACCCATTTATCTGAATTAAAAGGGGTGGACTAACCCCCCCCCCTTTTCCCCCTTTATCCTTAACCAATGAACCCTCAAAACTAATCAGGGAAGTTCCTTAACATAATAAACCGGTATACCAAATTCGGAGCAAATCGAATGATTCTGCATGAAAAACCCATTTATCTGAATTAAAGGTGTGGACTAACCCCCCTTTATCCTTAACCAATGAACCCTCAAAACTAATCAGGGAAGTTCCTTAACATAATAAACCGGTATACCAAATTTGGAGCAAATCGAATGATTCTGCATGAAAAACCCATTTATCTGAATTAAGAGGGGTGGACTAACCCCGTTTTTCCCCCTTTATCCTTAACCAATGAACCTCCAAAACTAATCAAGGGAAGTTTCTTAACATAATAAACCGGTATACCAAATTCGGAGCAAATCGAATGATTCTGCATGAAAAACCCATTTATCTGAATTAAGGGGGTGGACTAACACCCCTTTTCCCCCTTTATCCTTAACCAATGAACCTCCAAAACTAATAAAGGGAAGTTCCTTAACATAATAAACCGGTATACCAAATTCGGAGCAAATCGAATGATTCTGCATGAAAAACCCATTTATCTGAATTAAGGGGATGGACTAACCCCGTTTTTCCCCCTTTATCCTTAATCAATGAGCTCCCAAAACTAATCAGGGAAGCGCCTTATCACAATGAACCTAGAAAAAAATTTTGAAGCAAATCGGATGTTTCTATCAAGAGTTATCGCGTTACGTACATACATACATACATACATACATACATACGTACGTACGTACGTACAGTACGTACGTACATACATACAGAACGGGCGGGCACATTAGCTCTCAGGCTTTGATAGCCTGTGAGCTAAAAAGAAAAAAAAATTGCCGTTTCAGCAGAAGTTACTACTTTTGTTATTCATGATTTAGTGTACGGACCTATCGTTAGAGGGGACATTCCAACCCCACCCCCTTGGCTAAGCCACTGTCGGCAGAACGGTGATAGGCAAATCACCGTCCCGCTTGATACTATTTTCTTATTTTGGACATATCTAAAAAGTTAACATGTAAAAAAAAAAAAAAAAATTGCCGTTTTAGCACAAGTTGCTACTTTTATTATTCATGATTTAGTGTACGGGCCCATCGTTAGAGGGGGACATTCCGACCCCACCCCCTTGGCTAAGCCACTGTCAGCAGAACGGTGATAGGCAAATCACCGTCCCGCTTGATACTATTTTCTTATTTTGGACAAATCTAAAAAGTTAACATGTAAAAAAAGAAAAAAAAATTGCCGTTTTAGCAGAAGTTACTACTTTTATTATTCATGATTTAGTGTACGAGCCCATCATTTGGGGTGAGATTCAGACCCCACCCCCTTAGCTACGCCACTGAGTGTGTTCAAGAAGCACGCGCGCAGCGCGCGCGAGCTCAGGAGTCAGGAACATGGAGTGGGTCCATATCATGGATGTAGTGTGTTCAGGTAGTGTACAGGTAGGCACGTAGTGTGTTCAGGAACAGATCATGGATTTGATTAATTAAGGTGCTAATTATAAAGATATTTTGATACAGAAGTATCGTGTGCCAGATGGCCGAATGGATAAGGCAGTGAACTCGAGACCAGGGATTCTGGGTTCGAATCCTTCCGAGACCCCATTGTGTTACAATTTTTTTTTGTTTTGTTCATTGGTTGTTTTATATTTTTCATAATGAATAAGATATTTTTGATGAAGATATATTTTTTATTTTTATTATACAGAGGCACGTGTATTTTTATAATAATAAAATACTTATTTAAATGTGAGAAAATGAGGTATTTCGAGATGAAAGTTTTACATCTGAACACCTTTTAAATATTCAAAGTTTCGTTTCTAAGTATGTATATGCATAATGATATAAACATTAAGCAAATCCAAATGAAAAAATAATATATATCGCACGTAGGATAATTCCTTGATTTTTTTTTTTTTTTTTTTTTTTTTTTTTTTTTGAGTACTTTACGAGTGAATTTTTATCGAGACTAGGCTGGAAATCATATTTTACTTTGAACATTATAAAAATAAAATGTAATAGTTGCAGATTATTTTAACTAAAAATACCTGTACATATATTTTTTAAAGAGATAAAATATATAGGTCTGCTGTCTAGTTTTGTAGTGAATAAAGTATGATCAGAATGTTTATAAATTTTCTGCTGAAAGTATAAATAAGTATTTTGCTTATACTAACAGAATTTTGAATGCCATTTATTTCTCATGTTTGATGATGTATTTTGGTCTGTTATCCACACGGTATTGAAATATGCAATCATAAATTAAGAAATATATATATTAAAACCTTCTCTGAAAAACTGTCTAACTAACAGTGCAAATTCCATTGAAATCCATCCAGTATAGTAAATTACAAACAAATCTCATATGTTGATATCACAATCTTGGTTTACTAACAGCATTTTATTTATCACGGAAGATATAAATCAACTGATAAATCATTTTTAAATAAATAAAAAGAAAATTGTTAAAATTTTTAGATCACCAGTTGAATTCTTAAATTGTATCAATCAACCTACCAAACAAAGCACAACCAATAACACATAAGCAGAAAACGCACAATCACGTGATCAAATCGCCCGCACAATTTTTTTGAGCAGCTCGCGCGGAGTTTGCGCGCGGTTGGTTAACTAATTTTAAATGCCAAATGGGCTAAAGTAGATAAAGAAGGTCACGTGATGTTTTTCCCGACTATTTTAGATTTTATCTGAGTGAACATAGGCATGTATTCCTGTTACGAAAACCATGTTTTGGAAGAATAAAGAAATATAGTCGTTGGTTTTACCTTTTTTGAACCATAAAAATAATGAAATAATTGAATTATGTTAAAATTCCTTTCTTCGATAACACCTACTCCATGGCATAAACTTCTGAGCGCGCGCGCGGCGCGAAGTGCACTTCTGAACACGCTCATTGTCAGCAGAACAGTGATAGGCAAATCACCGTCCTGCTTGATACTTATTTCTTATTTTGGACAAATCTTTAAAAAAAAAAAAAAAAAAAAAAGATTTTTGGAAGGCAATAAAATCGAGTAAAACTGTTAAATCATAAATTTTAGCAATATAATCACGTATTTCCAAGTGAAATCAACTGTAATCAAGTGTAATCAGGTATAATCACATGTAATCTAGGTGTAATCAGGTATAATCACATGTAATCATAGTAATCAGCTGAATCAGCTGTAATCAAGGTGATTCCGTAATCTCGTACACGATTTCGCCCATTGAGAGACCCCTCGCCTTGAGTTGACTGAGAATGATATCCGAAGATTGCCAATAAAAGATTCACTGCCAAAAAAGACATCCTTCTGCAGACGAAAGAGCGAAAACATGTTGTATTCAAAATCTGACTGAAAGAATAACGGGATTTGGCCTCTACTCCTATCTTTCCTCTGAGGGTTATACACGCTTTTAAAAATTCTCTTCATAACCTTCAAAACGTAGTATATGACATTTTATTAAAGAGTAAACAACATGTTTTTTATTCGATTTAAAATGATAGTTTTGTACCAAATAATAGTCATTTGCGGGAAGCTTTGTTATACTTTTATAATAAAAAAAAGAAAAAAAAAAGCGCTGCTGAAAGTCATCGTTTACTTGTAAAAGCTTAAGGTGAACATTATTTTTCTGATTGTATGTATAGAAGGTGTTCAGGCAATTTAAAAAAAGTTTATTCGATGTTGAAGACGCAGAACGTGAAGGTAAACCGCAAAAGAAGATGAAAATGAAAAGAATTATTGGATGAAGGCAACACACAAACGCAACAAGAATTGGCAGAAGCTTTGATTGTTGATTCATCCGTTATCAGTAGGCCCCACCAGTGGTCGAGACGTTCGGCTCTCAAAACTGATACACGGGAGGTGCTGGGTTCGAACCCAATCGCGCCAATCAGTTTCCGTGATTTTCTTAGAAACTTGGATTTCCTTACGTAAATACGTGTTAGGTTTGCATAGTAAGACCTCCACGGAGGGCGCCCCCCCCCTTTTGAGCCCATAATAATTGGCCCTCATAAACAACACCAACACCGTTATCAGTAGACGTCTACATTGAATGGGAATGGTTCAAATGTTTGGAAATTGGATACCACACCAATTAACAGAAAGAAAGATGGAATGTCGAAAAATCACTTGTGAAATGCTTCTTCAAAACAACAAAGAAAGGTTTTTCTGCATCGACTTGTGACTGGAGATGATAAATTTACTACGAGAATCCTAAACTTAAAAAAGCTTGGGTAAAGCCTAGTGAAGCTGGTCCATAACAGTGTTGCCAGTTGGCAACTTTTTTCTAATTCAGATTTCTTCATTGGCACCACTTTTCTGAAATGGTGAAATTCCACTTTTTTTTGCCTTAATTAATATGTCATTAAATAACCGAAATTTTCCTATTTCAATAAAGTGGTGGCAATCAAGAAATCTGAATTTTAAAAAAGTAGCCCACTGTTAACACTGGTCCATTACATCCAGAGCGAAATATTTATTCTGATAAGGTTATGCTTTGTAATGGTGGAATATAAAAGGTGTTGTATATTAAGAGCTACTGAAACCTTCTGAACTATTACTGGCGAAGACTACCGACGACAAGTAATATGTTTGAAGAGATCTGTTCAAGAAAATCGAACAGAATGGGAGAATTGGCGCAATAAACTGTTTTTGCAGCATGACAACGCAAAACCACATACTCCAAGCGTTCTTAAAACCTATTTAAAAGGGCAGGATTGGAAAGTTCTATCCCACCCGCCACATACGCCAGGCATTGCTCCTTCAGATTACTATATCTTCCGGTCGGTGCAGTTAGTCCTTCAAGACGTACTATTCACATCTTAAGAAAGTATAAACAATATGCTTGAAGAATTGAGCGCTTCAAAAGACAACGACTTTTCAGACAGGAAATCCGTAAATTGTATGAAGAAAGGGCGAAGGTTGTGACTTCTTATGGAGCATACTTTGAATAATGTACCGCTTTTATATACTTGCTAAATAAACATGTAATTTTAAACAAAAAAACGGAACTTACTTTTGCATATACCCAATACTATACAGGCGGTAAACAGAGTAGGCAAATCTGACGGTTTGTTAATTCAGAAATTTTTAATAGAAATTTTCTTTTATTTTATTTGCAAAATGTCTATCCTTATAATAACCAAATAAACTGTTGAAACTTTCTGGGGAAAATTTTGAATTTCTTAATTATAGTTTTATAAATGACGCATTCATGCGTCAGCAGTCTCTATACTAATAAAATAAACATCCGCATTAATTTTTTTAATATTTTTAGAGAATAATTAACAATATGTCTTCATCGTTGTCTTCCCAGATAGCATTTTTAATTTGAAGAAAATTTGCAGCAGTCTTGCTTTGTAAACCTGTAAAGTTGCAGCAAGATCAGCATGACAAGACTGCAGCAAGATAACGCAAACGCCAAAGTCCCCACACTTTTAACTTGCAGCTAACTTGTGCAAGTTAAATTCATGCTGCATCCAATTTATTGCAAATTAACGGCAAACAATTAATCAAAAATACCGCAAGGTATTAATATTTCCATGCCCCAGTATCTGTTCACAACTGTGACACTATAAGGTCAACCCCTACAGTGGGGTCCATAGACCTGGTGAGAAATATACATGCGAACACACCGTTAAAAGGCAATGAATTGTTTTCATCACCATAAACAAATTAAGGTAGCATTAGCACTTTTCCCAACGGGCCTTATTTTTTATATTTGATAAGTATAGCGTTTAGAAAAAGCGGTACCAACCGAATAAAATTTCTGCGTATGTGCTGATTGTCTATTCTCTCAACAGAAGGATTTCTGCTTTCGTCACTTTCGTGAATTAAAGGCAGGTCTTGCCATCAGTTTCGCAAAAAAACTACTCATGCAAGTTGGGGATGGTATACCTTGCGAGAAATTTGCTGCGAATTTCTTAATTCAAATTTGTCACGGCAAGATAATGTCAGAAAAAATCAAACTTCCTGCTAATGTTCATGCTATCTGGGTTCATTGATAACAGCATTTGTTTTCATCATCAAAATTCCTGCTTAAAATCTCGACAGGACAGACAATTTTTGGCAGATTTGGGACATTCGAAAGGTAGTAGGGGAGGTAGGGGATGTTTGATACATAGGGAGGGTTGATACATTGATAATTTTTCTCAACAAATGACATTAACAGCCATTGTAACAGATGTAAAGTCTTCTTTTATTAGCAGAGGTCATCATTAGCTGGACTTAGCAGTGAAGAACTGACAAAGTTTTTTTTTTTCTTTTAATTTTGAAGACTTCTGGAATGTCAATGTAATTTTTTTTAAATATTGATTTTCTTTCATAACTATTATTATTGTGAAGATAATATCTTGTAATTTTTTTTATTTGTAACGCGCATTGTTAGGGTGAGTTTTACCAGAAAGCAGATTGGCATTTTCAAACTGCATTTATACAAAGTGATTGAAAATCCAATAAGGCATGATAGGGAAAAATGATACATTAGTGCTGGGGAGAAATGATACATTTGTATATTTGAAATTTAATAGTTTTTTTTAGTTGTAAACTAATATAGGACTGTCATATTCATTATTACGTTACAGCAAGAGCTACTGAAATTGGTAAGGAAGAACAAAGTGACTATTCATAGACATTATGTAGGATTCATGGACATTATGTAGCTTACATAGAAAAGCAGTGCGATGATAGTTGGTTACTTCGTTTAGCTCGTCATGTAGAAGGAAAAAAGTTTAAATGGCCTGAAAAGGAAGATGTTTTTATTATTGACGATAGGAAAATTAAAAAAAACCCATTAAATCCACCCTACTTTACTTACCAAAATGATAGAGTTATTAGTTTTTCTTTAAACCATTTCAGGGGTGGTGGTATGTTTATGAAACCACTTAATTTTAATTCCCAAACGCCACATTGGCACCAGCATTTTGTAAAATATTTTCCATTTAATATGAAAGTGAAATATAGCCCTTTTCTTATTTCCAATTAAATTTGTTATTAAATTCCGGCGCAATTCATTTATTCAACACTTTAGCATTGAAAATGCTTTGACCTGAAAGGGTTAAAGAAATATTAAATGTGCTAAATTTATGTTAAATTGTTTGCAAATCAGCAGTGTTCAGTTCATTTTTTCTTGCAGCAAGATCCCTAGGGTTTTTTTTTTCATTATTTATTTTCTAAAAAGTGTGTTAATAGAATCTCTCTATTCTTAAAAAAAGTAACTACCGCTGTCACCGCCGCCGCCGGTTTTGAAATTTTTGTGATCGGAGGTCTTTCTTCGTTAATATTAAGAAAAATAATGCATGCAAAAATATGAAAATCGGTAGTATTATACAGAAATGTTTGATAAACACGCTGATGCAGCCAGTTTTCAAATCGAAGAATTATTTAAGAGATATTTAATGCTAAAGTTGGACAAAATCGTTCCACTAAAAAAGTTTTATAGGAGCAAAAACTATACATCGGAATTTAATAATTTTTAGATCATTTTATACGTTATAATTTCCCGGTGTGCAGAATTGAATTATTGTTTTAATTTAACTCAATTTTCAAGGTTTCATTTCTATTTTAAATTCAAATTTTCAGCATTTCGAGAGATATTTTTTACGTATTTTAGAAAATTGTACTAATTTAATCTGTTGTCAACTGTATAAACATCGAAAACAATAATGTTTGCTTCAAATTAAAAATTTATTTACACGTGACTATTATCAACAGAAAAAATCATTTGGAATTAGAATTAAATAATTATGTACAAAAAGCAGGAACTTGTTGAAAATTACGTCATAAAAAGTATACACGTGAATTTTAAAAGAGAAATGATATTGTATAGCTTGGTCAAAATTACGTTAGATTAAAAACGATTAATTTAAAATGTCTCATTTAAAAGAACTTTCTTTTCGCTTTGGTAAAAAATACCAGGAGTCAAAGACTCTGTTTACTTAATTCCTTTTATATTAGCTTATTTTGAAATGTTGTTACACGTGTCTACGTCATCAAGTTATATTTATTTCGACGTTTTATTTGTATTTTTATTAATATTGTAATAATTTATTTGTTCTTTCGTTATTTAAAATAAAAATTATGTCAATTTGCATAATTTGGCGAGTGTTTTGGCGATTTATATAATTTGGCGAAATTGGTCGACTGGATAATCAAGTAGTACCGCAGCGGATTTGGCCTTAAAATTTCCCGATCAAAGAGAAATGAATAGAAATCCGTTTATAGGGAGATCGCCACTGTTTTTTAAATTATAATTCAATCTTTCGAAATCTTTTTAAAGCCGATCAAATTAGCGTGCATTTAGAGTCTGCGGTGTCTGGACGGGGGTTTGCGAGCGTAGCTCGTAGGGGGCCGAGCCCCCTAGTTGTTTAAATAATAGCAATTACTTAAATATTTTTGTAAAAAACATTTCTGAAACAAAAATATGTCAATGTCATTTCTTTTTAAATTTTACTTAAATGTTTCAAGATTTATCATAAAAAATTGTATGACACATAAATGGAATTGTCTGCATTTTTTTTTCAATTTACATAACAATGTATCAAACCTCCCTTGCTAGTATAGCAATCCTCCCCAGCAATGGGGAGATTTGATACAGTAGTAACGATTCACAATAACTGGAGTATATTTTTTGAATGATTGTTTTTTAAATTCACGATATTTTTAATAAATACGTAAAAAGGTCACTTTATAAGAAAACACGAAAAATTTGTTTTAAATGGGTTTCAAAGGGTTATAAAGAATTAGAAAAAAAAGTGTATCATACCTCCTCTACCTCAACTACAAGGTGAGAACAACATCGGACCGTCCTATTGCCATTTACACATTCCCAGTAATAGCCTTTAATGTTTGAGTATCCGATCGAGTTTTGTCTGTAGTCAACGAAGCACACAAACAATTTGCTGCGTATGTGTCGCGATCTTACTTCGAACTTTATAAATGTATTAGCAGACCCGCCCGGCGTACCTCGGGGTTTGTAAATAATAACCTTACACAAAACTTAAGTTCGTATGATTTTATATCGTTGGAAATTCTTTTAAATGAACCTAATTTCAGAGGCTCCATTGCATTCCGTGGCTTCTAATGTGTTCCCATCAACCTTCTTTCCGAACGAACCTGCAATCGAGATCCCCACTACATATGGCAGCATTTACCGGAAGTGCTCGCACGTGTCGGAGACAATCGAAAACCAAGTTGAGTGAGCTAAACCTTATAGGAATCAAGCTCACAGAAACAAACAAAAAAAAAGAATGCGCCATTAATGTTAGAAAATGTTGGTAACTAAAGTCTAAGATAAAATTTCATAATACAGAAAGAAGCTGAATTGTAATCTAAGTTGAAGGAAGCAAATCCCGTTGAAATTGGGCCCTTACACCCGAGGAAATAACGCGCCACCAAGCGGTGGAAGAAGCTTCCTCACCTTCTAAATTTCATGAATCACTGTTAGCATTAACACAATATTTAATAAACGGATGAAATCCCTACTCTAAAGTAACCTTTAAAGTAACGCGATTTTTAATTTACGGCTGTAGTGAGCAGACGTAAGTTAATGCTGAATAAAAAAGAAAAGTGCCCAACTAAACTGATGGCATTGAACTCACAGGCTATTCACGCTAATTGTATATTATACTCTTATTTTAAAGAAAAATGTCCTCAAAAAAATAAGTGAAGGGGAATTAGCCCCCGTTTCCCCCTTTATGCTTAACTAGTGAACCTACAAATCTAATCAGGGAAGCTCCTTAACATAATAAACCGGTATACCAAATTTGGAGCAAATCGAATAATTCTGCATGAAAATCGCGTTTATCTAAATTAAGGGGTGTGGACTAGCGCACTTTATCCTTAACCAAAGAACCCCCAAAACTAATCAGGGAAGTTCCTTAACGTAATAAACCGGTATACCAATTTCGAAGCAAATCGAATAATTCTGCATGAAAAACCCATTTATCTAAATTAAGAGGGGTGGGCAAACCCCCCTTTCCCCCCTTTATCCTTAACCAATGAGCCCCCAAAACTAATCAGGGAAGTTCCTTAACATAATAAACCGGTATACCAAATTCGGAGCAAATCGAATAATTCTGCACGAAAAACCCATTTATCTAAATTAAGAGGGGTGGGCTAACCCCCCTTTTCCCCCTTTATCCTTAACCAATGAACCCCCAAAACTAATCAGGGAAGTTCCTTAACATAATAAATCGATATACCAAATTCGGAGCAAATCGAATAATTCTGCATGAAAAACCCATTTTTCTGAATTAAGGGGGTGGACTAGCCCCCCTTTCCCCCTTTATTCTTAACCAATTAACCCCCAAAACTAATCAGGGAAGTTCTTTAACATAATAAACCGGTATACCAAATTCGGAGCAAATCGAAAAATTCTGCATGAAAAACCCATTTATCTAAATAAAGAGAGGTGGGCTAACCCCCCTTTTCCCCCTTTATCCTTAACCAATGAACCCCAAAAACTAATCAGGGAAGATCCTTACCATAATAAACCGGTATACCAAATTCGGAGGATAGCGATAAATTCTGCATGAAAAACCTATTTGTCTAAATTAAGAGGGGGCGGGGACTAACCCCCTTTCCCCCCTTTATCCTTAACCAATGAACCCCCAAAATTGATGAGGAAAGCTCCTTAACATAATAAACCGGTATACCAAATTCGGAGCAAATCGAATCATTCTGCATGAAAAACCCATTTATCTGAATTAAGGGGGGTGGACTAAACCCCCTTTTCCCCCTTTATCCTTAACCAATGAACTCCCAAAACTGATCAGATAAGCGCCTTATCACAATGAACCTAGAAAAATTTTTGAAGCAAATCGGTTGTTTCTATCAAGAGTTATCGCGTTACGTACATACGTACGTAGCCTGTGAGCTAAAATGGAGATTAATGTTCGAAAAAGCTGGTAGCTGAGTTATAAAGAAAGACCGGGCCTGGGGGCCAGAGTCTTAACTGAAATGTAGTTGGGTATAAGAAAAAATTTTAGGGGTATTAAAGTAGCTGGAAGACGCTAAAACTATGTTAAAGAAAATTGCAGTAGAATAGGATAGTTTTTAAAGAAGCTGCAACAAAGGTCCCATGAAGACGATTAATATTCAAAATTGATGGTAGCTGAAGTCTGCATTTTTTTTATTTTTTATTTATTTATTTATTTATTTTTTTTTTTTTTTTTTTTTTTTTTTTTGTCGTTCATATAGTAGCTGGAGAACCTAAGATGTTGTTAGGAAAAAAAAAGTTCGTGAATCGGACAATTTTTAAGGGAGCTATAACAGTGGTCCCAAAAGGGCCCAACTGTTAGTTGAGAGCAGGGCCCTAGCATGAAAACATGTTAAAATGCTTTAGTACTTAGCGTTTTAGATCTTCAATTAGTCAAAATTAATCATAGTGTATGAAATAACCATTAGAATAATATTTTAAAGAAATGCGCAAAAATGGGGTAAATGCTTAAAAAGGGGCCCTAGAGCTCCAATAAAAATATGAGGGCGTTGGTTTAGGGGGAAGAGTCCAAGACTCAATTTTAAAATTATGCAATGCGAAGGTGGGAAAATTAGGGTGTAAAAAATGCATAGCACACAAAAAGTTCAAGGGGCTCCGGATCGGGCTTTACAAGACCCTAAGCTGTCCCAGGATTTTAACTGGAATATAGAAACTGGAGAATAACTAAATGGAAAAATGGATCCAATAATGAAGATCGGATTAAGAAAGGCAATTTATTAATAATTTATGGTGCAAAAGCTTCACGGGGCCATGTTCCGGGCCCAAAGAGGGAAGGGACTTAAGTGGCATGTAGTTTGGTATAGATACACTTTTTAGTAGTTTTTAATGTAATCTGAGGACGCTAGAACTATGGTAAAGAAAAGTGCAAGGAATTCAGATAATTTTTAAAGAAGATACACTAAGGGTCCTAAGAAGACGATTTTTATTCAAAATTGGTGGTAGTTGAAGCCTGCAATAATTTTTTTGTCGTTCATATAATAGGTGGAGAACCTAAGATGTTGTTAGAAAAAAAAAGCTAGTGAATCGGACTATTTTTAAGGGAGTTATAATAGGGGGGGGGCAAAGGAGGTCGACTGATAGTTGAGAAAAGGCACTAACATGAAAACATGTTACAACGTTTTAGTACTTAGCGTTTTAGATCTTCGATTAGTTGAGATTAAGCATAGGGTAAGAATTAATCATTAGAATATAATTTAAAAGAAATGTGCAAAAAATTGAGGGAAGGCTTAAAAAAGGGCCCTAGGGCCCCAATAAAAATATGTGATTGTTGGTCTAAGGAGAAGAGTTTAAGACTCAACTTTAAAATTACGCATTGCGAGGGTCAGAAAATTAGGGTGTGAAAAACGCATGGCACACAAAAAATTTAAGCGGCCCTGAAACCGGGACCTACAGGACCCTAGACGTGCCCATGGTCTTAACTGGAATGTAGACACGGGAGTATAACTAAATGGAGAAAGTATCCCAAAAATGAGGATCGGATAAAAAGGAAGCAATTTATTAACAATTTAGTGCACTAAAAGTTCAAGGGGCCCTGTACCGGCCCCCTTGGAAAGGTGCCTGGGTCTTAACTGAAATGTAGAAATTGGATAGAAACTGAAAGTAGAATTCAGCCCAAAAGAGAAGATCGTATAGAAAAGTGGCATGTTATTAACTATTTAGTGCACTAAAACTTCAAAGGTCCTGTACCGGGCCCCTTGCAAGGGTGCCAGGGTCTTAACTGAAATGTAGAAATGGGGCAGAAACTAAAAGGAGAATTCACCCCAAAAACGACGAAGATCTAATAGAAAAGAGGCAAGTTATTAACAATTTAGTGCACTAAAACTTCAAAGGGCCCTGTACCGAGCCCCTTGCGAGGGTGTCAAGGTCTTAAGTGAAATGTTGAAATGGGGTAGAAACTGAAAGGAGAATTCACCAACAAAACGAAGAAGATCGGATAGAAAAGGGGCATGTTATTAACATTTTAGTGCACTAAAACTTCAAGGGGCCCTGTACCGGTCCCCTTGCAAGGGTGCCAGGGTCTTAACTGAAATGTTGAAAAGGGGTAGAAACTGAAAGGAGAATTCACCCCCAAAACGTAGAAGATCGGATAGAAAAGAGGCATGTTAATAACAATTTAGTGCCCTAAAACTTCAAGGGGCCATGTACTGGGCCGCTTGCAAAGGTGCCAGGGTCTTAACTGAAATGTAGAAATGGGGCAGAAACTGAAAGAAGAATTCACACCAAAAACGAAGAAGATCGGATAGAAAAGGGGCATGTTATTAACAATTTTAGTGCTCTAAAACTTCAAGTGGCCCTGTACTGGGCCCCTTGACAGGGTGCCTGGATCTTAACTGAGATGTAGAAATATGGCACAAACTGAAAGGAGAATTCACCTCAAAAACGACGAAGATCGGATAGAAAAGAGGCATGTTATTAAAAATTTAGTGCACTAAAACTTCAAGTGGCTCTGTACTGCAAAGGTTCCAGGGTCTTAACTGAAATGTAGAAATGGGGCAGAAACTGAAAGAAGAATTCACAACAAAAACGAAGAAGATCGGATTGAAAATATGCATGTTATTAGCAATTTAGTGCACTAAAACTTCAAGGGGCCCTCTACCGGGCCCCTTGCAAGGGTGCTACGGTCTTAACTGAAATGTAGAAATGGGTCAGAAACTCAAAAGGAAAATTCAACCCTAAAACGAAGAAGATCGGATAGAAAAGAGGCATGTTATTAACAATTTAGTGCACTGAACTTCAAGGGGCCCTGTACTGGGCCCCTTGAATGGGTGCCAGGGTCTTAAGTGAAATGTTGAAATGAGGTGGAAACTGAAAGGAGAATTCACCCCCAAAACGTAGAAGATCTGATAGAAAAGAGGCATGTTATTAACGTTATAGTGCATAAAAACTGAAAGGGGCCCAGGTTGCCCCGGCCCTTAAAAAATTAAAAATCCAGCCTCAGGTGTATCAGGACCTGTCTTGGACTAATCACATCTGAATTTTCAGACTTCTACGTGCGGTAGTTTTTGTTAGCCTTCGCACACAGACAGACAGACACACACACAGAGCGATTTATTCTTTTATTAGTATAGATTATTTCCTTTTAGGTATTGCAGAGGAATTGTTTTGTCTTCATCCATTATTTCTGCTAGATAAGACACAGCTTGATTCAACTGGCATGAACCATTAAATGCCATTAATGGTTGCTTAAGGCAAAACCAAAGCTGCTAACTCTCCGGATTTTTGACTAACACTTTTTTTGATTATTAATATTTGTCTTATACAAAAGCGGAATTTCTGGATTAAACAAAGCTGATATTTCTATTTGAAAAAATTCAGTCCAATATCCGGAGGACTGACACCTCTGTGGCGTTTCTATGTACACTGCTCAAAACAATTAAAGGATATTGCAGTTTTAGGTGGATTTTGTATCTGGTAAACTGTTTAGCTGTTCGATACATGGTCGACAGACACAGTAGGTTATATGAGAATAAATTACACATGTTTGGCAGAAAAAAATGCATTTTATTGCGCATTTGTGTACTAAAGGAAAAAAACACAATATGTGCATATGAGAAAAAAGAATAAGAAAAGGTGTTTTCTTCAAAGAAAATCATTTTCAGTATGGTTTCCACGGGCGGCCAGCAACGTTGAACACCTTTGAGGCATGGACTCAATGAGGCTATTAATGACGAGTTGGGGTATTCTGCCCCACTCTTCCAGAAGAGCTCTTTCCAGTTCTTGGAGAGTTTGTGGGGGTTGTTGGCGGCCAGAAACTCGTCTTCCTAGAGCGTCCCAAACGTGCTCGATTGGATTCATGTCTGGAGAACACGCTGGCCATTCCATTCGAACGATTCCTTCCTCGAAAAGGAAATCCTCCACCAGGTTTGCACGATGTGGCCTGCAGTTATCGTCCATTAAAATGAAGTTATCTCCGATTGCTGCAGCGTAAGGGACTACAATAGGTCTGAGGATCTCATCCCTATATCGGCGACCAGTCAGAGCTCCATCTCGAATGATGTAGAGGTCAGTGCGCCCGTCAATGGAGATGCCACCATACACCAACACTCCTCCACCGCCAAATCTGACACTTTCGTGCACGAACGCAGGATTATTCCTACTGCCACGGTCCCTCCAGATGAAAATACGCCTATTATCCTGATGCACAGAAAAACGGGACTCGTCAGAAAACAGAATATTGCTCCATTCATTTCTCCTCCAGTTGAGATGCTCGGTTGCCCACTCCCTGCGGTCGCGACGATGCCTTGATGTTAATCTAACACATACCATCGGTCGGTGAGCATACAGACCTACAGCATGGAGCCGGTTTCGGACAGTCTGAGTTGAAATCGTGGTGCCTGTAGCCGAGCGAAGGTGTTGTTGGAGAAGAGTAGCGTTCATGGTTCGGTGTCTCCGAGCTGTTAACGCTAAATACCGATCTTCATTGGGCGTTGTTGCCCGTCTACGACCTTGCCCTGGTCTTCGGCCTGCACATCCACTCTCCAAAAAACGGTTCCAGATCCTGGAAATGACACTTTGTGACACTCCAATGGCGCTACTTCGGCTTGAGTTTGGCCCCCTTCTAACCTACCAACAATTCTCAAAGCTTCTGAATCTGTCAAATGACTTCGCTGAGACATCGTACTCATCGAAACAAAGCAATCACTGAATGCCGATCATCCTAGTTTTCATTCTCTTTTATCCAGTTGAAAGTCAAATTTCATTCGCTGCCGCTGAAGCGACGTTTTTGACGTCGAACTCAAAATTTGCATACTCCACAGTTTGAAAACCAGAAAAATTTGCATTTGTGATTCTCTTCTTCTATTTTCGGCAAAAAAAATTTCGTTTATATCTTTATTTTATATAAAACTTCAAATATCCTTTAATTGTTTTGAGCAGTGTATTTTATAATATAAAATGCATGTAAGGAGAATATGTGTGACTAAAAATGTTCGAAAAATATGTTGTATAAACATTGAAACAATAATAAAAATCATAATGATAGAAAATATGTCAAATAATAAACGAAAGTGCATATGTATATGAATTCAAAAGTTTTTTTTTTTTTTAAACTTATAACTAAAATCAACTAGCAGTAAAATATAAAGTGGGAAATGGATGATAGATAATCATAGCTGCCAATTTTTACGCTTTTTTCATACCACTAAAATTTTATAATAAATATTGTGTTTCTTAATTGTCGAAATCTGACGATTAAACAAGTGGAAATTCTCTATTAAATTTTAGCGGTAGCAAAAAAGCGTAAAAGTTGGCAGCTATGGATAATGGTTTGTGAAACAGTTTTTGTATTAATAGAAAAATTGTTTGAAACAGTAATATGAAGAATCTGAAATATTTGTCTTGCTTTAACCAGCCTTTTTTTCTCACCACCATGTCACTTAAAAAAGCTTTTTTTATTCATTTAAGGCATTTGCATACAAATGGAAAAGAATGAAATTAAATTATTCCAAAAAAAATCCGCTCGAAGAAACGAAGTGATTGCCGATTTAATTTCTGACATTTAAATATATAAAACTTTTAGTTCAGAACAAAAGTTCCTAAGAAAACATAAATAATATGAAACGCCCTCTGCTCTCTCTTTCACCACCGAAAGATATCACTTTCTGTTGAAAATGTCGATTTCCCAGTGAATGCAGAAAAATGAAAATGGTCTGAAAAATAATTAAAGCAAAAAACTTATCTTCTAAGTTGAAGTGAATTTCGAAAAACAATTTTTTAAAGGGTTAATATTAATTTTTTTTAAGACGTCGTTATAAAGGTAAATATATGATGGTTAATGGGTTTCTTATGTATTTCTAATAGGTAAATGGATGCCAATTTTTAAAAATTGCAGAGAAAACTAAATTCGTGAATGCGGGTTTCGGAAACCGATTTTTTAATATATATTTTTTTAACGGATTATGCCCTTTTTAATAAATTAAACAGATATGGTGTGACATATTTTGTTTTTTCATTATTAAACGGATTGCACCGTTACAAAGGAAAAAGTACGATCATGAAATAGATACTTTTTGTTTCCTTCTATTTGGTTAAGAAAAGACGATGGGGCTTCGGAATCACGAAAAAATGAGACATTTTCTGCCATAAGATCTACGCGACGCGATCTTCTGAAAATGTTCCCGAATCTTTGGAACAATGAGCGCGCGATATCGTGCGATGCTCATTATGTGTTTTAATCAACATCTTGGCTACTTATCATAAAATAAAAAACCTAAGCCTCAGGTCCATTTCGACCTGCCTTGGACTATCCTCATCCAAATTTGCAGACCTCTACATATGGTAGATTTTCCTAGCCACCGCAACACACTCACACACACACACAGACTCTTTTTAGTATATGTAAATTTTATGGTTATATTTAATTTGAATAAAATATATTTATATAAAAAGGTTATATTTGAATAAAATCGGAAGGTTAGCAGTTATGAAAATAAGTTTTTTTTCAAATCAAATGGAACCAGAATTTTTATTAAATAAAAAAATAACTAAGAAATAACCTCGTGAAAAAATAAAATATTTAGTTAAATATTTTTTTCTTCTAAAAATTAGCTTTATTTGACACAAAAAAACAGGAAGATTGGCGGCTATGTAATATGAATTAACACTGGAACGCCCGGAAATCTTATAGTCTAGGCAATAGAGACCATATAGGTAATCTACCTAGCAAAATTCACGGTAGCTCTGGAAAAAGGTTTACTATTTGTTTTTTCGGTCTCTGAATCCGAATTTTTAACTTTTCACCAAAATTTCCTCCGGCAACCCCCCCCCCCCAAATTTTGGTAAAATGCCCCCCCCCCAAAAAAAAAGGTTTTTATTAAAAAAAAAATAATTTTTTTATTGTTTTAGGGAAAACATATCTAGAAATACAGAAATTAGACGAAATTTGAAACAAATAAGATATATGACATTATGACGTAGGATGAATGGGGAGGGGGGGGGGGGGGGGATCTGCCTCGGAACATGCGCCGCGATGCTGCGTGGACTAAGTTGCGCAATTTCACTTAACCTCTCACATCGTTTACATTCGCCCTCCAGTCTCCCCTACGAAATTTCCCTATAAGGTTTACTTTAAGCTTTTTGGGTTTCTGAATCCGAATTTTTAACCTCCCCCCAAAACTCCCTCCCCCGCAACCCACCGAAATTAGTTGTTTTAAAATTAAATTTTTTATTGTTTTAGGGGAAAAGTATGTAGAAAATCAGAGAGAAGACAAAATTTACAACAAATAGGATGTATGACATTATGACGTAGGATGAACGGGGAGGGGGAGGGCTGCCTCTGAACATGCATTGCGGCGCTACGTGTACTAAGTTAGGTAAGTCCAGGCAATAGGGGATTTTACCTGGCAAAATTAATACTAGTTCTGGATTTCGACTCACTTTATGTTTTTGGGATTGCTGAATCTAAATTTGTAACTTCCCACCAAAATTTCACCCGGCAACCCCCCCCCCCCCCAAAAAAAAAAAAAAAAAAAAAAAAAATTCATTTTTTGAAAAAATTTGGTTTTTGAGAAGAACGCGCGGGGAATGTTCAGAGGCAGCACCCCCCCCCCCCTCCCCGTTTATCCTACGTGATAATATCATGTATCCTATTCGTTGCAAATGTTGTCTACTTTCTGAATTTCGACATAGTTTTCCCCTAAAACAATTAAAAATTTTATTTAAAAACAACTGTTTTGGGGGGGGGGTTGCGGGGTGTTGAATTTTGGGGGGAAGTTAAAAATTCGGATTCAGCGACCCAAAAAACTAAAAGTAAACCTTATAGGGATTGTTTGGAGGGGAGACGTGAGGGCGAATGTAAACGATGTGAGTGGTTAAGTGAAATTGCGCAACTTAGTCCACGCAGCACCGCGCCGCATGTTCCGACTCAGATTCCCCCATCCCCATTCATCCTACGTCATAATGTCATGCATCTTATTTGTTGCAAATTTTCTCTACTTTCTGAATTTCTCGATACTTTTCCCTTAAAACAATAAAAAGATTGATTTTTTTTTTTTTTTTTTGATAAAAACCTTTTTTGGTGGGCATTTTACCAGAATTGGGGGGGGGGGGTGTTGCTGGTTGAAATTTTGGTGGGAAGTTACAAATTTGAATTCAGCGACCCAAAACACATAAATTAAGCCAATTTCCAGAACTACCATTAATTTTGCCAGGTAAAATCCCCTATTGCCTGAATTATTACTGAAGTTTCATAAAAATATCCCCATATTCATATAACTTCCAACTCGATACTTTTCCCTTAAAACAATAAAAAGATTGATTTTTTTTTTATAAAAACCTTTTTTGGTGGGCATTTTACCAGAATTGGGGGGGGGGGGCAATTTAGCCAATTAAGCCAATTAAGCCAATTTCCAGAACTACCATTAATTTTGCCAGGTAAAATCCCCTATTGCCTGAATTATTACTGAAGTTTCATAAAAATATCCCCATATTCATATAACTTCCAACTCGATACTTTTCCCTTAAAACAATAAAAAGATTGATTTTTTTTTTTATAAAAACCTTTTTTGGTGGGCATTTTACCAGAATTGGGGGGGGGGGGGGGGTTGCTGGTTGAAATTTTGGTGGGAAGTTACAAATTTGAATTCAGCGACCCAAAACACATAAATTAAGCCAATTTCCAGAACTACCATTAATTTTGCCAGGTAAAATCCCCTATTGCCTGAATTATTACTGAAGTTTCATAAAAATATCTCGCTCGAGAATTTTTATTTAAATTTATTTAACTGATTTATTTAACGTAATTCTGAGTTACTTAAATTTAACTTATTTTATGAAGAAAATTCTGGTTACATTGGACTTTTATTCATAAGGTCGGAGTCGAATCGACTCCTTCCGGGCGTTCTAGTGTTAAGATATTCCGATAGTGATGGCATGAAAGTATTCAACTTTCAGGATAGTGTCGATTAAGACTTTTGATAGCATCACATTAACAACAACATATGATGCTTTCAGCTAATTCCACTGTGGCTACATTACCGTAATATTCGTGCACGGTCCTTTCTTATAAAAAGAGAATTAACATAACTGAAAGAGCTGTAGTAAAAACCGGCGTATAAACCACTGATTAAACAGACAAGTTTGGACCAGAAATTTTATGCAATAAAATGTCAATTCTTCTAGCGTACTTTTATGACTTTATTAAGTAAAATTTCGTATTTACATTATGTCTGCCGATTCTGCGACTGATCGCTTTTTGATCAGTTGTACGGTATTTGTTTCCGACTATTCCTAATTAACCCTCTGTCTACCAGAAGGGTCCAATGGACCCGACATGTATATTCAAAATATCTATTCAAACCAGAAAATTTCTTCAAAACAAACTAAATGTATAAATCAGACAATAATAAGTTAAATAAACAAATTAAATAGTTTTAAGTAAGAATTCTGGTGTAGAATGTTTTTATAAAACTTGAGTAAAATTTCCGGTAGTTCTAGGGTTAAAAATATTACTGGATGCACCGCGAAATTTTTTCTATTCGTGAAACATATGAGGTATTCTCACATAATTTTGACTTTTAAGTCCCTGGATAAAAACTTTTACTTTAGTACATATATTTTTAAATTTATTATATAGGTAAATATGCCATTGCATGATCGTATAACAATATTAACGATATATATAAGCTTTGGACGATGTTGGGGGTCAAAATGTACCATGAAAGCCCTTACCGTCCCGTGTCCCTGATGCTGATTTTTAAGTTGGAGCTGGCTGTGTAAAATTGTTTCAATAAAAGTAACTCGACGTAAATTTTTTTCTTAAATGAGACGTTTTCTATAAATGTGTAGAAAACATTAACCTGCACACATTTGTACGGCTGTTATTATTTTTTTAACTCTGTCCCTGGATTTTAGCTTCCTTACAGTCCATCTTGCTAAAATTATACAGAAAATAACTCCACGTGTAGCCACAGAATTTCTTCCAACTTTTTTTTCATGCAGAAGTATGCTAGAGAAAAAAAGTCTATAATTCTTTGACAGGGAATTTCTGCAGAATTTAAATCAGCATTTAAATATCAATTTCAAGCATTGTGACTTTATTTGTAGTCTTACCGTCACCAAGGTTTATTCCTGCACTTTTTGAGGTAAATTATTCTTATTTTAGTTATTTCATCAAATTTAATAGCTGTTGCTAAAAATCAATGAACATTGTGGTTATCACTTATTATTAACATGATTTGTCTAAAAACAGGTGGTAATTTTCCTTACCATCCCATCCTTAGCATCCTCCTTCTATCTCACTATTAACACCAAAAAGACCGGAAATTTTACTCAAGTTTTATAAAAATATTTCACACCGGAATTTTTATTTGAATCTGTTTAACATGTAGATTTAAATTTTTTCTTATTTGTATCTTTTAAACTTATTTTACAAATAAATTTCTGGTTCGAACCGAAATATATTCATGTGGTAGCGGTCAAAATGACCCCTCATGGACTTTTTAGTGTTAAATGGATGGCACGCGTTTCACTGGGATAGTACAGTATTAAACATTAATGCTGAATAAGAACATTTTCTAATTAATGCCAGAATAACGTGAAATTTAAAACTGGAAGTTTAAAAATGCTGTTTTTTTTTTTTTTTTTTTTTTTTTTTTTTTTTTTTTTAAGTTGAATTTTACACGTTTCTTATTGATGAAAGTTAAAATTATCGGAGAATGGCTCATATGTATTTTGTTAAAAATCGTCGTTTTTTAAACTTTAAGTATTGAGATCTCTAAGGATTCGTAAAAAAAGTAAATAGCCTGTTTTACCGTAGGCTAGTTCCATGGGTTTTTGTAGTGTAAGTCACATAGCTTATAACTGCTATGCTTGTTGGCCACCGCTATTTTTGAAAAGTTTGCTCGGCCTTAGTCAGTTAATGAGATATCTCCGATAAAAAAGTCACATTTTTTCCGTTCTAAAATACTGGTAGCCAAATATCGTAGCATGTAACTTACACTACAAGTACTGGAAGTTATGGAAATAGCCCATACTGTTTTAATGAAATCTTAGTAACCAATTCTTTCGAAACAATGATCCTATATATTTTTTATTTCTTACCTGTGTGGAAAGCCTTTTCTTCAATGGTAGAGTAAAAAACTAAAGTACTTAAAAATAATTTACTTCTGTGTGTTTCAAATGTAAATCCACATGTAGTAAAGTTTTCAAGCAATAAAAAAATGCAGCCGTGTATTAATACATGTTTACGTTTACTTATTAGACTACATTGCCATCAATACCAATTATGTAATATTTGATTATTATTATTTAATAACAGATATTTCTTGTACATAAACATTTTTTTTTCTGATTAACCCCTTAACGCTCGAATTAAAATACTGTTGAAAATTCCAAATTACTTATTGGCACCACTTTTATGAAAAAAGAAATATTCAACTTATTTAATGACAGGAAAACACGATACTAAAATATAGCCAATTTCACTATTTTATAAAACTGGTGGGAATCAAACAATTTGAGTAAAAGACACAGCCCGTGAATATGACGGGAGCGAGAATTAAGGGGTTAACTGCAGCCTCTTGTTATCTGTTCGCCACCAACAGTTGGATAAGCAATGTTCTAAATATTTAATTGTAATTACTTGCTACAGGCCTTACTGTCCCTGCGATATTCTTACCGTCCCTACTCTTAGATTTCTGTTTGAAACCATGAAATTCTTAGTAAAAGATTTTAAGGGGTCCGAGGCTAAAAATTCTCAAAAAAATGCAATTTTTTTTAGTGGATTAAAAAAAAAACAGTGAGTTTTTAGCGTTAAATACCGCAAACATCATGCTTTTATCTTCATTAGGTCGAGAGATATAGCACCTTTTGCCTTGAGAAGCGATGCATCAGCAGTCCGCTGATGACAACTGCAGCTCCATTTATCTCAGAATGAATTTTTTTCACGATTTGTCAACTTTAAAAGAATGTATCTAAAGTTCCTTGCAAGATATATGTATGACATTTTTAACAGAGATTTTATGCTATATTTCCAACAAATTGTCTTCGGGATTTTTAATTTTGAGTGATAATTGTGAAAATATGCTAATTAATGCAAAACTCGCTCATTAAAAAACTTAATTTTTTTATTTAATTTTTTTCTTATAAAATTCCTAATCAATATTTTAAGAAATCCTGAAGACAAATTAAAATGACACATTGTCTGTACACAAAAGTGTAAAAATTTTGTAAATCGAGTAGGTACTTCCAGAGTTATATCAAAAATTAAATATGATCAAAATTTTACAATTTAATTTTTTTTAATTAATTTTTTTTTCAGATTTTTTTACACGCAATATTCTTATTATATTAAAAGATATTTCAGAAAAAAAAAATCATAAAATCTCTATTAAATAAAAAATATAGAATTTTGAGCCCCGGACCCCCTTAAGTAACAAAATGTGTATTTTTTTTAACTCTGTTAGGTATATATAATAAATTAGTATATCTGGAACTTGTGTTTTACAAGTAAATAATAATAAAATAAAATAATTCAGCACAAAATAATATGAACTGCTAAATTTCATCCTTTAAGACCAATATTTTTTACTAAAAATATTACATTTTTATTATTTTTTATTTAATTGTTCTATGGGTAAAATGCGAATTCATTATAAGTAAAAATTTAGAAGAAAATAAAAAAATTAGAGAGATAAAATATCAAGGGGACGGTAAGGGAAATTAACACTAGAAAGCCCGTGAGCAGTCATTTTGACTGCTACCAAATGAATACATCTCGGTTCGAACCAGAAATTTCTTTTATAAAACTAGTTTAAAAAATACAAAGAAAAAACTAGTTAAATGGATAAGTTAATAATTTAAAGTAAAAATTCTGCTGTGAAATATTTTTATAAAATTTGAGTAAAATTATCGGTCTTTCTAGTGTTAAACTGGCAAATTAACTGGTAAATTGTTAAATTTTATGGAAAATCATCGCTGCTGACCATTTTTTAATTTTGAATCATTAAGCCATTCTTCTATAAATTTAACATTTTATTTTATTAAGTTTAATTTCACGAGATTTTTATTTAAAATTTTGTTAGAATGCCTCATATATTGATGCGCAGATATTATTTTATGGCTTTTTTATCTTTTAGATATTCTACCCAATGAAATTCAGTTATTTTTGTTGCAAATTACATACATTGTTCTTTGACTTGTAATAAAGAGGTATATTTATTACTCAAGTTAAGAACATTAAAGTGAAGTATAACAAGATTAATTTCTCATGAAAAGCTTACATTATTCTGAATGGTATTTATACTTTCGAATTCTAAGTAACAAATTAGTGACCAAAATGTGAAACAAATTATGGGTTTCCGTTTGAATGAATCATATTTTATCCAGACGACCCACAACGATGAAAAAATACAATGTCTAGAGCCTTTTTCTAGCATGTAGTAACTTAATTTTTTTTTAGTAGATTTTAGAATAAGAATAAAAGAAGTGAAATAAATGGATTAAACTTGAAATAGTGATTTCTTTGGAAAAAAAAATATCGTATGAAAAGTGATGGCTTGTTTATAATTTATTTTTAAAAAGATGTGTATTATAAGCAAACCTTTGTTCAATTATGCATACGTTTGGCAAAAAATTGTACATAGTACCGATAAGATATGTAATTTTGGCAGAAAGATAAGTAGTTGCATATTCTGTAGCAAAATGAAATACTCATCACTAACTACCAATAAAATATATCATGAATTTTTAAAACTGTAGTTCAAGAGTAATTTTCGTTAATTTAACCCTTTATCTACTGACGGTACTTATAAGTACCACTCACTTTAAACTTTTATACCATAGTGAATATTACTAATATTATAATGGTACTTTGCAAAAATAGCTCTTTTAACTCCACTTTATCCGAATACATGGCAGCGGTAGTTCTAGGCTTGTTATTTTAGAGAGGAATGAGGCTATCTTTGAAGCAGTCGATGTCTTTTGTGACGACTTTTTGTACAGATTGCCATGCTCGTCTTTTCATTGCTGCAAACACAGTAAAGGATATAAGATATGTGTTGGATTTTTTTTATGTATTCATTATGGTCTTAGAATACAATTTGACTAGCTATTTTAGTTGAACGGTGTATGTATTTGATTTAACAGTTGAATTACTCGGTGGTACTTATAAGTACCGTCAGTACAATGGGTGTTGGAGAAAAACTTCTTGTTTCCTTTTCGTCTGTGTAGTTATCCATCGTTTTCATCAAATTTAAAATACAATTACTAAAATGTAGTGCAGTAGTGATTTCCCTGGTATTTCTTTTCTGTTTCATTGTTATTTTTTATAGGAAATCAAAAAACTTTTGGCACCGGCTGGTTTTTGCTATGCTAGAAATGGCATATGTAAATTCATATATTGCATATGTGGAGATGCGAGAGAGCATGTTGTCCCTGGAATATTGACGTCGCAAAACTAAAGGACTGCTAACAAGATCGAAACCTAAAAAAAAATAGTTTTTTTTTAAACCCTGTCAGGAACAAAGCATTTTCAATTCTAAAGTGTTGAAATAAATGATTGGCACCGGAATTTGACAAACGATTTATTTTTAAATAGGAAAAAGCCTATATTTTATATACTTATTAAATCGAAAACATTTTCTGGTGCCAGTTGAAATAATTTGTTAGGTTTTCTGTTACGATAATTTAGTCATAGTGTACTGACGGTACTTTAAAGTACCACTTTAGTTAATTACCTCTAAATAATTAAATTTCTCACGGGTGAGCATTTTTTTATGTTTATTCTTTAATTTTCATTGTAGTAACTGAAAAAAAATATTACATGAAAAAATTTCAGTAGATCATAATGCCGTAGATAATGGCTTAAATTCCAGTTTTTCTGTCATTAACCCCTTCGGGACCAGCGCCTTTTCCACAATTTTTATTCGGTTGGCACCACTTTTTTTTTAAGTTACATTTACTCATATAATCACGAAAATGCTCCAATTAAAGTAATTAAATATTGTTTTTCTTTTTTGCTGGTGCCTGAAACAAATTCTCTATGCTCATTTTGAGGGTGCATATATGCATCCATTGCCCCGAGCGGGTTAACGATAAGATTTATCTTAGAAAATATTGTAAACAGTTTTCGCATAGTTTATAGGGCTACATTCATCAACTTTAGAAAAGTTTTATATGAAAAATAGTAAAATGATTGGTAGGCGTCCCGCTACAGGGGTACCACTGGCGACTCTTTCGACTAATCTTCGTGGTAAATTTCTACAACATTTGAAAGAAAATTAATCTTCGTGGTGGGTTTCAACAACACTTGCGCGCGCTTGAATCGAGAACTGTAACATTTAAGTTTTTTTCTTACCACTACATTTTAATAGTAAATATTTCCTATTTTATTCATCGAAATCTGTTATCAAATAATCAAGAAATTCTAATAAAAAACAGTCGTAACAAAAAAAGCATAAAAGTTCGCAGCTACGCCTGAATGTTATTGTTTTGAAATAATGAAAATAAAATTTGGCAGCACCGACACTTCTTTGAATCGAATCCTGAATGAAGTTTTTCGAGAAAAAAAAAATACACTGAGCTTAATCTTATTATTCGCGAATACTTTGGTAATAAATTTCACTTTAATTTTATCAAACTTTCCAAATAGACTAAAAACGGTTTAGGATAAAGCACTGGTTTTAGGAATTCTGTAGAAAAAATACTGATTTGCAATGCTTTGAAAAGAAAAACAAACCTACAGGAAGAAAATAAGTTTTTGAAATGTGATTCGTTATCTCTATTTTTATTTTACTTCTTTTTTTTTTTTTTTTTTTTTTTTTTTTTTAATCCTTTGAACGATTACAAAACTCACCGAACTTTCAAAAAGTAAAAGGCTTGAAAAAAATCATATATCCAATCTAGGAAAGATTTATAAGTTATGGCTCGAATATGCTAATTTCCAGGTTGTTTCTATGGAGATAAATTATTCATGAATTTATGAGAATAGCAAAATTAGTTTCTTGAATCATAAATCTTTTATTTCTAATCGATAATGAAATATGTTAGAATTCTAACTTCACTGAAACCCATCTCAAAATATCCATAACCTTTAAATTTTATTATTTATTTTCCACAGATTCCTGAAACTAAAGCGTCGTTTTTCCTTGAGTTATGGTTGCTTAAACTTTTAGTTCTTCAGCTAATTACAACAACAGACCTTTTCTTTTTCTTAGCAATATCTCAATGAATTGTAATATATGTTTATGTTTTTTGTAATAAGATGTTTTTTATATGTAAAACGTAGCTGTCACAGGCAACTATTTTTCTATTCTAATCGCATCACTATTTTAAAAAAAACATACCTTCTAGTATATTTCCTCCTGCAAATGTTCTCGAACAGTATGTCAATAATTTT
The DNA here is from genome assembly GCA_963932465.1 of Maratus speciosus. Classification (NCBI taxonomy): domain Eukaryota; kingdom Metazoa; phylum Arthropoda; class Arachnida; order Araneae; family Salticidae; genus Maratus; species Maratus speciosus. The sequence goes on from OZ010796.1 coordinate 471,643,973, forward strand.
TGTTTTGCGAAATTGGTGTGAGGTAGAATTAAAAAATAGTCGCCTGTGGGAAACCTGATAAAAACATTAGCATAGTTACCAACATCTTAAATTTTTTGTACCACAAAATTTTAATAGAAATTTTTGCTTTATTTAATCAACAGATTACGAAGATTTAAGAAGGTAAATTTACTATTAAATTTTTGGAGTAAAAGTAGCGTAAGAGTTGATAACTAGTATTACATAACTAGTATTACATTACTAGTATTTCTAGTATTGCGTTAGTATTAATAACAGAAGAAGGCTTTTGCAAAAATTTTAGAGTTTTATATTGTATAGCTACAGTATAATAGCACTAGAGTTAACCCAGATTATGACCGAATTCCTAAATACGTACACACTTTGATATTTCCAAGGAGTTTTACACACCACACTTTTTGTTTAAAAAAAAAAAAAAAAGTCTATTTAATGTTTAAATCGCCGCATATTTTAATTACATAATTTTTATTATTTGTCTAGAGCAGGGGTGGCCAACAGTGGCACGCCTGATACCACTAAAATTTTACAGAAAAATTCGACTTCTTGAATCGCAGAGTTTCGATGATTAGATAAGGCAATGATTACTGTAAAATTTTAGTGGTGTGGCGCGTGCCACAGTTGGCCACCCCTGGTCTAGAATTAAAGAAGACGAGAAATTCTATTAAAAAATTGTGAATAAAACTGTACGCACTCTATGTCATATATGAAATTCGATTTAAAAATACAAAAAAAAAAACTTTGGTCGTGCTTTTTATATTTATCAAAAGAATTCTAAGAACATCCATTTTTTAAATATTACCTTTTTTCAGGGGTGTAAAAATCTTGGCGCCTGCGGACGGTATCTCACCACTAAATTTTATTCGATATTTTCTTCCAATATTTCGTATAAAATTTTTGTAAGAATGCTATTAAATTTAAGCGAAGAAAACTATTAAAATTTAGTGGTGAGAGACTACCCGCTGCCGCCTAGATTTTTATACCCTGCCTTTTCCGTACAAAAATCAATGTTTTAGATTTTTCTTACAATTTTTTTATAAAACAAACTCGGATGTTCATAGCTGCCAACTTTTACGCTTTTTGGCTACCACTAAAATTTTAAGGAGATTTTCGCCATGTTTAATCATAAGATTTCGACGATTGAAAGTGATAATATTTTCTATAAAATTTTAGTGGTATGAAAAAAGCGTAAAGTTTCGCAGCTATGGATGTTATTTATTTGCAAATGGTGTAGAAACCTACCACGAAAATGTTTATTAGAAATTACTAGTTAACAAGACGGACTATTTGGAGCCCTGTATCCCATGTAAAGGCTTGCAATTTTTTGGGGATTCGTTTAATTATAAAATCTACCACAATCTGCGTATTGAAATCTCCGGATTATTTAATCACGTAATGCCTACTACTAAATATGGTGAATAATAATATTGGTAAAAAGTGATAGATATTTTGAATTAAAAAACCACCAAATTAAGCAGCACTGTTTATAGACTGAATATAGAAAACGCCGGACGTAGAAAATAAAAATGTTAGTTTTTAAAGATATATTATTTGGAGTATTATTTGACAATATTTTATATAAATAATATTTTCTTAAAATACTTTTTTTCTGGAAATAGCATTATTATTTTAGTATTTTTAATAAAATTCTTAAAATAAGAAGTTTTTGAGAATCTGGTTGTGTAAATATTCATTCATTTGTTTCGAAAAACCCACCAAATCACAGATTTGAAGCGGCATACTTTGGAAATACAATTTTATAACATTACATCAAAAGTTTTTTCAAAAACACATCCATCCAGGTTGAAATTCTAGAACATCATAGCTGCCAAGCATTACGTTTTATTGTACCAGAAAAAATTAATAGAAATTTTTGCCTTATTTTATCGGCAGGTTACGGCACTTAACCCTTTCAGGGGAAGGAAAACTCTGTTCGTAAAATAATGAAATAACTGACTGACATCAGAATATATATAAACGACATTTTTAAAAATACAAAGCTGCTTTTCTATGCTTTAATTTTAAAAGCAAAATTTTATTAAAATATTCTTGGTGCCATTTTTCAGTTTTGGAATCAAAATTACGTGGTGACGCCGTATGACCACCGCCTTTGAAAGGGTTAAAAAAGGTAAAATTTATAATTAAATTTTTGTGGTACAATTATGCGTAAGAGTTGTCAGCTATGGAACATAAGTGGCCGAACCCACGTATTAGCTGGATAATATAGCTAATACTTTCTAACAGTATTCTTTGACTTTTAACCCTTTGAAGGGTGCGTTATTTATACCACTTAATTTTAATCTCAAACTGCCAAAGTTGCACCAAATATTTTGAAGAAAATTTTACTTTTATAATGCAGATAAAAAAGCATTTATTAATTTTCAAATCAATTTGCTCGTAAATTGGGGTGAAAGTCCAGTATTTCAAAATCTGAGCAAATGAATTAGTTTTGGCTCTAAAAAGGTTAGGGCAAGAAATTCTACGGCAAAATTAAGTTAACCAATTTGAAAAAAAATGTGATAATTGCCCCGCGGGCACGCACATTCGTAACCCCTATTCTAGAACCTAAAAAAGATGGAACTTTCAAATAAAAATTATTTAAATGTTACAACAGGTCTTCCAGCGGTCCGTTTTTTAAAACTCAGTATTTTTTGTATGCATCATTTTTATCACTATCAGCAAATAAAGGTCATATTTGTACCTTAAAACCAGTGTTGCCAGATAAGGGACTTTTAATTCAGATTAGTTGACTATCACCACTTTTTAAAAATAGTACCATTCGCCTTATTTTTCAGAACTTTTAAATTATTTTTAAATAGGCTGAATATTTCTATTTCAAAAAAGTCGTGACAATCACAGGGCTCCCAAATGGTCCGCCAACTGAATACCAATAAATTTTAACAGAAAATTTTATGGTAGGTTTGCGCTAGAATTAACTTTCAAAAGTGGTTTCGGGGCAGTTCGTAAGAAAAATCTAAAGAGAAAATTTTTCTAAAAAAATATTGGTATTCTGTTGGCGGCCCATTTGGGATCCTTGCAATCAACAATCGGGGGACAAAAAGTCCCCAAACTGGCAACACTGTTTAAAGCTCCACCCTTTGTCAGGTATTTCATGAGTATAACGTTTATAAAAAGCGGTGACAACCGAATTAAATTTGTGTAAGAGATGCATTCCCGAAAGGGTTAAAAATCATAGACTCGAATGGGGTTAAAGGTAAAAATAAATAACAAATAAATTAATCAATGCCAATTAAAACGAAATTTTTGAAAAATCCAATAATATTGAGAAAAATTCATTTAAAAATTAAAATTTTCAATATAAATTTAAAATGGCCGAAGACGTAAACATAACTTAGTAAATGATCATAACTTTCTAATTTGCAAGAATTTTTATATGAAATAACCAATCAATGAAAATAAGATTCCATAACAGTAACAATGATGTGTGGGTTTTGCCCAGAGTTGCCAGATTGGGGACCTTTTGTCCCCAGATTGTTGATTGTCACCGCTTTTTTGAAATGTAAATATTCGCCCTATTTAAAAATAGATTAAAACTTCTGAAAAATAAGCGAATTATACTATTTTAAAAAAGTGGTGACAGTCAAATTATCTGAATTAAAAAAGTCCCCAATATGGCATCACTGGTCTTGCCTTTCAGCAGCACCCAATTTCTGCACATGTACTGATTATCTATTCTCTCAACAGAGGGATTTTTTTTCTTTCGTCACTTTCGTGAATTACAGACAGTCTTGCTGATATAAATAGATAAATAGAAGAAAAATTAAAATAAAAGCAGCTTTACAGAAGTATTACGAAAACGGTGATAAATTACAAACAAAGCTTTCAGATTTCAATGCGGCACGTCGTTTTGGCAAACTCCATTACACAGGAAAATTTGTATACAAAAACAATAAATTTTAACAGTAAAGCAAAGAAATAAAAGCGATCAAAATACAACTAAACTTCAATTCGCAGAATGATTTCTCTATTCGCCCTATTTAAAAATAGATTAAAACTTCTGAAAAATAGGCGAATTATACTTTTTTAAAAAAGTGGTGACAGTCAAATTATCTGAATTAAAAAAGTCCTCAATATGTCATCACTGGTCTTGCCTTTCAGCTGCACCCAATTTCTGCGCATGTACTGATTGTCTATTCTCTCAACAGAGGGATTTTTTTTCTTTCGTCACTTTCGTGAATTACAGACAGTCTTGCTGATATAAATAGACAAATAGAAGAAAAATTAAAATAAAAGCAGCTTTACAGAAGTATTACGAAAACGGTGATAAATTACAAACAAAGTGTTCAGTTTTCAAAGCGGCACGTCGTTTTTGCAAACTCCATTACAAAGGAAAATTTGAATTCAAAAACAATAAATTTTCACAGTAAAGTAAAGAAATAAAAGCGATCAAAATGCAACTAAACTTCAATTTGCGGAATGATTTCTCCCTCAAAATAATTTCCATGAATAGCCAGAGGCGATTTAACTTCTAGACCTTAAACCAACCACAGGAACAACGCTTCACGGCTTCAATTGTTATTGAAATAGATAAAATTTTTATTTGAAAATATTACCGACACAAAATCTTACGTTAAGGAATAAAAATGGATTGAATCAAATAAAAAATGTTCATTTTCTTTCTTTGCATACAACGTTTTTATTCGACTTCTGTGAAATATTTTCTTTTTTCTTTTATAAATAGTTGTTTCTCTAGAGAATTTACATGAAAATAAATTTTAACAAAACTTTTATGTATTTTTCAAAGCCATGGATTTATAGGGAAAGGTATTTTACATGATAAATCCAGAAAATGGAAATAAATGAGTTGTTTAGGCTTCTCTTTCCCATGATAGCATTTATGCTACCATCAGTGATCCGAATTTAGTGTATTTTACATTCCTATATTCCGAATTCACACCAGAAATTTAAAATAGTAATCTTAGTTTTATTTAATAACAGACAGTCATCATTAAATAAAACGAAATTTATTATTTAGATTTTCTGGGATAAATTCGGATTCTTTGAATTATGGAATTTCGAGAACATATTCGACCAAGGCCATTAACCCTTTCCGGCACAGAAAAATTCTGTTCGTAAAATGATGAAATGGTTGACTGACAGCGAAATTAACAAACGACTTTTTTCGAAAATAAAAACTTGTTCCTTCAAACTTTCTTTGTAAAAGCAGAATTTTACTAAAATATTCCTGGTGCCGTTTGCAAGTTTGTAATAAAAATTAGGTGGTTCCGACGTGAAACCACTGTGCCGAAAATGGTTAGCCCTTTCAGGGATGAAAATTTATGTTCGTAAAATGATGAAATAATTGGCTGATACCAGAATTTATAATCGAATTTTTTTAGAAAATAAAAACCTGCTTTTTTACCCTTTCGATATAACAGGAAAATGTTATTAAAATAGCTAATGTGCCGTTTCTCTGTTTTGAAGTTAAAATTATGTGGTCGCGCCGCGCGATCACCGCCCTTGAAAGGTTTAGAGGGTTCAAATATTAGGTAAAGTTGTGTAAGCCACATTTTCTGAAATGATCGAAATCCGATTTTATGGTTATTCCATACTTTTAGCATTTTACAACATAGTTGAAAAGTGTTTATGAATTCGGTTTGTCTGTCTATCAGCAGTTCCATGCTCTAATTCGAGTAAATATAGTCAGGTTGTCATGAAATTGATATATGTTATTGGGGTTTACACTGGCACGTTCGGTATTGAAAATGAAGTGTGTAGCATTTCATTTACAGATACACTCAAAACAATTCCGTTACATTACGGCCAATGAAAAAATATCGTTTGAGGTATAATTTTACCCTTAAATGCACGATTTTTTATTTTGTTTCGCAAAAATTATATATGATTCTCAGAAAGGTACATTAAACAGGAAAAAATTTATAAAGTTGCATGCTCTTTCTGAATTACATTTATCATGTGTTTGGGGAAATTAACCCCTAAATCGCATATTTCCCGTTTATGTGGTGGTGTCAGATCTTTGATGTTAATGAGAGAAATGCTTAACCTCTTTCCCTCTTCTTCATACTATTTTGGTCATTTCAGACAACGACGTGCGCTGCGTACGTCATGATATGTGGGTGATTTACATTCCGAATTTTCGCCAGAAAGTTTTAACTCTCATTTTCGCTTTACAAGATGATTGATTTTCCATAAATAAAGTAAAAGAAAATGACCAATTAAATTTTTGTGGTGTGAATTCAAAATTTCTAAAAATAAAAATCTGCCAGATGCGGCAACACTGATAGCTTGTGATATACATCGGGTAACAGCGCCAGATGACAAGGGGTTGAATAATTTTAGTAAAAATGAATGATTTTAGTATCGAATGAACCATTCGGCCACGTGCAAGAACATATTTTCAATTTTTGTATATATTTTTAATAATTTCCCACAGTATATTTTGTAAAACGAAAACAACCAAAAGCATAGTTGCCAGCCGTCGTAATTTTTTAATCAATTATCTTCAAAAATTTTGAAGAAGTAAAGAATATTTATATTTTTATAGGGTTCTTAACCTATGCGTGGGCGGTGGGATATATATGACCCACTTAATTTAAATTACCAAATACAACAAATTAAAAATATTTTTCTTTTGTGTAACCAATAATGTTTTTGGAACAAGATAAAGTAATGTATCTATAACTCATTCTAAACTGTATTACAACTAATCGATGTATTAAATGAATTCTATAACAAGTTATTTTAATGGTACTTATAAGTACGGTCAGTAGATAAAGGGTTAAAAATGTGCTTTCTTTATGTACATTATAAAAATAAACTTTTATTCAAAAATTTTATTGCAACATTGGCAATTTCGAATTAAAATTAAGGGATATAAATAGTGTAACTACCATCGTTCAAAGGGTTAAATAAGACGAAGATTACTAATCGAAAGTAGTGATGTCATTGTCTTAACCCTCTGTCTACCAGAAGGGTCCAATGGACCCGACATGTATATTCAAAATATCTATTCAAACCAGAAAATTTCTTCAAAACAAACTAAATGTATAAATCAGACAATAATAAGTTAAACAAACAAATTAAATAGTTTTAAGTAAAAATTCTGGTGTAGAATGTTTTTATAAAACTTGAGTAAAATTTCCGGTAGTTCTAGGGTTAATATCGCGCGGCTTTGCTACTCCTATTCCAGAATTTCAGCCTGAATGGATGTGTTTTTGAAAATATTGTTTCTATATAATGCAAAGCTGCTTACGATTTTTTGAACCACAAAAATTCAATAGAAATTTTGCCTCATGCGATCGGCAGATTGCAGCGATTAAAAAAGGTAAAATTTACTATTAAATTTTTGTGGGACAAAAAAGCGTTAGAGTTGACAGCTAGGATAGTGTCATAAAATTGTATTTTCAAACTGATGCCGCTGTAAAAATGTGACTTGGTTTGATATGCGAAAGTCATAAATTAGTACTTACAGAACTATATACTCAAAAATTTTTGTTTTGAGAATTTTATTCAAAAAATTTAAAAGAAAGAATTCTTTTTTCAGGAAAAAAGTATTTTCAGAAAATATTGTTTATCGAAAATATTGTCAAAACCTTGAATAATATATCTTCAGAAGAATAACTATATTTAAGTCTCTAAATCCTATAATCATCATTAATAGAGTGCTGCCTAATTTGGTGGATTTCGTAATTCAAATTATCTACTATACCGTGCAAATTAACTTGGACAAAATAAAAAAACTACTCTTTTTTTTAAAAATCTGAGCTTTTATGTCATCGGTACCATGTCAAACTATCCAATATGAAAACACTTTCGCCAGTGGGCTACTTTTTTTAAATTCAGATTTCTTGATTGGCACCACTTTTCTTAAATAGTAAAATACCCTTGTTTTCGAGTTAGTTAATGTGTCATTAAATAAGGTTAAATCAGGCGAATTTTATTACTTCAAAAAACTGATGCCAATCAAGAAATCTGAATTTTTAAAAAGTAGCCCAAAAGGGCTCCGAAATGGTCCGCCAACTGAATACCAATATTATTTTAGAAAAATTTTCTTTTTAGATTTTTTTTAAAAACCGCCCAGGAACCACATTTGAAAGTTAATTCTAGCGCAAACCTACCATAAAATTTTCTGTTAAAATTTATTGGTATTCAGTTGGCGGACCATTTGGGAGCCCTGCCACTGGCAACAGTGTTTTCATATTGGTTAGTTTGACATGATACCGACGATATATACTGAATAATACTTGTAATAGAAAAAAAAAACTATGTGTTCCTTCAGCAGAAATTACCACTTGAATTCGTTTCGGAAATGACTCCGCTAACTTATGGCCTTTTCTTTTATTTATTACCGTGGAAATGCTCTTTTATAGCATTTGTTATCTTACATTCTTTGGTTGCATACTCCATTTTACCTAAACGTCACTTCAAAATATTCCACAAGATGTTTATAGGATTTTGGTATGGTGAATTTCTAGACCAATCAAGCGAATTAATTTTACATTTATGGATGAAAGATTTGAGCTATTTTGAATATTTACATCCAACCAAGTCAAGCTGAATTGTCACATCAAGAGATTCCACGAACGGAAAAGGGTTATGTTGTTATATTCCTACGTACTTGAAAGAATTCGTTATGCCTTGAACAAGAATAAAGCTTCCAGTATTATTAGCTGTGAAAACCACCAAAAACATTTGATTCTGAAGGTGTTTGACAGTTTTTGAAAGTGCTTCGATCGTAACCCCTCAACGGTCGCATTAAATTACGGTTTAAAAATTCAAATTGCTTTTTGGCACAACTTTTTTGAAAAAGAAATATTCACGTTATCTAATGACAGGTAAAATGTTACCATAATAAAGCCAATTACACTATTTTATAAAACTTGTGGGAATCAAACAATCTGAATAAAAAACACAGCCCGTGAATATCACGGGAGTGAGAATTAAGGGGTTAAGCAGGGTTCATGGATTTTCAAGGACATTTTACCAGAATTTTCGTAAAGAAATATTTGACTTATTTAATGCAAAAAAATTCTATCTTCAGGTATAGTGACCCATACTTTACGAAATTTCTTGTGCTGAAACATTTAAAATCTCCTGAATCCCTTGATGCGTACAAACTCTGTGTAGGGTTTACAATTGTTCCTTCTAAAGACATTTGCTTTGTAACCCTACTGGTCTGTGATTTCATAAATGACCAATATTTCCCACTGTTATAAAGTGTGTGCATTAAGAGAAATTAGTTTTGGATGCTTGGTTCAAGTAAGATCTTTTTTCTTTAACCCTTTCAGGGGCAAGGTACTTGTATTCATATAATGTTCAAATTTAATGACACCAGTATTTACAAGAGAATTTATTTGTAAACAAGTAAAATCATATTTTCGCGTACTCAATAAAGGTGAAATTATTATAAAATTCCGGTGCAAATGTGGCAATTATGGATTAAAGTTATGTGAAACCGTGACGGCATCACCGCCCTTCAAGGGGTTAAATACAAGAATGCAACATGTATTTTTAAGGGAGCAAAAACTAACATCCGCCTCTAACATACAGAAGCTCAAAACTGAAGCTGGAGTGGTTATTTCCGGTTTTAAAATTTGTCAAATTTCATTCCTATTGCCAATTTCTAGGGATATAATATATCCCACCAAACCTCAAGGGGTTAAAAAATGTACTATTAGAGAGCTCTGGTGATAGTATAAAAAGTACGAACAAATTATTTTTTTTTATTAAAGAAATTTCATATCTGACACAGGTTGCGCAGAGTTTTATTCCCAATTTTTAAAAGAAATTCTCGGCTTATTTAATTGCAGAAAATAATATAAAATCTCCAATTTAACAACGCGACAGAAATATGCAATGACGGAACAGTGGCGCAGCAGTCGAGCAATTATCACCACTAATTTTTTATAGTATTCTTCTCCTTCAAAAATCTTTGAAATTCTGTCCTGAAGTTAGATGAAGAACACTAATAAAAATTTCTAAACATTCTGTATCAATTGATTCTCAGCTGCTACACTGTTCCATCACTGTAATGTGGCAATTTAAATATAAAACGGAATTTTTTTAAACAGAAATAGTTTGTGTATGGGGCTCTTTAGAAGTTCCAAAGTGTATAGCGCACATTGGCGGTCCATAAGCCGGGTAAAATGCAGATACAGTGCAGTTACACAAAAATGCTATTCTTGAAAAAATATACCAAAATTTACTTCAGTAATTTAAACTAAATATTTTAAATAAATAAAACTAATGCAAAATACATAAAGTTATGCCACAACTTTTTTAGGTAGATTTCGTATGAAATACAACCTATTGGGATCGTTCCTATGTTGGAATTTCTGAAACATTTTTGCAGATCTACACCGATCATGACCCCTAGAAACCAAAACCACCCTCAGTAAAAAACTTTATATATATATATATATATATATATATATATACAGGGTGTTCCGTTAAAGGGGTCCAATATTAATAGGGGTAATAGAGGAGATCACATGGAGCATAAATCAGTATATAAAGCCTGGTCGGATCTCAATAGTTTTCAAGTTACAGCAAATAGAATGAAAATTCGGAAAATTGTAAAAGAACCCTCATTGCTAAACTATCGATAATGCTACATAAAAACGAAGCACATACTTAGAAAGAGCAGAAAAAAACCTACAAAATGACATCAATTGTATTAAAATAGTAATATTTATTGACGAGTTACAAGCCCTGAAACAGTGAAAAAAGTACGAAATCCAATATACATCAAAATAGTTAATCGTTAATTCCAAAAAGACAACTCTAGCTACAACAAGGAAAATGTAGTAAAATTTGGTTCATTCCGAAAACTTTCGAAAAAGCTTACAATGAACCATGTCGGTTTAATTGTGTGAGAGAAATTAATCAGTTTCTTAGTTACAACTCCGCTTTCTTTGACACTAGCAAAGGTTAAACTCCGCCCATCACGATTGGAAACACCGCCTTTTTAATTACTCTCAACTATACATTTTCGATCATGCTTCTTCTGAGATGCAACATTTTTAATTATTCAAGAGTTGAATGAACCAAAATAACTTTACAATAATAGTCTACATTTTAAAGTGGTCTTTTATTGATATAAAGCTTAAGTTAAATTCTTTAAAATTAAACTAGTGGTGAAAATTCGGAAATAATTAAAAATATTGCGATTTGTAACTATGCAAGAAGTTTCAGTACATGTTTTACATGGACAATTATTGTATGTATAGGTGCATCATAATTTATGATAGGAAATAATAATAACAAATAGCATAATAATTTTATTAATTATAAATTTAAAAAAACACTAAATTTTAAATTAATTCATACAAACTTTGCAATTTACAATTTGAGTACACCACAGTCTGTGACTTACAAAATACTGTGCCAAAAAGTGTTGAAAATAAAAGAAAAATGACAAATAAAGAATTACATTCCACGTACTTTATGACATATGTGAAGCATAGTCTTCTGGCCTGCGCTGCACAGTTCAATGTCGGAAGGCAGACGAACGGACATTATTATAATAGGTGTTCGAAGTTGCGCCCATTAACAGAATCGCACAGCCGACAGCGACGTCGTAAAGATTGGCGAACACGCCGAAAAACTCCGACGGAGTTGGGAATGTCTCCTGCAGCGACAACGATTCGCGCTAGTAAATCCTCCGGTGTATCCACAGGCGTTTCATACACCAGCGATTTAAGGTGTCCCCAAACAAAAAAGTCTAACGGATTGAGGTCTGGAGAGCGTGCAGGCCAAGCAACAGGTCCACTGCGTCCAATCCATTTCCCTGGATATGTTGAATTGAGGTGATTGCGAACACCTATGAAAAAATGTGCCGGTGCGCCATCCTGCATAAACCACATATTGTGGCGCAATGTTGCTGGCACATTTTGCAGTAACTGCGGTAAGATATCCCGTAGGAAAACCAAGTACGTACTGCCATTGAGTACATCTGGGAGTAAATATGGTCCTATGAGATAATCGCCGAGGACACCTGCCCATATGTTCACACTGAACTTTTGTTGTGCGTTCGACGGGAAAACAGTGTGCAGATTTGTATATGACCATGTGTGCATATTGTGCGTGTTTACCACGCCCTCTCTCGTAAATGTTGCTTCATCAGTAAATAAAATATTTTCCAGAAATTGTGGATTATTTTCTGTTACATTAAGCAACCAGCGTACGAATTCTGTCCGCTGAGCACAATCTGTTACTGATAACAGTTGTACCCGCTGCACATGAAAGGGGTGCATGTTTTCTGCACGCAGAACACGCCACACACTTTGGTGAGAAACACCGACTTCAGACGCAGCAGCTCGTGTACTCGTGGAGGGGTTATCTTTAAAAATATTCAGTACATCTTCTTCCATTGCAGGTGTTCGTACATGTCGAGGTTTCCCTGCATCAATGCTTGCTGTATTAAACGATCCAGTCTCCCGTAATCGTCTATCGATTTTTATGAAGAGTTTCGAACTTGGGCAACGTCTCCTTGGAAATTGCTCACGGTACATGCGCCGTGCTAGACATGCATTTCCATGAGCTTGCCCGTACATCAGATGCATGTCCGCATATTCTTCGTTAGAGTATTCCGGCATAATTATTATACATCAACTTACTACAATCCCACTTACAACAGCCTCCCTTTAATATAACGCCCACTGATGACTGCTGTTTTATTACACTTTTCTTCCTATACACATAGAAAATTTGCATAAAAAGTACTTCTTCTTCATCATCCTGAAAGTTCATGGAGGAAACGCAGCAGTCACGGAGTTTGCTTTAAGACAAGGCGAGAGCTGCACAATATGTCATTCACTTGACCAGACTGAATAATGAAAGGGTATTGATAGAGGTTGATCAGAAATGTATAATTGAAAGATATTAAAACGGGGTGTTTACAATCGTCATGGGCGGAGTTTCGCCCTTTCCGAGCGTGCAACAGTACAGAGTTGTAACTAGGGAACTGCTTGATTTCTCCCATACAATTAAACTGATATGGTTTATTGTCAGCTTCTTCGAAAGCTTTCGGAATTGACCAAATTTTATAACATTTTCCTTGATGTAGGTAGAGTTGCATTTTTGGAATTAACGATTAACTATTTTGCTAAATATTTGATTTTGCATTTTTTCACTGTTTCAGAGCTTGTAACTCGCCATTAATTCTCAATATTCTAAAACAACTTATGTCATTTCGTAGGATTTTTTCTGCTCTTTCTAAATATGTGCTTCGTTTTTATGTAGCATTGTCGATAGTTCAGCAATGAGGGTTTTTTTACAAATTTCCGATTTTTCATTGTATTTGCTGTAACTTGAAAATTATTGAGATCCGGCCAGGCATTATATACTGATTTATGCTCCGTGTGATCTCCTCTATTACCCCTATTAATATTGGACCCATTTAACGGAACACCCTGTATATATATATATATATCTGTCTATCTATATATATCACTTTCTTCTGGACACGATAACTTTCGTAATTCTGCACCAATCTCTTCCAAACTGATACATAAAATCAATGGGCATAAAATCTCGGTCAAGTTCGTTAATGGGCAAAATCGGACCAAGGGGATAGAAATAGGGAGGGGTTTTGTGAAAACCGAAAATCCCCCATAACTTCTTAATTTTTGTACATATCAAATCCGTTTAAAGTTTTTATTACTTCTAAAAATAGGGCCAAAATTTTATGTATCACAGATTTTTGATAAAGTTAAAAATGGGCTCAAGGGGCGCAAAAAATAGGGTTTTTGGGAGAAACAAATTCATAACTTCGTCAATTCTCAAGATATCAATTCCAATTAATTTTATTATAAATCTCCTTAATATGATCTACAACTTTTATATTCACAAGTTTTTGATAGGACCAATTCGTACCGCAAAAAAAAAAATTAAAAACGAAAACAAAAAGAGGGTTTGAAGAAGTAAAAAATCTGTAACTCCGTCAATTCAAAAGTTATAAAATCCCCATGAATTTATCATATATCTTCTTAATATTGTCTACAACATCTATATAGACAAGTTTTGGATAGGACCAATTCTTACAGCAAAAACAAATTAAAAATACATAGCGGTTGAAGAAAAAAATCATCTAAGTAAGGGTGTATTTAAATCCAAACTGCTTATTTTCTGACTCATTTTACAATTCATTTTTGCTCCCAAAGGCTTCCAATTGGTACGTTTTCTTACTCAGAAACTATATAATGTACCGTAATGGTCGAGTTTTTGATAGAGACAGAATATATTTTTAAAAATGCTGTTAAAGTGGGCACTTTGAACCGAATTTCCCGAAGCGGATTGTGTTGGAAAAATCATTGCATTAAGGATGCACTCAAATCCAAACTGCTTATTTTCTGACTCATTTTTAAATTCATTTTTGCTCTCAAACACATTTAATTGGTAGATTCGCTTATTCAGAAACTATATAATGTACCGCATTGATCGATTTTTTTGATAGAGGCAGAATATATTTCAAAAAATGATCTCAAAGTGGGTATTTTGAACGGAATTTCCCGAAGCAATTGTGTTATCACTTTCTTCTGGACACGATAACTTCCGCAATTCTGCACAAATCTCTTCCAAATTGATACATAAAATCAAGGGACATAAAATCTCGGTCAAGTTCGTTTATGGGCAAAAGCGGACAAAGGGGATGGAAATAGGGAGGGGTTTTGTGAAAACCGATAAACCCCCATAACTTCTTAATTTTTGTACATATCAAATCAGTTTAAAGTTTTTATTACTTCTAAAAATAGCGCAAAATTTATGCATCACAGATTTTTCATAAAATTAAAAATAGGCTCAAGGGGCGCAAAAAATAGGGTTTTTCGGAGAAAAAAATTCCTTACTTCGTCAATTATCAAGATATCAAATCCAATAATTTTATTATACATCTCCTTAATATTATCTACAACTTTTATATTCACAAGTTTTTGATAGTACCAATTCGTACCGAAAAAAAAAACGAAAAAAAAAAGAAGGTTAAAGAAGAAAATTTTTCATAACTCCGTCGATTCACAAGATATAAAATCTCCATGAATTTATCATATATCTTCTTAATATTGTCGTCAACATTTATATAGACAAGTTTTTGATAGGGCCAATTCTTACAGCAAAAACAAATTAAAAATACATAGCGGTTGAAGAAAAAAAATCATCTTATTAAGGGTGCATTCAAATCCAAACTGTCTATTTTCTTACTCATTTTTAAATTCCTTTTTGCTCTCAAACGCATCCAATTGCTAGATTCTCTTATTCAGAAACTATATAATGTACAGTAATGATCGATTTTTTGATAGAGGCAGAATATATTTCAAAAAATGATGTCAAAGTGGGCATTTTGAACGGAATTTCCCGAAGCAATTGTGTTAGAAACGAAAAATATTGCCCTACTGAG
Source organism: Maratus speciosus (assembly GCA_963932465.1). NCBI lineage: Eukaryota > Metazoa > Arthropoda > Arachnida > Araneae > Salticidae > Maratus > Maratus speciosus. Next base: position 471,659,364 of record OZ010796.1, read on the forward strand.
AAAATCATTGTTTATTAATCAAGTTTTAATTAATTGAAAGAAAAATAAAAACACAGGTCGCTTATAAATCTTTTAAAAAATCACGTCAGCATGTTTCATATATATATATATATATATATATATATTATTAAAAATTAATCTGAAAATGTGACAGAAAATTTCGAGTTGTTGAGCACGGGAAAGTATTTTTTTTTTTTTTAATACCGCCTTAACATGATTCTGTATAAACCAGATGTTATGTAAAAAGGAAATAAAAACTCGTTAAAAGCAGACAGACAAAACTGTTAAAGTGGATTTATATCTAATAATGATTTAGTTTTTATTGGTGGAAGTAGTATACTTAACTTCGAAATCTACCTCTGCCTGTAGGCCGGACCGGCAGGGATTTTTTTATATATTGATTTTAAAAAAAAGAAAAGTTATGCAGGGTTCGTACGGGTACCGTTATTTTCAAGGCCCAATATCAGAATTTTTTCATAGAAAAATAAATCAAGTTTATACGGTCGAAATTTCGTTTTATTTCAGAAGAGATTTTCCATAAGAATATAATGGTACCGAAGAATTTCTTAGTCATGAAATTCAAGCACCCGTATGAACCCTGTTATGTTAGTATATTTATCTGATTGAATAATTAACCATAACTTATGAAAAAACGACGCTTTTGTCTCGGGAGAAATATACCGAAAGGAAGAAAAACAAAATGTGAAATGGATATTTTTAAATAGGATTCCTTTAACACCTTGAAAGGCACCGGTTTACTATATATACAACTTAATTTTAATTGCCAAATGCCACATAGCACCAGAATTTAGGAATTAAATCTTTCGAGTAAGGGAAGAAAAGCTTACTTACTTTCATATATATTTGTTCACAAATCACAGTGTCAATCAATCATTTCAACATTTTAGCAACAGAAGTACTTTGCCCCTGAAGGTGTTAACCCTTTAGTGCGCAGCTTTGCATCTATGCAAACAACACTGTTTTGAATTTAACAGATTTTTTTTATTCTTAGATACCTAATTCACACCAGAAAACAAAAATAGCAATATTTGCTTGAATTAAAAAACATGCATTCCGTATTAAAAAAAAAGCGAAATTAACCATTGAAACTTTCTTGTGTAAAGTCAGATTTTCTGAACTACGTAATTTCTAGAACGTAGTCTATTATGGGAATTAAAGGGTTAAAGGTTAAGTTTTATAAAAATAAATAATTATATAAAATAAGGTATTTGGAGACATACTTATTAAAGTATTTACTAATTTGCTCTACTTTAGCGTAAATCAGCTTCAGGACAGTAGTTTTTACTTGTATCGCAGATGTGCAACAGAAGAAAAGATTGACGTATTATAAGAAAAATATATCTCTGATTTTTTTTTCATTATTTTTCCTGTGTTATAAACCTTTCAGAGTATCATATATAATTTTTTCGAAACAAAAAAAAAAAATAAAAAAAAAAAATCTCGGGTTTAAGTGTTAAGAACCAATCTGAAATAATGCAAAAAGAAATATTACAGTTAGAATTTTAACAAGTTTCATTTCCGATTAAGAATAAAAGATTTATGATTCAAGAAACTACGTTTGCTATCCCCATAAATTCCTGAATAATTTATCTCCATTAAAGCAACCTGAAAATTAGCGTATTTGAGCAGTAATTTATATTTCTTACCTACATTGGAGATATAAAAAAAAATTCGAGTCTTTCATTTTTTGAAAGTTCAGTGAGTTTCATGAGCGTTAAAACATCGAAAAAAATAAACTTAAATAAAAATAAAGGCAAAGAATAAACTTTGAAATCTCATTTTCTTCTCTCAGGATTGCTTTTCTTTATATAGCATAGCAAAAACGGTGTTATTTCTAAAAAGATTGTAAAAATAGTTGCTTTATCCCAATCTGTTCGAAAGTTCGCTAAAGTTAAAATGAAATTTATTACCAAGTTATTAGCAAGTAATAAAATATCTTTAGTGTCTCGAAAAAAAAGTGTGGCTGAAATTTCCATTTAAAGAAGGGTAGATCAATTTATTACCAATATTTCCAAACATTAATTTTCGTTCAACCTTTGCAATTATTTTTACAACTAATATTTAATAGAAATTTTTGCCACATAAAATATGTTATTTCAACGAATAAATTAAAAAATGTTTGCTACTAAATTTTAGTTGTAAGAAAAAGGCGTAAAAGTTGACAGCTATGTTCGTGATTCAATATCTTGCAAATGTTAAAGAAATGTACCCCGAAGAACATTCAATATATTTACCAATAATGACCAAAATCGTCGCCAGTGGAAGCACTGTATCCAGAAGTCAACCAAACATTTTACCTTTTTAATATAAAACATTTCTAAAATTGATGAATAGCGTCATATAAACTTGCTGTACAAAGCTACCTCTTCCGCTTTTCTGTACCACAGAAAATTAATAGAAATTTTTGCCTTATTTAATCGGCAGATTACGGTGATTAAAAAGTAAAATTTACTATTAAATTTTTGTGGTTCAAAAATGCGGAAGAGTTGGAAGCTGTGTAAACTATGCGAGAATTTTAACAATATTTTCTATTATAATTACTGTCGGACACGTTTTAACACTTTCAAGAGAGGTGGTATGTTTATGATACCACTTAATTTTAATTCCCAAATGCCACACTGATACCAGAATTTTGTTATAAACTTTTTCCGTTGATTATTTATGTGAAAAACAACTTTAAAAAAAAAAAAATTCCAAATAAATTTGTACCTGAATTCCGGTGTCACTCGTTCATGTCAACCTTTTCGCAGTGGAACTGTTTTGCCCCTGAAAGGGTTAAGACGCTTACGGTTAATACTCGATCTCGCTTAACTCATTAAAGTCGGTTGACAAGAAAACTTGCCACGTAAGCCGAACAAAACTTTTAAATTTGAATACAGTGGGCGATCGGTTAACGAACTGTTCGGTTTACGAACAGATCTGTTAACGAATACTTTCGCGAGATATTTTTATGTTCGGATAACGAACACAAGTTCGGTTAACTAACATCTCACAAAACAAAGCCAAGAAGAAGCTACGCTGTGATTCAATTTTTCCGTGCTGTATTTAATTTCGTATATTGTCTACATAGAGAGCATTTTTAGGTGCGTTCGTAATTATATAAATACGTAGCACCTATAGTCGTCGTTCAGTCCGTCCGTCTGTCTGTCCGTCCACCCGCATATAACAGAGCAAAAACTACCCAACCGAATGGTCTGAAATTTTAAATATATAATTGTTGCATAATTTTGTCGTGTCATTTCAGATTTTAAGAAAATCGGATGTATAGTTTAATGACAGGGACAGTCAAACGTTTTTCGTTACATTACAACCAATGGGAAAAAATTATTTCAAGTGCATTTGAATGATGTTACAGCTTTTCGAAAAGAATGAAATCGATATGCACTTATAAAGTGCACTAAAATATACATTCAGCACAATATGCAGTACAAAAAATATTTATAAAACTAGTTATAGTAAGAACGCACCTCATTTGCCACGTTTGACGTGCAATTTCCAACTTGTAACAGTTGTATACGTATGGCGTAGTTAATTCATAAGCTACCGGGGGTTCGTGCCCCCAAATTACATTGAATGTATAAAAAACATTAATTTTTATATTTTGTATCTTTTTTTAAAGAATTATTTTAATTGCAAATTAATTATTTTAATTAAAATTTAATTCACAAATTATTTACGGGCTCTATGCTGTACTTGAGCTCTATCGGGCCTCACAGTATGCATGATCTTTTAGAGAACTAAGGAGTTTTTGAAAGGTCAAAGTGAGAATCTGATGTGATTTAATTTAATGCCTTAGTCAATGAATGTAATCCTAAAAGTTTTTACAAAGTTCATGTAATTTTTTTTTTTGAATACACCATGACACGGACAAAGACATCAAAGTACGACCTGTCCATATTAAATCAGGACGTATTTTAACCCTATTATGAAGAGAAGATTTATATTATCTTTTATACACTATTTAGCTTTTAAGAACGAATTAATTGAATTCACATACAAATCAAAACAAAATCTATGATCGGTTAACGAACAATTCGGTTAGCGAACACTGTTTCGGAACGGATTAAGTTCGTTAGCCGATCACCCGATGTACCAGTATTTTAGTTGGAAATTTTCACTTTATCTAATCTCAAATTTTGAGCGATTAAATAATTAAAAATTAAAATGCGAAAAAAACTGGTATCGAAAAATTAAAAGATGTGTTAAAAGGAGCTCGTCCTTAATGGATTTTTACGTGGATTTTTTACGATCGTTTGAACATTGACCACAAGTCTAATGCAAAAACATCATGTTTAATAAGCGAAAGGTTATAAGGCGATCTCGCTTAATACGCGAAAAATTTTCGGTCCTTTTAAGGAAAAAATCATGCTTAACATTAGAATCGCCATAGCGGTCATTTTGACCGGTACCAAATAAAAATTCTTCGATTCGAGCCAGAAATTTCTTTTTAAAATAAGTTAAATATGCACCACGGAGAAATAAGTTAAATAAATATCTCGGAATTTTTTTTTTTTAATTCTGGTGTGAAATATTTTTTTAACACTTGAGTAAAATTTCCGGCGGTTCTAGTTGTGGAAACTTAGCCTTTTCACAGTTTCCACACATAAAAACCCTCACAAATGCTACAGAATCACGGCCTATGGAAACTCCATGTATTCGGGAGTGACACTAGAAAATTCGTCTAAGTCTCAGAGTTTGCCGGTAACTTAAAAGTAAATAACTTCAGTGCGATCGATCTTATGAAGATGACACTTTGGAACATAGTACATAAAAAGAGGACCACTGGTTCCCACTTTGTAACACCGAAATATGCCGCTAAGTGCTTTTTGACATCGCATACTTTGACAGGAGAGTTCCGTGTGCAAAAAGGGGGAAGGGCCCCCGACCAGCCACTAGAAGGTCGGCTGTCAAAAGGGTCTTGACGGGCGGACCAATGACAGCGGATGTGGGAAACTAGCATTGTTTTCCGAGAGAGAAATGAAGATATATACGAGATCTCTGAGGAGATCAGGGGGATTCGTTGACTTTTAGAAGAGTTTAGCAGAAGCTAAACGTGAAAAGAGGTTCTTCAACCTGAAGGAGAGAAAAGTTTCTCTCCGGGCTTTTCACGGGATTATTTTTCGGACGTCGCTCCGAGGAGAGGGGAGACTTGTTTCTCTCAACGGCAACAATAGCCGATCAGCTGAGCCACAGCTGGGAGCATCAGCGGAAAAGCTGAACGTACGGGCGACCGTTAGTCCGCACCTTTAACGGACATTTGATTACTTAGAAGGGACGATAGTGTTTCCCAGAGACTCTTGAATATAACTAATCTGGACTCTGATTTGTTATCCGGTCAAGAAAAATTTAGATATTCCTACCTTACAAGACTTTATTTCATCAAATTAATTTCCTAAGTATTTGTTGTGTTAGTGTAGACATTGTATTTAGCCAAGATTTCTTGTTGTTTTGCGAGAATAAAACCTTTAATTTTTCATCTTAACTAAAACCTTTGTCATCACGCCTCTGAGGAGTTTACGTCACGCTACCGCCCTCATCTGAGGCCCCACATAGTGTTAACCCTCTCACTGCGCAGCCCGAGTTATGCTCGGACATTCATTTTCCCATCTAATTAATACTGTTTGGTTATTCCCACCAATTATTTTTATCATGACTGGTTCGAGTTCCATGATATTCATGAAGAAAGAACACAAGATCTAATCAAAGCAGTGAGGTCTAAGCAGCGATATGATTAACTAAGTTTAATATGTACATTGGACGAATACATTAACAACACACACACTCATAATATAATAATACTCTTCGGATTACATATTTCACCCGTGAGTCTTCGAACACAACCATCCAAGATTTTTTTACATCGTCTCTCTCTCCTGGCTGTTGCCATTCTCAGTTTTCTAAAAAGTCTTTGGACCACGGAGTATAGGCGACTTTCACAATTTTTTAGCGAAAACTTTGTCTGATTTAATCAGGACATTTTCCCCGATTACGTTAGTCAAAAATTTTTGCTTTAAAGAACCGGTGATAAACGATTAAAAACTCTGTAAAAGACGCTCATCGCGAAGAATTACTTACACAGCGAGAGGGTTAAGACGCGAATTCTTATAGATCAAGATACGGATTCGTCCTCTCTTTTCTAATGTTCCCAGTTTAGCGGATTTTTTTATTCGGATAAAAAAAAAAAAACATTTTCCGTATAGTAATATTTACTTTATTTAATGACAGATTAATTAAAGCGAACATTAGTAATTGGAAATAGTGGAAGATGTTTGAATAATAAAAAAACCCCGCTAAACTAGCAAGACTTCAATTCGTCTTTGATCCCATGTCCTAATATGCTGTGTCTCTTCCTGTATACTTTTAAGGCAGTACAGCGAGTGACGAAATCAGGATCACCGCCCCCTGAATAATAGGCCTGAGCGCTGGACCAAAAATGGCGGCTGCCGAAGGCGGATTTTTTTCAGCGTATGTACGGTCCCTTAAATATTCCTACCAATAATTTTTTGAAGCTTTTTCCGCTTCAATTTTCTGAGAATAAACAAGGTAGGGAAACCTTTTATAAAATACTGGTGTCTACATTTAAGGGACCGTATCTACGCTAAAAAAAATCCGCCTTCGGCAGCCGCCATTTTTGTGTCATTTTTGTGTGAGCGCTCAGGCCTAGTATTCAGGGGGCGGTGTCAGGATACTCAGATACGTCATAAAAAAAATTTCTGATTAGAGATGATTATACCTGTTGTTAGTGAGGTTTTAAAAGGAACGTTATATCCCTACTACATAGCTGCCAACTTGTACGGATTTTTCTTACCACTAAAATTTCATAGAAATTTTTGACTTATTTAAACGTTAAAATTGCGGGAATTTCAGTGATTCAATTAGATAATATTTTCTATTAAATTTTAATGGTATGAGAAATCCGTACAAGTTGGCAGCTATGCTACTATGTTTTACAATGCATAGTATAGGCAAAAGTAGGTAAAACGCGTAAAAATTAAACAAATGCGACTGCGGTTTTTAAATTCTTTTATGTTTTCTATGTTTTCTTTACTTTTTGCTATGCTAACAAGAATTTTTACAGAAAGATTAATAATAATAGTTTTTTTCTGATTAAAATTAATAATGAAGGGCATATTGTAATGGGTATCAATAGTACTAAATATGATTTTGATAGCTGGATTATACTTCAAAGATTTAATGTTTTTCTTTTGTGTTAAAAAAATTATTCTAGCAGGTACGAAATTAAATGTACGAGAAGACACAATTTTCGACCGTAAACATATAAATGAAAGCTTTAAGGTTTATTTATTCGATTAGATATGTCGAAATCACGTTTAATACGCAATCCCGCTTAATACGCGACTTTTGTCCACACCATTGATTCACATCTTAACCCTTTCAGGGGCAAAGTACTTCTGCTGCTAAAATGTTAAAATGATTAAATGACACCGGTATTTATGAACAAATTTATATGAAAGGAATTAAAAGCTCTTCTTAGCGTACATTATATAAAGCAAAATGTAATTCCTAAATTCTGGTGCCAATATGGCATTTGGGAATTAAAATTAAGTGATATATATAATATACCGGTACCCTTCAAGGGGTTAGCCGGGTTCGACTGTATTCTCTTTATTTAACACTTTCAAGGGCAAAGAATTTCTGCTCCAAGTATGTTCAAATTAGTAATTCACACCGCAATTTGCGAACAGATTTATTTGAAAATAATCAAAAGCTTTTCTTCCAGTATAGTATGAGATCGAAATTGCACTAAAAAATTACTGGTGACATTAGGCATTTGGGGCATTAAAATTAACCGTTTATAGACTGCAAAAGGCGCCCCTGAAATGGTTAATCACAGAACTGAAAATTAGAAAAAATTATTTTTAGACTACAATTGAAAAAAATCATAACACATTTTATAGGGCATTATTTGTTTTTCTTCTACAGAAAATACTAATATTTTTATTTCTGAAAAAAAAATGCTTATTTAATCAGTGTCATGTACAAATTTTAGCTAAACGTCTGTATAAATATACAAAGGTTTTCTGATAAAACATTTATTTTTAAAAGTAAACTATAAACAATTCATAACTTTTCATACCGTGTTTTTTACGAAGGAAATCACCCTTTCAAGCGCAATGTTTACATTTAATCCATTTACTTAACTTCTTTTATTCTTATTCTAAAATCTACTAAAAAAATGTAATTACTCAATGTTAGAACAAGACTCAAAACAATGCATTTTTCTATCGTTGTAGGTCATCTGAATAAAATATGATCCATTCAAACGGAAACCCATAACTTGTTTCACATCGTACTTACAATTCGAGAGTATGAGAACCATTCCGAGTAACGTGAGCATTTAGGAGAAATTAATGTTCTTATACTTCCCCTTTAACGTTCTTAACTTGAGTAATAAATATATCTCTTTATTTCAAGTCAGTGAGCAAAGTATGTGACTTGCAAAAAAATAACTGGATTTTACTGAATAGAATAAAGCCATGGAATAATATCTGAGCATCAATATATGTTTTCCTGGTGCATCTAATTTATTTTTAAGTAGAAATATTTCAAAACAATCAAGTACGTGAGTCTGAAAGAATAAGTGGCATTTTATTACATAAAATTAAAAAAAAAAAATCTCTTTTGAAACATTTTTCTTAATCAGCGGTTCACACGCCGGTTTTTATGACAAGTAATTTCAATACATTTTTCGTACGAAAGGTCCGCGCACGAATTTTATGGTAATGTGACTCCTGTGTAATTCGTAGAAAGTTCCATATGTTGTGGTTGGTGCAATGCTGATCAAACGTTTTAATCGGAACAATCCTGAAAATGGCTAATATTGGTGCTATGACTATCGGAAAATCATAATTCATACTATATAGCTGCCAATCTTCCTGGTTTTTTTTTTTTTTTTTTTTTTTTTTTTTTTTTTTTTTTTCATGTCAGATAAAGGTAATTTGAAAAAAGAAAAATCATTTAAAGAAATATTTAATGTTTCCATGAAGTCAATTCATTGGCAATTATTAATTATTAAAATGTCTGGTTTCATTTTATTTGCAAAAATACATTTGCATAATAATAATATAACTGCTAACTTTACGATTTTATTCGAACCAAATACAGTCATAAAATTTATATCTACTAAAAAGAGTCTTTGTGTGTGTGTGCGTGCGGTGGCTAGGAATATCTACCTTACGTAGAGCAAGCAAATTTGTATGTTTCAAGGCAGGTCCAAATGCTCCTGACACTCAGATTTATATATTTTTATAATTAGCTGTGATACCAGTTGCCAATATGAACATCGCAACATGGCGCGTGTTAACGTTCCAATGTTCCAGATCACTTTCCGAATCTGTCGTAACACAGAAGATCCGATGGTAGAAAATGTCTAAATTTTTTCGTTTTTTCGATGCCTCTATCGACTTTTCTTAATAATATACATAACATTAACAACATAGTTATTCGGAATGCAAACAAAAAATACGTCCTACATTACTGTACTTTTACAATTCTAACGGTGTGATCCGTTTAATAAAGTTTTTTTGTTGTTGTTGTTGTTGTTTTTAGAGGTATACAATTTTAAAACGAAATAAAACACATAAAAATAATAATGGCAATGATATTGGTTTTGTTCATGGAGCTACCGGGTGTCCCAAAAAGGACTGACTGATTTTAAAATTCAATAACTTGCAAACGGTGACAGATATTTAAAAAATTCTTGCAGGAGGGTTATGCATAAGGTCAAAAGTTTTTTTACAGTGATTTTCAATTTTAGTTCGAATTACAAACAATAGATGGCGCTGCGATTAATAGACGCTGAATTCAGACTCGATTTTTGGTACTTCGTGGCCCGGATAATACATTTCCATCTCCTTTTTCAGCATGGAACAAGAGAAAGGACCAGGAATCGAGCCTGTATTTAGCGACAATTGCTTACAGCGCCATCTATTGTTTGTAATTCGAACTAAAATCGAAAATCACTGTAATAAAACTTTTGACCTTATGCATAACCCTCCTGCAAGAATTTTTTAAATATCTGTCACCGTTTGCAAGTTATTGAATTTTAAAATCAGTCAGTCCTTTTTGGGACACCCGGTATGAATAAAAAGGAACTACGAGCCGTTAATTCCCAAATTGGCTGAGCCGTACTCAGCAATCTAATTGTTCGTTAATATTAATATTTTGGATTATTTTACTGTGATTTTGATCAAATTTAACAAAATAAATCAATTTAAGTCATTATAATTGCTTTCTATTTTGCATTACATTACTTCATAAGAAAATAAATACAATTTTCTACTATATAAATATCAGTTTTAGCCAATCAGATTGCTGAGCTCGGCTGAGCCAATTTGGGAATTAACGGCTCGTAAAGGAACTGGCATATCCTTAAAATAATGAAGCTCCAACTGTAACCGCTTTCGCAGGGGTTGATTACCACCGGTGAAATCTTCCACCAGTAAATTTGCATAGAATTTTCTTTTTATTTAAACGCACTATTAATGCAAAATTTCAGTCATAAATAATGACGGAAACAGATTTTCATTTTTACTGGTGGAAGTTTACTTTGGCGGAAGTCAGGCAATGCATTGATGTAATGCACTGATGCAATGTGACAACCAAGGAAACAAACTGTTTTACAACGCAAACTGACACCGGTAAAAATTAATAGAAAAAATAGCATATTTGTGAGAAAATATTTCAATGAATAAGATGCTTAAATAACACGAAATTTTCTATTCAGATTTACTGGTGGGAATTTTGCCCCGGCGGTAATCAGAAACTGTAGATCCGATTTAACCCCTTGAAGGGCGCCGTTTGCAGTCTGCAAACGGTTAATTTTAATGCCAAAAATTTCAAATGGCACCAGTAATTTGTTAGTACAAGTTCGATCTCATAATAAGCGTGAAAAAAGGCTTTTGATTATTTGCAAATAAATTTGTTCATATATTGCGGTGTGAATTAATTATTTGAACATAATCGGAGCAGAAAAGTCTTGCCCCTGAAAGGGTTAAAAAAGACGCCGCCATCTTGTGACAACCTCCTTAGTTACTTCACTCGCAACTGGTAGAGAGTACACTATATGTCTCCTCCTCTTTATTCATAACTCCATTTTTTGTTATTAAATAAATAGGTTTATGCCATTAGATGCCATAAAAATGATTTCGGACTTATGGGTTACATGGCTGACTTGAATGAAGCGCAATCTAGAAGTCCAAATTTCGAGTACTTTATCGAGCGGCTGGGGCCGTATATTAGCAATAACGTAGCGAATGCTGGTTTCCAACAGGTCCAACGTCTTTGGTTTATCAGCGTAGACCAACGACTTAACATATCCCCACAGAAAATAATCCATTGGTGTGAGATCATATGACCTCAAAGGTCCATTATGGAAAATTATGCGCTCACCGGAAGTCTCCCGCAATAAACTGATAATGTTTTGCCAAATTTGCAAGCGTTGTTCTGTTGTAGGTCTATTCATGGTGAAATGACAAAAAATACTGAGCACAAATCATCTTTCAGCTGTCATACTGACTGTGACAGAAACACTGATGCCATTTCAAAATCATATCTCTAAAAAAAAACCACCCTCTATCAATATTATCCTTCAAAAAATTATTTTTGAAACTTATTTTTCCCTATTTTTTGTCACGCAAATTTTGAGGCTCCCATCGAATAAATTATTTAAAATATAGAAAACAGAAACTACCTACTAGTAGAAGGTACCTTTGACTTTTAAGCGCCGCAATCTATTCGAAGAAATATTAATAATACTTCTTTCAAAAAAAAAAAAAAAAAAAAAAATTGCTGAACCATTTCAGCGGTTTCTATTTCTGCTGCAATTTTTAAAAAACTCCATCACAGCCTCTGATTAAAGAAAAAAAAAAAATAAAATAAAAAATAAAAACATAAGATCCTTTTTACTTCAAAAGGGCTATACGTTTTTAGCTCACAGGCTATCAAAGCCTGAGAGATTATGAGCTCGCCGGTTCTGTATGTACGTACGTACGTATCGGGATAACTTTTGACAGAAATATCCGATTTGCTTCAATTTTTTTTTTTAGGTTCATTCTGATAAGGCGCTTCCCTGATTAGTTTTTGGTGTTCATTGGTTAAATATAAAGGGGGAAAAGGGAGGCCACTCCCCCCCCCCCTTAATTTAGATAAATGGATTTTTCATGCAGAAATATTCGATTTGCTCCAAATTTGGTATACCGGTTTATTACGTTAAGGAGCTTCCCTGATTAGATTTGGAAGCTCATTACTTAAGTATAAAGCGGGAAAAGGGGGGCTCCCCCCCCCCTTAATTTATATAAATGGGTTTTTTATGTAGAATTATTCGATGTGCTCCAAATTTGGTATAAAGGTATATTATGTTAAGGAGCTGCCTTGATTAGATTTGGAGGTTATAGCATATAAAGGGAGGAAAAGGGGGCTAGCCCCCCTTCCCCACCTTAATTCTGATAAATGGGTTTATCATGCAGAAATATTCGATTTGCTCGAAATTTCGTACACCGGTTTATTATGTTAAGGAGCTTCCCTGATTAGATTTGGAGGTTCATTAGTTATGTATATAGGGAGGAAAGGGATGCTTTCCCCCCCCCCACCGCTAATTAAGATAAATGGGTTTTTCATGCAGAGTTATTCGATTTGCTCCAAATTTCGTATACCCGTTTATTATGTTAAGGAGCTGCCTTGATTAGATTTGGAAGTTCATTAGTTACAAATAAAGGGAGGAAAGGGGCGCTAGTCCCCCCTTAATTTAGATAAATGGTTTTTTCATGCAGAAATATTCGATTTGCTCGAAATTTCGTACACCGGTTTATTATGTTAAGGAGCTTCCCTGATTAGATTTGGAGGTTCATTAGTTATGTATATAGGGAGGAAAGGGATGCTATCCCCCCCCCCCACCGCTAATTAAGATAAATGGGTTTTTCATGCAGAGTTATTCGATTTGCTCCAAATTTCGTATACCCGTTTATTATGTTAAGGAACTGCCTTGATTAGAATTGGAGGTTCATTAGTTTAGTATAAAAGGAAGAAAGGGGGCTAGCCACCCTTTAATTTAGATAAATGGGTTTTCATGTAGAATTTTTCGATTTGCTCCAAATTTGGTATACCGGATTATTATGTTAAAGAACTACCTTGATTAGATTTGGAGGTTCATTATTTACATATAAAGGGAGGAAAGGGGGGGGCTAGCCCCCCTTAATTTAGATAAATGGGTTTCTCATTCAGAAATATTCGATTTGCATGAAATTTCGTATACCAGTTTATTTTGTTAAGGAATTACCTTGATTAGATTTAGAGGTTTATTTGTTAAGTATAAAGTGGGGAAAGGGGGGGTAACCCCCTGAATTTAGATAAATGGGTTTTTCATGTAGAATTATTCGATTTGCTCCAAATTTGGTATACCGGTTTATTATGTTAAGGAGCTGCCTTGATAATATTTGGAGGTTCATTAGTTAAGTATAAATGGAGGAAAGGGGGGCTAGCCCACCCCCTTAATTTGGATAAATGGGTTTTTCATGCAGAATTATTCGATTTGCTCCAATTTTTGTTTACCGGTTTATTAAAATACGGAGCTACCTTGATTAGATTTGGAGGTTAATTGGCTAAGTATAAAGGGGGGGACGGGGGCTAGTCCTCCCCCCTTTAATTTAGATAAATGGGTTTTTCATGCAGAATCATTTGATTTGCTTCAAATTTGATACACCAGTTTAATCCGATATGGCTTTCTTCATTTAATTTGGAGGTTCATTGGTTAAGAATAAAAAGGGGATGGGGGCAAGTGTCCCCTCTCCTTAATTAAGATAAATGTGTTTTCATGCAGAATAATCTAATTCTGTTTTTTTTTTTTTTTTTTTTTTTTTTTTTTTCTAGGTTCATTCTGATAAGGAGCTTAGCTTTTCTGATTATATTTGAAAATTCATTCGTTCAGCATAAAGGGATAAATGGTTGAGCTAACACAACCCTTAATTTAGCGAAATGGTTTTTCATGCAGAATTATCTGATTTGTTTCAAATTTGGTATGCCAGTTTATTATGTTAAAGAGTTTCCCTGTTTAGATTTAGAGGTTCTTTGGTTAAGTATAAAAATGAGAAACGGGGACTAATCCCTTCATTTATTTTTCGAGGGGAATTATTCTTTGGAATTATAGTATAATATACAATTAGTGTGAATAGCCTGTGAGCTCAATGCCATCAGTTTAACTGGACAATTTCCTTTTTATTTACAATATTAATATTTTGCCTTTCGAAAAAATTCGTCTGCCAACATCTCTTTTACGATTTTTTTTTATTCTGCGTATTTAAAATTATCCATATTCTTTGAAAAACAAAAGATACCAAACTATATCTACGTTCATTTGCTTAAAAATGTTATAATCCGTTTAAAAAATATAGTACTGTTAAGCCTTAAAAAAAAAAAAAAAATCGTTTCCGAAACCCGGATTCACAAATTAAATTTTCTCTGCAATTTCTAATATTTGGCATCGATTTTCTGTTACAATTACAAAATAAAACCCACTTAACCAGCATAGATTCACCTTTAAAACGACAAAATCTTCTTTTTAAAAAAATATTTATGTTAACACTTCATAAAAATTCTTTTTCGAAACTCACTTTTCTCTCTCACCGTCTTTGAAGATAAATGTTATGCTTTAATTCAGGGGTGACCAACTATGGCATGCTCCACACCACTAAAATTTTATAGTAATCATTGCCTTATATGATCGTCGAATCTCTCTGATTTAACAAGTTTACTTTTTTTATAAAATTTTAGTGGTGTTAGGAGCGCCACAGTTGTCCAACCCTGCTTTAATTCTTTTTCAGAATATTTTCATTTATGTGCATGCACTGGAAACTTACATTTTCAACAAAAAAATATATTATTCCGAGGATGATCTGGGGGATTTTTATATTATGTTTTTCAGGAACTGTTGTTCAGAACTAAAAAATTAATTTATCTAAACGTCAGAAGTTAAATTGGTAATCATTATAACGACGACTGCTTGGTTCCTTTGGATAGATTTTTTTTTTTTTTTTTTTGTAAAAATACGTTTCTATTAGTTTTTATTTGTATGCAAATGCCCAGAACAAAAAAAACCCCAAAAGATTTGTTACGTGGGGTGGTGACGAGTAAAAGTGGCTGGCTAAAGACAGACAAATAAGACTATTTCAGTATTAATACAAAAAACATTATTTCCAATCCTTTTCCACATTATATTTTATTGCTAATTGATTTTAGTTATATATTTAACCATTTCATTGTGGTATTTGCATGGCACGAACATTTAATATTAATTCTAAACAGCCAATTTTCAACCAGAAATTGACATCCAGAAAATTAATAGCATTTTGCTGTCATGACTTACGCTAAGAAAATCATTTGATTATTTTCAAAAGCACTGGTTCCTAAATTCAATGTCATTTAATTATTGCGACACTTTGCAGCTGAAGTACTTTGTCCCTAAAAGTGTTAATGCCTATTTAGCATTCATTATATTCATTTGCTTCTTATTTCACATATTTTTTATCATTGTAATTTTTTTTATTACCATTTCAATGTTTAACTCTTTCCGACACGGAGTAATTCTGTTTGTAAAATGATGAAATAATGGACGATAATAAATAAATTAATGATAATAAATAAATTTACAAACGATTTTATTAGAAAATAAAAACTTGCTTATTTCTCCGTACTTTATAAAATGAAAATTTTAATTAAATATCCTTGGTGCCGTTTGTCAGTTTTGGAATTAAAATTAGGTGTCCTTTTTCGGGACACCGACCACTAAAGGGCTAAACAACCATCTTTTTCCAACATTTTAGTCACACATACTCTCCTTACATGTATTTTATATTATAAACTAGATCGAAACGTCTTACAGATTTGTCAGTCCACCAGATATTGGACTGAATTTCGTCAAATAGAAACAATACCTTTTTAAATCCAAATATTCCGCGTTTAACTGCGGCAAATATTAATACTCAGAAAATGTGTTAATTAAAAATCCAGAGGGTAAGCAGCTTTAGTTTTGCCTCGATTCACTCGTTTCACTTATGAATATTCACAAGCAGTAGTCACGACAGTAAATATAACATCAATATTTCCGAACTGTCCCATTCGAATCACTGTAGAATTCTGTGATTAAATAAGACTAAGGAAACTTTTTAAAAATACAAGATTTTATATTCCCTGACTCTTGGTCACCCTGCGTAGTGCAACGATCTTTGATTGTGTAATGATTGTAACAGAAGTAGTGTTTAAAGTAAAATTACTGTTCTATTATATATTCAGAAGTAAGTCTAATTAACCTCTTATTTAATTCTTTTTAATATAATAAGTGAATTATGGACAAAACTACCACGAATTTTTAATAGTAAACATCGCCTTTTTAATTGATGAATTTTTGTCATTAAATAAATTGAAGTTTACTAATTGAAGTTTAATTGAAGTTTGCTTTAGCGGAAGTCAGGTCCTGCGTTTTCGCCAAATTGTGACAACCGGTGAAACAAACTGACTGTTTTACAAGGAAAACTGATACCAGTAAAAGCAAATAGAAAATTTTACCATATTTGTGAGAAAATATTTCCATGATTAAGACGCTTAAATAAAACGAAATTCTCTATTCAGTTTTACTGGTGAGAAGTTTACCCCGGCGGTAATCAGAAACTGTAGATCCGATTTCAAAAAAGCAGCCGCCATCTTCTGACAACCTCCTCAGTTACTTCACTCGCAACTGGTAGAAAGACTATATGTCCCATCCACTTTATTCATAACTCCTTTATGCCAGTAATGCTAAAAATTGAATACCATAAATGTTGTACGATTCTGAACAACAAATGTCTATCTCAGCAATACCTGATTGCCCTTCACCGGGCGAAAGGCTTGAACTATCAGATGTTCCTGCGATCGACATTTGTCGTTCAGTATCGTTCAGCATTTATGGGATTCTAAATTTTTTAGCACTTTTCGTTTGGCTGATTTCCACACTAGAGACTGTATTCCATTCTAGAGACTGTAGTATGCGCAAATCAGTTAACCCAGAACCACATTCTATAACCACAACCTTCTGAATAATAGGCCGAAGCGCTGACGAAAAAAATGGCGGCTGTCATAGGAATGGAGTTATGAAAAAAGAGGAGGAGACTGATAATGTAGTGTGTATCGATTGCGAGAGAAGTACTGAAGACGTATTCACAAGATGGCCACAGGATCATGGCCTACATAATTCCGGTGCATACTTCCACCCGCAAAAACAAATATAAATATTTACCTTATTTATCACATAATTTCTGAATGAATAACACATTTCAAGAAGTTTATTTTTCATCTTCTGTGACACATACAATGCACTACTGTCAGCGTAACGGTATTTTCATACAAATCAAACGTACTTTTAACTAGAAATTTTACATAATAAATTAAATTAACCCTTAGACAGGAGCTTTTTGACAAACACATGCTAAACCATGACAGGGGCTGTACCAGCCCCTTTGTACATGTTAAATAGGTACCAAATAGAAACAAGAAATATTTTATTAAATAAGTTCTCAATTTTATTTTTTATTCGACTTGAAAAAAAGCAGCAAAATTGACAGCATCAATAATGTGAGTTCTTTTTAAATGTTGTAACACATCCTAGATCAGGTATAAAAAATATCACTAAAGTACACTAGCTTTTATTCTACCAATAGCAGGATTTCTAACTT
The DNA here is from genome assembly GCA_963932465.1 of Maratus speciosus. Taxonomy (NCBI): domain Eukaryota; kingdom Metazoa; phylum Arthropoda; class Arachnida; order Araneae; family Salticidae; genus Maratus; species Maratus speciosus. Next base: position 471,677,105 of record OZ010796.1, read on the forward strand.
TAAATTTACGCAGTGACTTATTAGGTAAAAACGTAATAAAAAGCAAGCCTAATTTTAAAAAGTACATGTTACAATATAAATATGACATTAAAGCTTGTAAAATTTGACTGAAAAAATTGCCCAGTTAAATAAATAATACACCACCACAGTCACACCGTACGCTTTGTGCTCTCCTTTTGCACTTTGTTTTCACTTACTTGACGGAAAACTGGGCAATTTCCTTCCAAAAGTTACGTCGAAAATTTCTGAGACTTAGGAGTTATGTTCAAAATGATCTTATAGCTGCCAACTCTTCCGCTTTTTTGTACCACAAAAGTTTAGTAGAAAATTTTGCCTTATTTAATAGGCAGATTCCAGCGATTTAAAAAGGTAAACTTTACTATACATTTTTTGTGGTACAAAAGAGCGTAAGATGTTGGTAGCTATGAGATCTGTACTATCGTATTACAGACAGGGTAGCCAGTTTGGCATCATTTTGTATTAGGAAATATCAAATATATATGAAAATTTTTGAAAAGTAATTGTTGGGTCAGGGGTGTCAAACTGTGGTCCGCTGGATACCACTAAAATTTTATAGTGATCATTGCCTTGTCTAATCACAGAATCTCTATGATTCAAAAAGTCGACTAATTTCTTTAAAAAATTTGTAGTATCCATCGGGCCACAGTTTGACACCCCTCCTTTACTTAACCCCTTTAAACACTTCAAGGGCGGTGGTTCATTTTTGGACCACTTAATTTTAATTCCAAAATGTCTCATTGACACCAGAATATTGCAATGGAAGTTTTCCTTTTATTAAGTACGTGAACAAAAGCTTTTGATTATTTTCATTTTACGAATAGAAGTACCTTGTCCCTGAAAGGGTTAAGGGGGGTTGTTCTATTTTGGACAGCATAATTTTAATCCCTAAATGCCACATTGGCACCAGAAATTAGGAAAGAATATTTTCCTTTTGTTAACTCGGTGAAGAAGCGTTTCTACTAATTTTCAATTAAATTTGTTTGTAAATTTTGGTGTCATTCAATCATTTCAGCTACGAATAGAAATACTTCGCCCCTGAAAGGGTTAATTACAAAAATTTCATATTGTCATAATGCGAAAATTCTTTATTATTATTATTATTTCAGTATTAATAAAAAATTTTTGAAAAAAAAAAGAGACAAAACTGGCAAAACCCTTATTCCAGACTTTACAAGCAAAGATACAAAGCTTATTCAATAAAAATCTGCAAGACTTATAAAAAACTTAAAATACGACAACAGCTAGGAAGATAAATAAAAAACACTTGAGGTGCTGTTAATGACGATGTTATGTCCATTAAGAGTGATTATAAAATGAAAGTTTTATTTCTGTTTACTCATAATTAATTAACATGCATTTAAAAAAATTGAAGCACCATGAGTGACAATCTAATTATAGCTCAGACTTTATTTCATCGTCGGTTGTCAGAACTCATGTTTACAGAAGGAGGTAATTACAAAAGTAATTACTCAGAAACACTTTAATTAAAAAAGCACGAATTAAATCAAATATTTAAAAAATATATATTATTCCGCAACTAACATAAGTACAGAAATATAAAGACATAAGTCATGAAAAAGCCGACTGAATGAAGTAATTCCATATATTTTTTCAAATATACAAATAAACTCATGTGCAAAAAAATGCTCAAATTCTCAAATACAAATGAATATATAATCAAAGTTACTAAACGTCTATTTTGTTAATATCACTATTTTCAAATGGAAGTTTTTGCTTTATTTAATCGGCGAACTTCAGCGATTCAGCTCAGTGTTATTATATACTAAATGTGGCTTTATTTAATATTTGAGAGTTATATAATTAAATAAGGCGAGATTTAGTGTATAAGAATATTGTTAGTAAAATAATGAAACATCCCCTGATGCTACGATACAGCAGCGATTAAATAAAGAGAAAAATTCTATAAGAAAATAAAATAGTGGTATTGAAAAACCAAATGTATGTTATTGCATATGTGTATGCCTGCGTATGCATTGGTTTTATATAAACATGCAGGGTGTTTCATAACATATAGACAAAACTTTAAGAGGTAGTAGTACACATCCAAACAAACAACTTTCATCATAGAATGCACGGTCGGAAGTAAAACGCAAAGGTGCTGGTGTATTTGGAAACTTGGTCCAGTGTTGCCAGTGGGATATTTTTTTTAAAAAAGGTGAAAACAAGTCGGATTATCAGTTTTAAAAAACTGGTGGCAATCAAAAAATTTGAATTTAAAAAAAGAAGCCCACTCGCAACACTGACTTTGGTCCATGGAAACGTTAAAGCTCCATTCCTATAGGGAGTTATCGGGAGAAGAATGACACTAATAGCATGTAAATGTGATATGGGAAATAAAAAGAAAGCATATGCAAAATTGCGCGTCGATTAATACATAAAAGCTGCTGATCCGAGTGTGCAATTGTCAATCGCAGTAGGAACGTAACGGAAAATGTTGCTATACACTAATAGGGAAAAGTTTGGTGTGCATTTTATTTACGGAACTGGAAATGGAAATGGCTCAGAGACTCAACGATTGAACGGAGAGGGGTTTTCCACCTTGCTTTTTCACTTATTCGTTCTTTGCTTGTTTTTGCCACGCATATCAACATATCCAGTGTAGCCAGTGGACTACTATTTTTAAATTCAGATTTCTTGATTAGCACCACTTTTCTGAAACTGTAAATTTCGTCTTATTTAATGACATATTAATTCAAGATAAAACAATGACAATATTACCATTTCAAAAAAGTGATGCCAATCAATAAATCTAAATTTTAAAAAATGTAGCCCACTGGAAATACTCAATATCTCCTTTGGCTCCCTCTAGCACATTTGCGTTTTCATTCTGACCATAGATTTTTTGATGAAAATTGTTTGTTTTGATGTGCACTATCACCTCTAAAAGTTTTGCCCATCTTTTAGGAAACACCCTGTATATACAGCATTGCTGCCAACCTTCAGTTTTTCTCAACCCAAATAAATATATATTGTACCCGAAAAAAATGCGTCTGATTAAATATGCCAATTTTCTATTGGTATATATATAATTTGATTTATTAAATCGCTGATTCCAGATGAAATTTTGAAAAAGCAGAAAGCTGCATCTATGATATGCGGAGGCGTGCTGCAAAAATTTTTGAATAAATTCAGAATCATCTGTGGATATTAAAAACTGTTTGAAACCAGAAGTTTCATTTAGTATATAAAATAAATTATATTTGGCACATGTGTTGCGTGAGCAGCTGAAAATGCTTCCGAACGAATTTGTTATCATCCGTGGATAAAGTAAATTTCTTTTGAGCCAGAAATTTCACTTAGGGAATAAAGTCAGGTATGTATTAGGTCTCCAAGAAAGTTCTGTCGTTTTTATGTTCTTTCACGCGTACTTTTCTAAAATGTTGATTTCTTCATTGGCACCACTTTTTTGAAATAATAAAATTCGCCTTATTTAATGACATATTTATTAAGGCGAAAACAAGGGGAATTTTGCAATTTCAGAAAAGTGGTGCCAATCAAGAAATCTGAATTTAAAAAAAGTAGCCCCCTGTTTTCACATTGGGTAGTTTTAAATGGTACTGACGATATCTTCAAAATGATGACGCTACAACTGAAACCGGTTTCACGTGGCCTGACTACCGCCGGGACAAAATTCCACCTGTAAATTTGAATAGAGATTTCCTTCTTATTTAAACGCTTTGTTTAAACAAAATGCCTATGACAGAGGTGGCCAAGTGTGGCACGTTCGACACTACTAAAATTTTATAGTAATCTTTGCCTTATTTAGTCATCGAATCTCTGCGCTTCAAGAAGTCAACTCTTTCTGTAAAATTTTAATGGTATCCAGCGTGCAGCCCTGGTGTATAATAATTGAGGCAAAGATATTTATTCTTTTTTTTCTGGTGGAAGATGGCCACAGCGGTTTTCTATATTGTAACAACCTAAACAATCCTCCTATCAATGTCAGTGAAATTGATTGCTGCCTGTGTAATCTCCCACCAGTAAATTTGAATAGATATTGTTCCTCATTTAAGTGCCTTATTAATTTAGAATTTATGTCAAAAAGAAGTGAAAATTTGCTATTCGTTTTTACTGGTGCAAGATTACCCCGGAGTTAATCAGCCACTGATCCGCTGTAAAAAAACAACAGCCGACATCTCGTGACTACCTCATTAGTTACTTCACTCGCAACTGGTAGACGCTGAACTATCTGCCACCTCCTCGTTATTTATAGCTCCATTGCTTATGCATGCAGGCGAGGCTGAGGGAATAAACTTCCCTCTTAATTTTTAATTTAAAACTGTCGGAATGGCACCAGAATCTTTCATAAAAATATTTTGCTTTTATAACGTCAGTGACTGAAAGCCTCAAGAAAAATAAAAAGTAAATATTTTAAAAAATAAAAAGAAAATATTTTTAAAAATCAGTGGTGGCCAAAAAAAGCGACTGCTGTCCAGCCATTACCATCTCAATACTCAAGGCCTCCGGACTGATTTCGTGACGTACCAAATGAAGATTAACCCCTTTAAGGGCAAGCAATTGCGTTTGTGTAATGCTTAATTCCCACCGGAAATTTAGAAAAATTTTATTTCAAAATAAGGAAAAGCAATTTTACGTCTTTTCTCCACTAAAGTCAGAAAACTAAAATTTCCTAAAATTTTTCTGGTTTAAACCTTGATTAATCGTAGGTGGTATATAATATATAGCGCCGCCCCTTAACCCCTTGAGGGGCGGTGTGATATATTTTATCCCACCTACGATTAATCAGTGGCGCACCAGAAAAATTTTAGGAAATTTTAGTTTTCAGACTTTAGTGGAAGAAAGTCGTAAAATTGCTTTTCCTTATTTTGAAATAAATTTTTTCTAAATTTCCGGTGAGAATTAAGCATTACACAAACGCAATTGCTTGCCCTTCAAGGGGTTAATCTTTATTTGGTACGTCACGAAATCAGTCCGGAGGCCTTGAGTATTCAGACGGTAATGGTCAAGCTCCCTGAAAGTCCTAATATCGTCGGTACCATGTCAAACCATCCAATATGAAAACAGTGTTGCCAGTAGGCTACTTTTTTTATTTAGCTTTCTTGATTGGCGCCACTTTTCTGAAATGGTAAAATTCCCCTTGTTTTCGCCTTAATTAATGTGTCATTAAAGAAGGTTAAAAAAGGCGAATTTTACTATTTCATTAAAGTGTGCCATTCAAGAAATCTGAATTTTAAAATGTATCGCGCTGGCAACACTGTTTTCATATAGGATAGTTAGACATGGTATCAACATTAGATAGACAAATATATAGAAGAAAATTAATAGAAAAGCAGATTTACACATGTAACACAAAAAAGCAATAAATTACAAAAAACCTGCTTAGTCTTCAAAGCCGCATATCGGCTTAAGAAGAAAAAAAAATTCAATAGAAAAACGATAAATTCTAAAAAAATAAAGAAACAAAAAGAGATAAAATTCAACTAAACTTCGGTTCGCAGAAAGATTTCTTTCACAAAGTAATTTTCATAATAGCCAGAGGCTATTTAACTCCTAGACCTTAACCAGCCACAGAAAAACGCTTCACGGCTTCAATTGTTATTGAAATAGATGAAATTTTTATTTGAAAATATCACCTATGGAATGGATGGAACGGATATATTCTTTTTTCATTTATAAATAGTTGTTTCTCTCTCGGATTTACATGAAAATAAATTTTAGTAAAACTTTTATGCATTTTTCAAAGACATGGATTTATAGGGAAAAGGTTTTTACATAAAGAATCTAGAAAATGGAAATAAATGAGCCGCTTAGAGGCAAAGATGTGTAAACCAAATGATCAAAATCGGATATTCTCGAAGCGTTTCAGTACGTTTTTTCAACACATTCAACATTTTTCCTTTCAAGCTCATTTTAAAGGGAAAACTACCGAAAAGTAATCTTCGCCTTGTTTAATCATAAAGATTCTATCTCTCAATAAAGCATTTTTTCTACTTTAAAATAGTTGTAGCTTGTTGGCACGGGGGACACAGGTGGAAGACTCATACGCTTCTGTGAATTTTTATATTCTGGTGTTATTTCCAAGCAGGGTTGCCAGTTTGGCCTTTTTAAATTCACAAATATAAATTTCTTAATAGAAAACCCAAATAAAACGTTTTACTTTATTTAATGACAGCTAATTTGTAAGTATACTACGTAATCAGCGCTGCCAACTTTTACTCTTACTCTGTACCACTAAAATTATACAGAAAATATTATCTTATATAATAGTCGAGATATCACGATTAAATAAGTTAAACATGTCCATAAAATTTTACTGGTAGCAAAAAAGCGTAAAAGTTGGCAGTTATGCGTAATTATTTTTCTTTTGTAATTTCTGGTATGAAATCGGAATTTCTAAATTTGAAAAAAATGCTAAACTGGCAAACATGTTTCCAAGCACATCATTTCATTAAACTTTAACTTATTCCAATATTTCTACTTACAGATTGGCATATATAGATACACCCAATCATCATTTTCACACTTAAAAAAATATAACTTTTGTGTTGCGACATACGAAAATACTCTTTTTTAGACATGAAACGACTGTTTCAGAAAATCGTTGCTGCTATATTGCGGTAGATTAATGTTGGGTAAACTAAAAAATGCATAGTTAAATTTTTTTTTGGCTTTAAATAATTTAAACTCAAAGTTGCTTTATGTGTAAAAGCACCTCCTCATACGAGGCCTACGTGCTGACACAAAAATGGCAGCTGTTCTAGGGCTAATTCCGTGAAAGCTTGTCATGTCTATCACATACTACGATTTTCGGCCACCCGTATTTAAGAACGAAAAATGCGACTTACTTTATCGGCGATATCTCATCAATTGAAAAACGCGAAGCAAACTTTTCGAAAATAACGGTGGCCAACAAGCATAGCGATTTTCAGCTGTGTGACAGACATGACAAGTTTTCATGGAATTAGCCCTAGGAGAGTTTAATTAACACATTAACGCCCGTGGCATAATTTTAGATCACTAGACTTAGTGGCAAGAACGCACTTTTCCCGCCAGGAAAGTTGAAGATAAATATATACTTTCTTTCACAAGACAAATTCCATGATAAAATAAGTTAAAAATTACTCTTCTTTTAAAAGTGGTGGGAAATCCAAAATTTAAATTTTAAGGAAGAAAATATTTCGGGCTTTAATGGATTAAGCCATAGATGCCAACATCTTACGTTTTTCGGACCACAAAAATTTTATAGTTCATTTTTATCTTTTTAAATCGCCGTAATCTGCCGATTGAATAAGGCAGAATTTTCTGTTAAATTTTTGTGGTACAGAAAAGGAGAAGCTATGGTTATGCGTTTCTACTCGAATTTAAAGTTGAATAAGAATGATTTATAAAGGTTTACTCTGCTTTATTTTCCTAAGATTAAAGAATTCGAAGAAAACGTTTAGAAGTTATGAGTGCCAATATTAAGGGAATTACACAAATACTTAAAAAATTCCGCCTACGACAACGGCCGTTTTAGTTTCAGTGCGCAGGCCTAGTATGCAGTAAGCGGTAGTCAAAGTATTAAAAAAACCGTGTGGCTTTGGCGTTTACAAACTGAGTACACATGCTCAAAATATTTTCCGCTTAGCATCTTATAAAAGTAATATATCTTATAAAGGTGTATATATGGTGTCATAGAACAGGAATATTCCTCGCATATATGCGCTAATGATGCCTTTCACCACTATTTTCAAATAGTATAATTCGTCTTAAATTTCAAAATTTTTAATCTATTTCTAAATAGGCCGAATATTTCTTTTTCAAAAAAGGTGACAATCAACAATCTGGGGACAAAAAAGTCCCTAATCTGTCAACACAGCATTAACGTCTGATGTTGCGTTTTCGCAACATTAAATTTGTGGTTGAACTGTTTTGATACCAGTAAAAGAGAAAAGTAAAATTTCCCTTATTTAATTAACACGTTTCAGTGATTCTCAAAGTAAAAGTAAGCGCATAACAAAAAGTGGTGTGAACTGAATAAAATTCCTGTAAAACATGCCGGTCATTAATGGGTTAATAAGATATAATGAATAAATCCAAAAATATTCCAGGATTTTTTTATTCAAAAATTTTTTTTTTTTTTATTTATGAAAATAATTTAAAAACTCATATTCAGAAAATCATAACTTAGACCTATTTTAGACTTTAGATAAATAATCACAATCTTCAAAAATACTGCTGTATAAATTTACGGCTGAATCCAATCATTAGTTTTCGAAATATATGATAAATTTTACTTTAAAACGGTCTGTAGAAGTGATGTCAAACCTGTGCATTTGCGAGTTGCTTCTTACCACTTTTTCTATGTACTAGTGATCACCTTAATCGCAGAATATTTAGTGATTAAATATCATTTCTAATCCGAAAAAGTGGCAATAGAAATTGAGACAACCTTAATCAAAAGTTTTAGTTTCATTTTATCAAAGCATCCACAGAAAATAAAATTATCAGATAGTCACCGTAATTTTTTTTTTTTTTAAACTAACATTCTTTCGTTTTTGCTAATTCTGCATAATTTTTTCGGAACTTTTTCCGTGTTGCAGGCAGTGTTGCTAGTGGGCTAGTTTTTTTAAATTCAAATTTCTTGATTGCCACCACTTATTTGAAACGGTAAAATTCCCTTTGTTTTCGCCTTAATTAATATGTCATTAATTAAGGCGCATTTTACAATTTCAAAAAAGTGGTGCCAATCAAGAATCTGAATTAAAAAAAAGTAGCCCATCTGGCAACACTGGTTGCAGGCTGTGTTGCCAGTTCGAACTCCTTTTTTTCAGGTATTCTGAATTAATAACAAAAAATTTCGAAAGAAAAATTGTATTTTCTATAATCATGAAAAAGCATTTATTAAATAAAATAAAAATTGCTAATCGTAATTTCTGAATAAAAAAGGAAGCCAAACTGAAAACCCTGAATCCAGGTACTTTTCATTTTATAAAATTTCATGCGGGAAACATAAAAAAGTTTTATATTGATAGTAAAAATTAGCACTTGCACCGGAATTATGTAAAGAATAAACCACAAGGCCTAATCCAAATGCGTATGATTACCCCAGGTTTCCGAGTTGTGATGGTCATAATGCATGATTATGATATTCAAATAAGCGTTCCTCGTTTGGTGTTAAGAATTTCCGAAATAAGAAATTTTACTTCACGTTATCGTGAAATGTCAGTCATTAACTCCTTGGGTACAAGCGACCGGTATAAGTGCCACTTTACTCCTTAACGGTCGCATTAAATTATGGTTCAGAAATTCAAATTGCTTATTCACACTACTTTTTTGAAACAGAAAAATTCACCTTATTTAATGACAGGTAAAATGATACCATAATAAGCCAATTACACTATCTCATAAAACTGGTGGGAATGAAACAATCTGAATAAAAGACACAGCCCGTGAATATCACAGGAGCGAGAATTAAGGGGTTAATCAAGGGGTTTTAGATCATAGCGTCCCGTGTCCTGTTGGGTAGTATAATCTCACACTCCTGGTTCCAGCGCATGACGGTGACTCGCAGTCACCCGAAGAAAGGTGTCGGGTGAGCCGCTCCAGACATCTCCTGGGTTTGCGGTACTACTGCCGCTTTGGGTTGTTCGTCAGTAGAAAGAATACCGGGGCGGTGTAAAAAAAATGCTCAGAATCCTTCATTACTCCCACCAGTTATTTTTTAAAATAGGGTTTACCTTATTTAATCAGAGCATTTTCTCGATTCAATTACAGAAAATTTTTTGTTTCGAAAAACCGGTGGTAAAAGATTAAAAATTAAACAAAGAGCTCTCGCCGTGAAGGGGTTAAAGAAAACTAAAGATATCTATTCGTAATTTCTCATATAATTTATAATTTCTCAATAAAAAGATAGGCCAAACTGTCAACCCTGGTTCGAATGAATCATTCGGCCATGCGTAAAAACACAGCTGCCAACGTACTTGTTCTTTAAACACTAAAACATACTTGAAATTTTAATACAGTTTTATAAAAATATTTCATACCAGATTATTTATTTGAAATTAAATTATATTTCATTTATTTCGTGAAGAAATACCTTATCCAAATCGAAATATTTTAACTTGGAACAAAGTTAAATTACCAGTTATTTCTATATTTAGTGTTAATCTATTAAAACCAGACATTTTTGGAAGAAAAAAAAATAACGAGCATTATTTTTATGCAGCTCTTAATTAATTTCTCTTAAGAAAAGAATTCTAATTATAATTAATTAACCCCTTAACGGTCGCATAAAATTACGGTTTAAAAATTCAAATTGCTCATTGGCACCACTTTTTTGAAAAAAAATGTTCACCTTATTTAAGGCCATGTAAAATGATACCATAATAAAGCCAATTACACTATTATATAAAACTGGGGGGAATCAAATATGAATAATATGAATAAAAGTCACAGCCCGTGAATATCACGGGAATTAAGGGGTTAAAAGAAATATGAAGGATGGCAGCGGCGCTTTTGCGCAAGCTCGAATGATGCATTCGAAAAGCAAAAGCATTCATTAGGCTCATCACTACCATAGAGAAGGATAGGGTTGGAGAGAGCGTAGGTAATCCTAATTCATTAAAGTCCAGTAGAATATTTTTGGTTCACTAGACTTAGTTGCAAAAAAGCACTTTTCACACCAGTACGAGGCTAACGAGAAAGACATGTACCGCGGTGCTTTCTACGTATCTTTTTTACAGACCGCAAGAGTCACGTGATGTTCGAATGCACCAATGCAGGTGAACGAAACGAGCATCACGTCACTTTAGCAGTCAGTAAAAAAGACACATGTGATGCACCACAATAGGTTGTTTTTTTCGTTAGCCTCAACCCCAGTAAATATGAGGATAAATACACTGCTCAAAACAATTAAAGGATATTGCAGTTTTAGGTGGATTTTGTATCTGGTAAACTATTTAGCTGATTGATACATGGTCGACAGACATAGTAGGTTATATGAGAATAAATTACACATGTTTGGCAGAAAAAAATGCATTTTATTGCGCATTTGTGTACTAAAGGAAAAAAACACAATTTGTGCATATGAGAAAAAAAGAATAAGTAAAGGTGTTTTCTTCAAAGAAAATCATTTTCAGTAAGGGGTATGGTTTCCAAGGGCGGCCAGCAACGTTGAACACCTTTGAGGCATGGACTCAATGAGGCTATTAATGACGAGTTGGGGTATTCTGCCCCACTCTTCCAGAAGAGCTCTTTCCAGTTCTTGGAGAGTTTGTGGGGGTTGTTGGCGGCCAGAAACTCGTCTTCCTAGAGCGTCCCAAACGTGCTCGATTGGATTCATGTCTGGAGAACACGCTGGCCATTCCATTCGAACGATTCCTTCCTCGAAAAGGAAATCCTCCACCAGGTTTGCACGATGTGGCCTGCAGTTATCGTCCATTAAAATGAAGTTATCTCCGATTGCTGCAGCGTAAGGGACTACAATAGGTCTGAGGATCTCATCCCTATATCGGCGACCAGTCAGAGCTCCATCTCGAATGATGTAGAGGTCAGTGCGCCCGTCAATGGAGATGCCACCATACACCAACACTCCTCTACCGCCAAATCTGACACTTTCGTGCACGAACGCAGGATTATTCCTACTGCCACGGTCCCTCCAGATGAAAATACGCCTATTATCCGGATGCACAGAAAAACGGGACTCGTCAGAAAACAGAATATTGCTCCATTCATTTCTCCTCCAGTTGACATGCTCGGTTGCCCACTCCCTGCGCTCGCGACGATGCCTTGATGTTAATCTAACACATACCATCGGTCGGCGAGCATACAGACCTACAGCATGGAGCCGGTTTCGGACAGTCTGAGTTGAAATCGTGGTGCCTGTAGCCGAGCGAAGGTGTTGTTGGAGAAGTGTAGCGTTCATGGTTCGGTGTCTCCGAGCTGTTAACGCTAAATACCGATCTTCATTGGGCGTTGTTGCCCGTCTACGACCTTGCCCTGGTCTTCGGCCTGCACATCCACTCTCCAAAAAACGGTTCCAGATCCTGGAAATGACACTTTGTGACACTCCAATGGCTTGCGCTACTTCGGCTTGAGTTTGGCCCCCTTCTAACCTACCAACAATTCTCAAAGCTTCTGAATCTGTCAAATGACTTCGCTGAGACATCGTACTCATCGAAACAAAGCAATCACTGAATGCCGATCATCCTTGTCTTCATTCTCTTTTATCCAGTTGAAAGTCAAATTTCATTCGCTGCCGCTGAAGCGACGTTTTTGACGTCGAACTCAAAATTTGCATACTCCACAGTTTGAAAACCACAAAAAATTTGCATTTGTGATTCTCTTCTTCTATTTTCGGCAAAAAAAATTTCATTTATATCTTTATTTTATATAAAACTTCAAATATCCTTTAATTGTTTTGAGCAGTGTATATACTTTCTTTCACGAGACAAATTTTTTGATAAAATAAGATAAAAATTATTCTTCTTTTAAAAGTGGTGGGAAATCCAAAATTTAAATTTTAACGAAGAAAATAATTCGAATGTTAATGGGTTAAAGTGGATCCAAGATAATTGTCACGTGATATGTCCTTTTTATTTTCCTTTGAGGATTTGAAATTTCGAAATTTGGCATCCTATTTTATTTTAAAGGACATGTTTACTAAAGGAAAACAACAAAAAAAATTACGGTACGGTTATATTAACACTTTGCGGTCGATGCCACCACAGAAGCGGCATTTAATTTTAATCCGCGAATGTCGCATTAAAACCAGTATTTTTAAATAAAATTTTCGGTTTCTTATGTACACGAATAAATGTATTTACTTACTTATAAATGAATTTTATCTTAAACTCCGGTCCCATTGTGACATTTGATGATTTAAAAAACAAAACTTTGCCTGTGCCTGAGGGGGGGGGGGGGTGAGCGTTAAGGGTTACCCCTTGAAAGGCACCGGAATATAATTTTTACCACTTAATTTTATTTCCCAAAAGCCACATCGGCACCAGCATTTTAAAAGTAAATTTTGATTTATACTATATACCATAGCTGCCACCTTTTACGCTTTCTTCTTACTGTAAAACTGTATAGTAAATGTTATCTTGTTTAGTTGTCGAAATCTCACGATTAAACAAGACGAAAATCTCTGTTATAATTTAGTGGTAGCAAAAAAAGCGTAAAAGTTGGCAGCCCTGCACATACTCGAAGAAACGCTTTTCGTTACTTTCATATAAAGTTTTTATAAATCCCGGTGTCAATCAATCATTTTACCATTTTAGCAACAGAAGTAATTTGCCCCTCAAAGGGCAAATTACTGCATCCTTTCCGACGCAGTGATCTCACGTCAGGACCACCTATTTTTAATTCCGAACTTACAAACGGCAACAAGGATATTTTAATAAAACTTAGTTTTTACAAGGAAAGTTAATAACAAGTTTCTAGTTTATAAGAATGTCGTTTGTGAATTCCGGTGTCAGTCAATCATTTCATCACTTCACAACAGAATATTTCTGTGCCGGACAGGGTTAAAGTGAGAAGCCTCTTTCACTATTTTAAAACAGATTTTTAGTTGCTTTGTTTTACTTCGTTTATATTTTTGCACTAGTTTACTCCTCAGTTTCACTTGGTACATTTTTTATTTCTATTGTTAATAAAGGGTGCTTTGAAATGGTTTCCACTTGAGCATGCCGTTTATATGTTATAAAATGTAAATGATAGATGCGTTTTCAATATTGCATAGTTCCTTTCCCTCCCTGAATTATACTTTTTTATGTCACATTTTTATGTTACTTTTACATGTTGTTTTTTTAAATTTTACATGTTCAACATTCCATATATTACAGATGGGGCAGTCATCAACGCCTATACAAGGTGCGGCCATTAGTTTCCAGGACTGACGTAACTGTCTAAGAACCGGAAATCGTCAGACAGCGGTAATGCTTGTATTTGGAAGGTCGTTTATCTGCGCATATCCAATGGTTGGCGCCCTTCAGAAGCAAGTGGTTGATCTTAAAACTAGAGGTCTACACGGGCACGGGCTTGGTCCGAGGCCCGTACCCGACACTGCGAAATGAAGGCGAACTTTCAAACGAGCCGGGCCAGCAGAATTAGGACAATTTTTTCAACGGGCGGGGCCGGGCTGACATACAAAATAAAAGCGCTGGGCCAGGCCGGCAAAAAAAAAAGAACGGGCCTGCTGGGCTAAGCCGATAAAAAAAAATTAAGTGGGCCTGTCGGCCAGATATAAAAATTGGAACAGATGTCATAAATTCCCAGGGCCGCCATCTTGGAATTTTTCTTGGCGTGAAAACCCCTTTTCCGCCAAGTAGTAAATATCGCCAAGCACCCATTTATACGCATGTTGGGCTTAACGAAAATAAAATGTAAATAATAAACAAAACTCCTTAAAGTGGCAATCACTAAACGTCGTATGAGCGCTACGCGCTCATTAACCGAAAAACAAATCACTGGATTCAGCTAAATCCTTCTGCCGCGAGCACAAAAATACACGAAACTCATTAAAGTGGCAATCAGTAATCGTCGTATGAGCGCTACGCGCTCATTAACTGAAAAAAAATCACTGGATTCAGCTAACTCCTTCTGCAGCAATCACAAAAAAGCACAAAACTCGTTAAAGCCGCAGTTAGTAAATGCATGTATGTTGCTGTGCACCAATCTCCGAAATGCATGTGAAATATAGAATAAACGACTAATAACAAACATTACTATAAAATAAAACAACAAAATATACATAAAATTATCAACATACCTAAACAGACATCTTTCTTGAAAGCTCAAGCACGAAATACCTCCTATCATCATCTTCTCTCACAATAGGCTTATGACTACACATTGTAAACAAACCTTCTTTATCATTCAAAATTTTCTTATATTTCTTAATTACATCAGCAAGAGCGTTTAAACGGACTACAGATCCCATACTCAATCAAATACATCCAATAAATTTAACACGAAAATATAAAGGCAGAACGATACAACACGATATCAAAGCACATGCAGAAAATCCCAAACGAAATCTTTCTCAAGTACAATCTCGCTGAAAAACGAGATTGCCAGAACACGTCACACGGGTTCCATATCGATAAAGATCGCCAAGAAATCTCAAAACATCCAAGATGGCGGCCAAGAGGATATACGGCATCTAAGCCTAAAAATTTATGCAAAGTAGATAAAATGCGATCCATTTTCAATGAATATGACTTTCTCGAGTAGTATAAATGTTCGTCAGGAGCCAAAGCGAGTTTAACAACATCAATACAGAAATGAAACATGTCTATCGTAGAGATCGGCATCGTACAGTTATTAAAAACTGATGCAAATAGAATAAAGTAATAGTCTCTGGGATGACATATGTATCAATCCCGAAATAAGACTGTTAAATGAGGTTTATATTGAAAGTGTATATGTATTAGTAAATAACAAGAATTTGTTTTCAGCAAATTATTAGAATTTCCCCCCCCCCCCACTTCATATGCATAATCTGGATACTGAATACTTTTATAATTTTTCCGACACCAGCAACAATTTTGAAATTGCCAAGCAAGCGATAACGCGAAAAATTTGGAAACCTTCACAGGCGTTGAATCTGTTATGCTGGAGCCACTTTTCAAGGAAAATAAAAGGAGAACGCGCACTCGACTCCTATCTCTTCTCAATGATCACTACTTGCAAGTTTGGCCTTATCTATTTAATCTAAAATTTTATTTCAAAATATGGAAAAGCAATTTTACAACTTTTCTCCACTAAAGTCAGAAAACTAAAATTTCCTAAAATTTTTCTGGTGCAAATCCTGATTAATCGTAGGTGGTATATAATATATACCGCCGCCCCTTAACCCCTTGAGGTGCGGTGGGATATATTTTATCCCACTTACGATTAATCAGAATTCCCACTAGAAAAATTTTAGGAAATTTTATTTTTCCGACTTTAGTTTAGAAAAGTCGTAAAATTTCTTTTCCTTATTTTGAAATAAATTTTTTCTAAATTTCCGGTGGGAATT
Source organism: Maratus speciosus (assembly GCA_963932465.1). Lineage (NCBI taxonomy): Eukaryota > Metazoa > Arthropoda > Arachnida > Araneae > Salticidae > Maratus > Maratus speciosus. Next base: position 471,693,108 of record OZ010796.1, read on the forward strand.
AAGCATTACACAAACGCAATTGCTTTCTCTTCAAGGGGTTAATCTTCATTTGGTATGTCACGAAATCAGTCCGGAGGCCTTGAGTATTGAGACGGTAATGACTTAACTCATCGAGGAGCAAGCAGTTGTGTTTGGGTAATGTTGAATTCACACCGAAATTTAAAAAATGAATAGCTTCAAAAAGAGGAAAAGCAATTTTGTGACCCCTTTTTTCCAACAAAGTTTAAAAAGTAAAATTTAGTTAAAAGTTTCTGGTGCGAATCTGCATTAAAATTAAGTGGATATAATATATCCCACTATGTTTAGTTAATTCAGTATGATCTTCAAAATGTAAAAATAACTGAAATTGGATGTTTTTGAATTAACACTTGAACTACCGTGAGCCGTCATTTTGACGGCTACCATATGAATACGTTTCGGTTCAAATTAGAAATTTGATTATCAAATAAGTTTAAAAGATACAACGATGAAAAACGTTAAATAATAAAGTTAAACTGTTTTAAATGAAAATTCGGGTGTGAAATATTTTTATAAAACTTGGCTCAAATATCCGGAAGTTCTAGTGTTCAAAATACATAGGTTTAACACAAACTGCCGCAATTGGGAGTTGTGAACAGACTCGATGAACACAAAAACCGCTTTGCCAATGCCAGCCAGAAAAGACAGTTCGTCACAATGTTCCTTGGGATGAAACATCATAGTGTGGTGATGATTTTTTTCCAGGATTGTACGAAAGAGGTCAACATAACCCCTTCGGTACGAGCGTCTTTTACAGAATTTTTAATCTTTAATCACTGGTTTTTTAAAACAGAAATTTTTGCCTCATTAAATTGGGAAAATGCTCGGATTAAATAAGGCAAAATTTACAATAAAAATTTACTGGTGAGAATAATCCCCGATTCTGAGCATCTTACACGGCACGAATACCGGTCGCTCGTCCCCAAGGGGTTAAAAGATAAAATTATATGATTTTTTGTGTTAGTCTGCCATTGGTACCATTTTAAACGGATTATTTTGTTCGATAGATTTGTTCTATTGGAAACTCACCAAATACATAACATATTTCTGAAAATCATTTCTTGTTACTAAGATTTAAAAGACTATGTGATTATTTTAAATTAAGCAAAACGACAATACTAAAATAAATAAATTCAATAAAAGTAAAGATTGCTCAACCTTAGCTGTCAATCCTCCGGATTGTTCAGTTGTACTTCACGTTTTCTAAATAGTAATGTTAGCCTTATACAATCAGAAAATTTCTGATTAAAACTGAGCATGCTATATTTTATTCAAAAATTCTAGTATTCAAAAATTTGCTGAGTTAGAAGGTTTTCACTTAGGTAATTGAGGGGCAAGTTTTTATGCTCTTATAGTGTAGAAAACTCACCAAAATTTACGAACGGTTAAATTTAAAAATAAATAAACACAACTTTGAAATATTTTTGACGTAAATTGTGAATGCGAAAATGTATTTAGAAATTCTAATAAAATTTTTCATCAAATTCTAATGGCATATATAATATACCACTGCCTTTCAAACGTTTCGCGTAATTTTCTGCGTTTAATCTAATGACCGAAAAACTTTTTTAGAACCATAAATTATATTTAATAAAATGTTACGGCATTTATTTAACTCCGTGATATATTTATCCAACTTAATTTTTATCAAGAATTGTACCAGAATTACTCAATAAAATTTTACTTTTATAAATTTTGTGGAAAAAAAGGTGGCTTTAAAATTCTAGTTCCATGGCTGCCAACTTTTACGCCCTTTTCCTACCACTATTTTTGATCAGAAAAATTTGCCTTATATAATCCTATGTTTTCGATTTATTAAAGCCCCACCAGTGGCTGAGATATTCTGCTCTCGAAGCTGGTAGGCGGGAGGTGCTGGGTTCGATCCCAATCGCGCCCGTGGAATCGTTTGGCGTTTTCGTGGTTTTCTTCGAGCCATGGATTTCCATGCGTAAATACGGGTTAGGTTCCCTTAGAAAGACCCCCACGAAGGGCACTCCCCCCTCGGGCCTATATAATTAGTGTAGATAATCGGCCGACAAAAATCAACCAATCGATTTATTAAATAAGACAAAATTATCTGTTAAAAATACGGGTAGGAAAAAAGTGTAAAACTTGGCAGCTACGTAATTCCTTATTTTTAAATAAAATGTTTCGAAAATTCTAGAATGAATTCAACATTACAGAAACACAATTACTGCCTCTTCAGAGGATTAAGTGAGCATACGTTTCTTAAGCCTTCATAAAATTCGAATTATATATATATATATATCAAAAAACAACATTTTGTGCGTTTTTTAAAACGAACCGTATAAAAAAATTACTACGATGACATCAGCTATTTATAAAACTATATGAGGTATTCTCAGTAAATGAATTAAAAGCCATTGGCACACCCACTTATGGTACGCAAGATCAAACACTCAGCAGTGTTTCTCTTAGGATCAGATACGGAATATTATTTTTAGAACCTTAAATTTCGAGTCATTAACCCCTTGAGTGGCACCGGTACAGTATATGTACCACTTAAAGAATATACAACTTTTTATGTACCACTATTAAACAAATCTTGTACAATCAAGACATTAACCCTCTCGCTCAGTGTTGCCAGATGGGCTACTTTTTTAAAAATCAGATTCTTGATTAGCACCACTTTTTTGAAATGGCAAAATGTGCCTTATTTAACGACATATTAATTAAGGCAAAAACAAAGTTAATTTTACTGTTTCAAAAAAGTGGTGTCAATCAAGAAATCCGAATTAAAAAAAAAGCAGCCTACTGGCAACACTGCTCTCGCTGCGTAATTGTTTTATCAAAATAGCTTCAAAGATTGCGCATTTAATTCCTTCGCGACGAGCGTCTTTTAAGAATTTTTATTCTTTTGTCACCGGTTTTTCAAAACAAAAATTTTCATCTGATTTAATCGGGAAAATGCTACGATTAGATAAGGCAAAGTTTACAATAAAAAGTATCTGGTGGGAATGATCAAGGAGAGTTAATTAGACGGAAAAAATGCATCCCCGATGAAATCTCGGGTTGCGCAAATTTTGCTACTTTTACGTTGCCCGAGAAACTTGCAGCTAGAGGGTTAAGGGCCACAGTTGGACTACACTGTTCTAACACTAAATATACCAAAAACTGTATACCTGTTTGGTACAAAATAAAATATATTTCGATTCGAGCCAGGAATTTCTTCGTAACATAAAAAAATGTACATTACACGGAAATAATTTAGAAAAAAAAGATTAAATCGTGTTTTTTTAAAAAAGCTAATGTGAAATATTTTTATAAAACATGAGTAAATTTCCGGTATGTTTAATGTTAAATTCATGTGTGCAAAATATATTATCGAAAACAAATGCGTTGCTCCCAGCCAGGGTTGTCAGTTTGGCCTCCATTTTTATCCAGAAATTTCGAGTTCACGCCAGAAGTAAAGAATAATATTTTATACTTTACTTAATATGAGTCATTTAGCGATCAAACAAAGTAAATTTTCTTCTTTTGAAATTTGCGGTATGAATTTGAAATTTTGCGTTAAAATTGGAGGCCAAAGTGGCAACCCTGTTTCCAGAATTTACGCTTTTTTTTTTTTTTTAACTGAAATTCGTTAGAAAATTTCATTTTACAGGTTATCAACGCAACGACTAATTAAGGCAAAATTTAGTGGCATGATAGTACCGTAAAAGCATAAAAATATGCATATAAATATGATAAAAACACAAACAAAAATATTTACCCATCAAAATTCAAATTATAGATATTTTTGAATATATAAGCTTAAAAAGCTGAAAGATATTTTTTTGGAAATTCTTCTATATTATTAAACTATGTAAGTATAGTAAAATACTGTTAATATTGAAACGCCCGATCTTAAAGATAAAACTAGTTGAAAGAAGATTAGATAAAAAATATATTATCCAAAAATGGAAGATAAACTTAACAGAAGTAATGAGGAAGTTCGAAATTCAATTTTAGAAAATCTTACAAAATATACGTTTCTACTGAAATCGAGTTTTAGAAAGCTCCTTTAAAGTGACATTATTTTTCCCGTGAGTAATACTATCGGCTACCTTAAAAAGAAATTCTATACGCAACCATTTCTTGTTTATGTATGTATTTGATTCAAAAATAAACAGTAAAGAAAATATTAGTTGTATTTATTACGATATTGAATTGTAATGTAACTAAAAGTAGAGGTAGTAAATACAGAAAGACAGAAAGAGGAATAGAACTTGATTTCTATAAATTCAACTTATGCCCCGCGGTCCGCTATTTTGGAATGAAAATAATTGCTTTATTTAGTGTAAGAAATCATAAGCAAAATTTGCTTTTTGGGAATAGTGCTATTTCGTGAAAAACTATTTTGACCACTACGATTTGGGCACATATAGAATATGATATATGGAGAAAAGGACAAATATAGATCATTGGCAAACGATGCCGAATTTTCATTACATTCATTTTAAATTTTGAAAAATGTAGGATTTTTTGTTATTGTCTAACAAAAGAGGAAAGGTATCTACATCATTTTTGCTACTGATATACAACTACAATGCATCATGAAAACATAAAATAACTTTACTTTTGCTAATTTCAATCAAAACAAAATTATATATTTCAATTTCAAATACTGCGTAATGTGTCAGTATACAGTTGGCCAAAAGCGGTCAGGGGATATTTCTGCTTACTTAATAAATCGAAACTGAATGGAATTACGAAAGCCTGATTTTTACTGCAAATTACCGAACAACTTTCATATATCACCAGTAAGCGATTTATCCATCTGAAGAAGGAGAAAGTGATTGTATAGTTCAATTTTTTTTTAAGTTTCATAACGTACAATATTATTCATGTGTATAACTGAAGGTATGTACAATCGTAGAACAAAAAGTAAACACCCCTACTTACTCTGCAACTAGTATTAGTAGAAGAAAGTTACTGGTACCAATCGATTGAAAAAGTCTACTTTTAAATGATGTATATAAAATTTGCTTAGGGGGCATCTACAAATCAAAACCATACCAAGCTTTCTTTCTTTCAATGCCAACATCCAACTTTAACAATATATTTTAAATCTTCGGTTCAAAATATACCTAGAAACGAAATTTCTAGTCATTTGAATGTAAAATTTTTGAATTATAAACGTTCAAAATTTAAAGCTTCTAATGTTAAATTAAAATTTCATACTTTTACTAATATCTCCGGAAATGATGATCCTAATGCAATAATTTTGAGTGTGGTTATAATACTAAAAAACAAAAACATAAATACATTGAATATATAATTTAAAAAAAATTACAGCAATGAATTAGGAATTATAAAATTTATATTCCACAAAAATATGAATGACAACCTACAATTTTTTGATAGATTTATATTTATTATGTTCTGCTTTATGCGAATTCTCAATTTCAAATTTTTCTTTCAAGTAGTTTTCGAATTATCATAAAAAAAGACAAAATTTTGGTTTAAGGGGCCTTCTTTGATGTGCAGAAAGGCATAATTTGAAAAAATATTTATATTAATCATTTTATTGAAATATTTGGACTGGAATAGTTGAAACATATTAAACGAGTGAAAGGGTCATATTGGCCAGAAATAATACCTTAATATACGTGACATAGTCATTCTGTTTCACTTCAACAATCGAGTACCGAAATTCAATTTGGATATAACCCCTAAAATATGTTCATATTAAAATAATTAATTTCTCGGACAATAATCGTACGAATTTCATGTAAATTTGGATTTAGGCTAATTGCCGGGTGTAGAATTTATTTATGGTGTCAAACTTAGGTATTGCTAATGGGGGAAAAAAAGAAAGTTTTGACTCGTTTTGACATGTATATGGCCTCCTAAGCATATTTTATATACATCATTTAAAAGTAAACTTAATTTCCAATTATTTGGTACCTGTAACTTTCTTCTACGATAATTTGCTGCAGAGTTAGCAGGGGGTGTTTACTTTTTTTTTTCTCCCACGACTGTACATTAATATTCTAAACTGTATGCATTTAATAATTACGCTCATAAAGTAAATATGTTTAGCTCTATTTTCTTGCTGTTGGTGTTTTTGTACTACGTTATAAAATCGGTCAAAATATTTAAAAATCCATCGTGGATATTTCGGGTGATGACACAAAACAGAATGGGTTTGTCCGCTCCTTGGTAATATTTTATGAAATTGAGTTTTAGCTAAATATTTGTACTCTTTTAACTCCTTGAAGGTTGCTGATGCCGCTGTGGCACCCGAATTTTTTAATGAACATTTCACTTTTATTAAGTACGCGAAAATATCCTTTTACTTGTTTACAAATAAATTTTCATGTAAATACGGGTGCCACTCAATTATGTCAACATTTTACGAATACAAGTACCTTAATTTCCCGTGTATAGCCCGCTGATCAAATAATTTAGTTTGAACCCAGAAATTTTATTCAGTATTTGAAGACCAATATTTACCGTGATCTAAAAAGTTACATTTTATTTTTAAAAATTTCTGGGTAGAAACACGATTGTTTGATCCGCGGGCTATACACCAGAAATTACGGTATCTTGTCCCTGAAAGACTTAAACATAATATACTCTATAAAGGCTAAAACTATAGCTGCCAACTTATACGCGTTTTTTAGGACTAAATTTAAATAGAAACTTATGCCTTCTTTGATTGCTGATTTCAAAGATTACCTAAAGCAAAGTTTATAATTAAATGTTTGTAATAAGAGAAAAGCGTAACAGTTGGCAGCTATGCTAAAACTTTATTTTTAACGACCACACACTCTGCAGGTGTTAAATTTTAATAACATTATCTTTTAATGGATTTTATTTATTATTTTTTTATTGTGTATTTTAGTGAACCACCTCACCACAAGGACTTTTCTTTGATTTGCATATGATCTACTACTTATGTTTTCGATAGTGTTCTACATTTTTAGAATAATAGGAATGGATCTGGTGCATCAAATAGATCAAATGTTCATTTTACACGTAAAGCAAACGTCTTTAATCTGCAGACCGCGGGCTAACAGCCGAATTGCCACAATTTTAGCACACATAAAAGAGCAGACATAGCATTTTCTTCTCTAATGACACAACTTTTGCTATAAAATAAGGCAAATGTTATCTTTCGTAATTTGTGGAGTCTAAAAAATTTCAGGCAGAAGTTTGAGGACCCCCCCCCCTCCCATAAAGGCAAACGCGAGATTAAAGTAAGCAGTTGTATGATAGCAGTCAGAGGAAGAAAGCAAGGATAATTAGGCCTCTGTCAGGATGATGGAAAACTATACAGGGTGTTCCGTTAAAGGGGTCCAATATTAATAGGGGTAATAGAGGAGATCACATGGAGCATAAATCAGTATATAAAGCCTGGTCGGATCTCAATAGTTTTCAAGTTACAGCAAATAAAATGAAAATTCGGAAAATTGTAAAAGAACCCTCATTGCTAAACTATCGATAATGCTACATAAAAACGAAGCACATATTTAGAAAGAGCAGAAAAAAACCTACAAAATGACATCAATTGTATTAAAATAGCAATATTTATTGACGAGTTACAAGCCCTGAAACAGTGAAAAAAGTACGAAATCCAATATACATCAAAATTGTTAATCGTTAATTCCAAAAAGACAACTCTAGCTACAACAAGGAAAATGTAGTAAAATTTGGTCCATTCCGAAAACTTTCGAAAAAGCTTACAATGAACCATATCGGTTTAATTGTGTGAGAGAAATTAATCAGTTTCTTAGTTACAACTCCGCTTTCTTTGACACTAGCAAAGGTTAAACTCCGCCCATCACGATTGGAAACACCGCCTTTTTAATTACTCTCAACTATACATTTTCGATCATGCTTCTTCTGAGATGCAACATTTTTAATTATTCAAGAGTTGGATGAACCAAAATAACTTTACAATAATAGTCTACATTTTAAAGTGGTCTTTTATTGATATGAAGCTTAAGTTAAATTCTTTAAAATTAAACTGGTGGTGAAAATTCGGAAATAATTAAAAATATTGCGATTTGTAACTATGCAAGAAGTTTCAGTACATGTTTTACATGGACAATTATTGTACGTATATGTGCATCATAATTTATGATAGGAAATAATAATAACAAATAGCATAATAATTTTATTAATTATAAATTTAAAAAAGACACTAAATTTTAAATTAATTCATACAAACTTTGTAATTTACAATTTGAGTACACCACAGTCTGTGACTTACAAAATACTGTGCCAAAAAGTGTTGAAAATAAAAGAAAAATGACAAATAAAGAATTACATTCCACGTACTTTATGACATATGTGAAGCATAGTCTTCTGGCCTGCGCTGCACAGTTCAATGTCGGAAGGCAGACGAACGGACATTATTATAATAGGTGTTCGAAGTTGCGCCCATTAACAGAATCGCACAGCCGACAGCGACGTCGTAAAGATTGGCGAACACGCCGAAAAACTCCGACGGAGTTGGGAATGTCTCCTGCAGCGACAACGATTCGCGCTAGTAAATCCTCCGGTGTATCCACAGGCGTTTCATACACCAGCGATTTAAGGTGTCCCCAAACAAAAAAGTCTAACGGATTGAGGTCTGGAGAGCGTGCAGGCCAAGCAACAGGTCCACTGCGTCCAACGTGCATAAACCAGATATTGTGTCGCAATGTTGCTGGCACATTTTGCAGTAACTGCGGTAAGATATCCCGTAGGAAAACCAAGTACGTACTGCCATTGAGTACATCTGGGAGTAAATATGGTCCTATGAGATAATCGCCGAGGACACCTGCCCATATGTTCACACTGAACTTTTGTTGTGCGTTCGACGGGAAAACAGTGTGCGGATTTGTATATGACCATGTGTGCATATTGTGCGTGTTTACCACGCCCTCTCTCGTAAATGTTGCTTCATCAGTAAATAAAATATTTTCCAGAAATTGTGGATTATTTTCTGTTACATTAAGCAACCAGCGTACGAATTCTGTCCGCTGAGCACAATCTGTGACTGATAACAGTTGTACCCGCTGCACATGAAAGGGGTTCATGTTTTCTGCACGCAGAACACGCCACACACTTTGGTGAGAAACACCGACTTCAGACGCAGCAGCTCGTGTACTCGTGGAGGGGTTATCTTTAAAAATATTCTGTACATCTTCTTCCATTGCAGGTGTTCGTACATGTCGAGGTTTCCCTGCATCAATGCTTGCTGTATTAAACGATCCAGTCTCCCGTAATCGTTTATCGATTTTTATGAAGAGTTTCGAACTTGGGCAACGTCTCCTTGGAAATTGCTCACGGTACATGCGCTGTGCTAGACATGCATTTCCATGAGCTTGCCCGTACATCAGATGCATGTCCGCATATTCTTCGTTAGAGTATTCCGGCATAATTATTATACATCAACTTACTACAATCCCACTTACAACAGCCTCCCTTTAACATAACGCCCACTGATGACTGCTGTTTTATTACACTTTTCTTCCTATACACATAGAAAATTTGCATAAAAAGTACTTCTTCTTCATCATCCTGAAAGTTCATGGAGGAAAAGCAGCAGTCACGGAGTTTGCTTTAAGACAAGGCGAGAGCTGCACAATATGCCATTCACTTGACCAGACTGAATAATGAAAACGTATTGATAGAGGTTGATCAGAAATGTATAATTGAAAGATATTAAAACGGGGTGTTTACAATCGTCATGGGCGGAGTTTCGCCTTTTCCGAGCGTGCAACAGTACAGAGTTGTAACTAGGGAACTGCTTGATTTCTCCCATACAATTAAACTGATATGGTTTATTGTCAGCTTCTTCGAAAGCTTTCGGAATGGACCAAATTTTATAACATTTTCCTTGATGTAGGAAGAGTTGCATTTTTGGAATTAACGATTAACTATTTTGCTAAATATTTGATTTTGTATTTTTTCACTGTTTCAGAGCTTGTAACTCGCCATTAATTCTCAATATTCCAAACAACTTATGTCATTTCGTAGGATTTTTTCTGCTCTTTCTAAATATGTGCTTCGTTTTTATGTAGCATTTATTTATTTATTGCCTAAGTGGGGCAGAATCACCAGACCTCAAGGGTCCGATGTAGACTCTATTTGCCCCACCCGGAGTGCTCCCCGACACGCGGGGATTCGTTAACAAAAAAAAAAAAAAAAAAAAAAAAAAGAATAATAATATGTACAATACAAGCTCCTCCCGCCGGAGCACAGGCTGCTCCCTCGCGACAAGGGGCGGGTGAGCAGAATGGGTGAGCGTGGAGTGTGCTGGATCACACAAAAAGTCCAGTTAATTGTGGAGGAGTAGCCACAAGGTTGTGGGTAAGTTGCAGCACCATGCAGGTCTATGAGGTGAGGTTTGTTAGTTCCATTTGAAATTTATAAATTCTATTTAATTTGCCTATAAGAAGGGGTCTTGTTAGAATATTGGAAAGCCAATTTTTGGGAAGGCTGCGGGGGCGTTTAATATGCCAGGCTTGGGTAAGTGTGCAGTGATAGTAGCTATGTTCTGGAGAGCCGACCTCGCCACACTCGCAGAAGGGGGTGGCTGCCCGATAGAAACGTTTCAAGTATTCTTTGAACTTTATGTAGAATTATCGATAGTTTAGCAATGAGGGTTTTTTTACAAATTTCCGATTTTTCATTCTATTTGCTGTAACTTGAAAATTATTGAGATCCGGCCAGGCATTATATACTGATTTATGCTCCGTGTGATCTCCTGTATTACCCCTATTAATATTGGACCCCTTTAAAGGAACACCCTGTATACTGGAAAACTATATATGGAAGACAAAGTTCGTTGAATTTGTGTAAAATTGTTGAGAAAGAATGAAATATGTATAAAATATGTACTCTGCATATGTATATGTATGTATATGTGTCACTGTATATGTATGTATATGTGTCTCTGTATGTGTATGTATATGTGTCTCTGTATATGTGTCTGTATATGTGTCTCTGTATATGTGTCTGTATATGTATGAACAATAAATAAGTTAATTTTATTAACTTATTTATTGTTCTTCTCTGCATATTATTATTATTTTGTATCTTCTACCGGACCGCCTTCGGCCAAAAGGTCTCTTTTCTTTTTTGGTTGCATATAAATTAGTATTTCTCTTCTCGAACAGTGTTTTGTTCTTTCAGAAGAATAAAAGTGGATCTTGTGCATCAAAAAAGTCGAATCTTGAACTTAGCCCTAACGAAGGGATCTTCAATCTGTGTCCCTGGGTCTACCATGCAATCTTTATTTTATAATAGATAAAAGTGTCTTATCGAATGACAGAAATTTTGAGATTTAATAAGGCTACGATTACCTTTCGGAATTTGTGCTGACTAACAAATTTCAGGCAAAAATTTTTAAGATCCCTATCCTAAATGCAAAAAAAAAATGTAGGGGAGACTAGGGAAGGTTGAGTATAGGGGAGACTTGACCGACCCATCAGTTTTCATATTGAAAAAAATGTCAGTGTTTTATCAATATGTGTCAACCAAAGTTACTGGAATGCTCAAACAACAGTCTTTGTTTCTTACAGATAATCGAAACAGGTGTGGAAAAAATCAATTGTGAGGCGTTTTCAACCTAAAAGTTGTGTTTTTTAGAAATATTTTGTAAGCCTTTTTAGATAAAAAATATCATAGATATTTAAGTAAGTTAGTTTTAAGTAATGCACAAATATCAAGCTTTCATTCTTGGCATAAAGATTGTACAGTAAGTTCGGCTTAATATAGCTATGTACTATTTTTTAGAAAAGGGCTATGTGGTGAAGCTTGACCTATTCAATGTGAGAGGGGGTCGACCAGATTCTCAAGGCTCTCTTAATTAAGTGGTTTTGGAAATCTTTTTAGTATAGACTGTACATAATGAAAGATTAATGGTTATATATATAAAATAATGTAAATTTATTTGTAAAGCTACAGTAAAATGGGGTGATGGAAAAGAAAAGCTTAACCCAAATGAATGATTTTTTACTTTGTTTCAAAAAATTATATATGATTCTCAGAAAGGTTTATTACACAGGAAAAATAATGAAAAAAAATCAGAGATACATTTTTCGTATAATACGGCTAGCTTTTCTTATGTTGCACATCTGAAATACACGTAAAACTAAAATATTGTAAATTAGTAAATATTTTAATACGTATGAATCTAAATACCTTATTTTATATATTTTTTATTTTGTAAAGCCTAACAATTAAATGCATGAGTTATTCTTTTAGAATTGTGTTTTTTATTCTTATATTAAAGACTTGACACCAGAAATTTTAAGATAGATTTTAAACTTTATTTACTAGCATATTTTTTGTAATTTTGACAGGATTAGTATTTCTATATAAATATAGTGGTTCAAAAGAGTTAAGTGAAAAGTTATGCAGATATGCATCACTATGCATTTAACCCTTTGAGGGGCAAGTGATTGCGTTCCCGTAATGGTCAACTCATACCGGAATCTTTGAAATATTCTATTTCAAAATAAGTAAATGCAATATTACGGCTTTTTTCCACCAAAGTTAGAAAAGCAAATTTTAATAAATTTTTTCTGGTGTGAAACTTCATTAATCGTAGGTGGTATGTAATATATACAGCCGTCCCTCAAGGGGTTAAGAGTTAAAACTTATTATAGAAAGATATGAAAAATTGCAATAGTATCAACTGCAAGAAAAAAATTAATGATATGAAAATGGAAAAGTTGATACGAACTTTCTTCATTTAAATATTACTTATAGTTGGTAAATAAAAACAGTGGAAATGACTAGAATGTATGAAAGCAGCAGTATTAAACCTTTCAGGGACAGTGGTATGTTTAAGAAACCGCTTAACCCTTTCAGGGGCAAGACTTTTCTGCTCCAATTATGTTCAAATAATTAATTCACACCGCAATATACGAACAAATTTATTTGCAAATAATCAAAAGCATTTTTTCACGCTTATTATGAGATCGAACTTGTACTAACAAATTACTGGTGCCATTTGAAATTTTGGGCATTAAAATTAACCGTTTGCAGACTGCAAACGGCGCCCTTCAAGGGGTTAACTCATTAAAGCCGGTTGGCAAGGAAACTTGCCATGCAAGGTGAACGAAATTTTAAAATTTGAATACCAGTATTTTAGTTTGGAAATTTTCACATTATCTAATCTCAGATTTTGAGCGATTAGATAATGCAAAATTACAAAGTCGCAAAAACTGGTGTCGAAGAATTAAAAGAAATGTAAAGGAGGCTCGTCGTTAATGGGTTAATTTTAAATCCCAAAAGCCACAATGGCACCAGAATTTTGCTGAAATCTTTTCCATTTAATAAGTGTGTGAAATATAGCCTTTTCTCATTTCCAAATAAATTGGTTCGTAAATTCTGGTGCAAGTCACTTATTTCAACATTTTAGTACTGAAAGTACTTTGCCCCTGAAAAGGTTAAAATATGTTAATGATAATTTAAGTGCTCATTCGACTTCAAAAGAACACAGCATTGATCGAAAAACTTTAGGAAGGTATGTAAACAAATTTCACCAGCATCAATAGAGTTAGATGAAGCCAAACTAATTGACAAGTAGAGTTGTCAATTCGAGCGTCACAAAAAGTAGGACAAGGAGACAAAGAAATGCAGGACAGTGGCTCCTACATCCGGACATATTAATACATGAAACCCTATGAAAACGGAACCTGTCTCTAACGGAATACTGAATTAAATGTTAAAATTTCATTTTCCCTGTCGTACAATTATATATGCTCAGACAAAATCCTGTTTAAAACAAAATTTTTCTCCTCTGACTTGTGATTGCGCCTAAACAGGTTTGTTAAAGTATCATATTTTCAAAAATATTTTTTTAAAATAATTAAAGCGTGTAGTATAAAGCTATTTTGCTGTTTTAAAAACTAATTTTATTTCTCTTCGCAATTATTGCAATATAAAACAAAGTTGGTCAAGTATCCCATATAGTCAGCAAACCCTCCCATATGTGGGAAGCCCCTGACCCATTAATTTCTTATTATTAAAATCAATATTTTTTCAAATTTCTTATGTATTACACTTATGTTGCAATTTTATTTTGATAACTGATTGTATAACGAATAAAATTCTATATGCGTAGTATATATATATAGAATATAATGCACAGTATAAAACTTTATTATACGTTCAATATTTAAAAAAAATTATGTTGTAAAAAGTGGGTCAATCTTCCCTAGTCTCCGCGATATATGTTGCCTGATAGGTGCACAGTGAAAAAAGTAATGGTTAATAAACTTGTGCCAGGATGATAACGACTACGTACTGGAAAACGATATGGAAGACGAAGTTTGTATTATTTCTGAAAATTCGTGAGTAATAATGAAATATGTCCTGGTGTATAATGCATGGAAGGTCATTTCATAAAGAGTGTACTGTGTTGGATATGTAACTATTAAGGTTAGTTGGGGCAACTGGGCCATGATTTTATAATCTGACTCTGGAGCTTCTGACAATTCAGCTTCAAAAAGCTAATGTTCATTTGAATTAAAGTCTGAACGTCTGTAAATGTGTTCAGTTAGGTCCCATCTATAAGACAGAAATTCTCAAAATTACATTTTAATACTTAAAAAAATATATATATTCATATTTCATCTTTCTTTCCTCATGTGTCCAGTTGCCCCATAAAAATGGGGTAAGTAAACCAGGAGGGTCTATGTTCCACACGCGTTTATTTTTTTTTCATTTTGGATATCAGGTCCTGTTTGAAAAAGTGAAAACAACTCAAAAAATTTTAAACCAGGCAGATCATGTAAATTATATGACAATAAAGAGCGTTGTAAGGGAAACCTTTGTTGTCAGTGTGTCTAAGAAAAGCACAGAAAGTGAAATTATTAGAATTATTTATACCAAAAACATAAAAATTAAGCAAGTACTTATGTACTTATATATAATAAGTAGTTAGTTAAGTAAGTTATATATAATATATAAGTAATATTATACTTATGTACTTTAGTATAGGTAATAAGTATAAAAGTCACATGGGTATTTTAAGGAAAATATGGCAAGGTAAATCTATGAACAAAACGACTACGTAAGTACTTAAGTACTTTATCTGTATCCAGAGGTCGCATTATATAAGGAAAATTTTATTGTTCCTACCAGAACCCTTAATGAGTTACCTTCATGCTCATTTTATTTACCATATTCTAAAGAAATGTGCGATGATAATATTATTTAAAAAACAGTGGTAGGAACAATTAAAGTTTCCCTAGAGAATGCGACCTCTGTACCGTAAAATTTCAATGTTTGGCTATCTCGCTTTCAGAGGCAAGGTATTTGCATTCGTAAAATGTTGAAATAATTTAATGACACCAGTATTTACGAGAGAATCTATTTGAAAACAAGTAAAAGTATATTTTCGCGGACTTAATAAAGCTGAAATTTTCATTATAAAATTCCGGTGCCAATGTGGCAATTAGGAATTAAAATTAGGTGATGCCATAACTGCATCACCGCCCCTCAAAGGGTCAAGAAATTTGGTTTGATATCACCCAATATGATTTTTTAAATTTTTATTACGTAATTTTAATAAGGTGTTCTATAATTTTCTTTATTGTGAGCAAAATACAATGGAGAAATTTACTTCCTGTTGTAAGAGAAACTCAAAAGAATTATTTATAAATATTGAGGTAACTGGATCGCCCCGCGGACTGTTGTGGCGAGTTCGATACTCAAGAATACGCCTGTATCAGAGGAGACGCCGCACACTTAAGGCTGAGCTGAAAACTGACCACGTGTGGCCAGTAAAAGCGAAACCAGCGAAAACGTGCCTGTCACTGACAACGACATCGTCAAGCCGACAACTACCGTAATTTCCGGCGTAAATTTCGCGGATCAAACAATTCTGTTTTGACCCAGAAATTTTATTTAGTAATTGATGCTAAATATTTACCGCGATCTGACAAGCTATATTTTATTTTTTAAAGTTTCTGGGTCGAAAAATGATTGTCTGATCCGCGGATTATACGCCGGAAATTACAGTACTTCACAATGACGAAATCGTCAAGGCACTGTACGAAAGGACAAGCTATGCTTCAAGAAAGGATCCTACATTTTACCGCTAACCACCTCTAGGGGATGCGACAACCCCCTCAGGTACCCAAGGTGTCAAGCACCAGGTAACCCTGCTTAGAAGATCAAAATGAGGCATCCCTGTTTCAGTCTACCATCATCGACATCCGTACATCAGCCCACTACCAACGCTTAAGGCATTACGCCTCAAGAGGGTCACAATGTGCCCCTTTATGTACCGAAACCAGCCTGGTATCCTACCTAGAAGCCCGGAGAACTGAAAGGGGCGGTTCGCTTCTCACTATCTTGAAAGCTAGGCTTGGAGCCACAGAACGGCCCGCAAGCAATGCAAGTATCAAGTCTTATCTCCCACTAACAAGTTTATATTGAACAGCTTGTTTCCCAACAAACAAGCTGAAATCAAGTAACTGGCATTAAGCCCCGAGAGGGTCACCATGTGCCCTCTCAGGTATCGAACCAAATCGACACCCGGCCTACAGCAAGGCCATCTTTATATAACAGGCCGGGACAGCGTTTTCGCCGCTAGGGGAATTGAGGGAAGGTTGAAATTTAATGCCTACCATGCTACAATATGAAGTTTATATCTAAAATAACATGCATATTTTTTTTTACTGTCGGTTATCTCATAAATAAAAATGATTTCGTTTCTCAATACTTATTTGTTTTTGTTATTCTTATCTAAGAAAATTACAGAAAAATATAAATTTATTTCCCTTCATCAAGATATAGAAAATCAATTTGCAGGAATTATTACACAATAAATAAATGTGAATTTCAAAAGAAAAATATTTAAAATTTAGTATACAGCTTCAAAGTTCGAAGATATTAAATATCACTCCCGTCATTTAAAATAATAATAATAATAATAATAATTAGAATGATACCATACAAATATTAAACTATCTTCATCTTAACACATTTAACTAAGCGCAATTAATTTAAAAAACAAATAGACCCCTTTTTTAAGTTATTAATATGGTATACATTTTTTTTTTTTGAAAAAAATCACATTAATGCTTAAAAACTAACTCAATGAATGAAAAAGGCATTTATTTATTTAATATTTGTATAACAAAACTCAAACAAAAACTTTAATCTTTGCTTTTCAATAAATTTGAAATTAAATCCCGTGATAATTATTATACATTTATTTTTTTTTAATTACGTGTATATTTAATGTCTGTCAAATTATATTACAGATAATAGGTTAGGGGGTTAATCAATTACATAAAATTATTTCTTGAAGTGTTTATTTGTTTTTTTTCTCAGGTCAGAGAGTAAAATTGTATAACGAATACAACTACATTTTATCATTATTAGTAAGTTATTATTATAAAACAAAATTTCACAGGAATTCTAAAAAGACATCTAAATGAATAAAAAGTTATTCGGTATTCTAGATATATTTATTGTATAAAACAGCTGTAACAGGAGCGTCTTTAAATCTTTGCTTTGCAATAGATGAAATACAATATTATTTCAATTTTTTTTTAAATATTATAAATTTACAGACATGCTTAATTTATAAAGTTATATCTCGATTTTTTTGATCAAAGAATAACTAATTTATATTACAAATATAATTGGTTTCTATCATTATTAATAATGAATTAAAATTTCACATGGATTCTAAAGAAGAAAAAAAATCTAAATGAATGAAAAGGTATTGTATAATCTAGATATAGTTATTGTATAAAACAATCTAACAAAAAAGTTTGTAAATCTTTGCCTTTTAATTGGTGAAGTACAGTATTATTTAATTTAAAGAAATATATGTATATATATATATATATATATATTTACTAACATGTTTAATGTATAAAATCCCATCTTGATTTATTTTTTCTCGGTTCAGAGAGTAAATAATTTATATTATGAATACAATAGATTTTTATCATTTTTAATAATAGAACAAAATTTCACATAAATTCTAAAAAGATCACCTAAATGGATGAAAAGATACAGTGTATTATAGATATATTTACTGTATAAAACATCCCTAACAGAAACATTTTTAAATCTTTGCTTTGCAATAGATCAGTTTCAACTGACGTCTCATCCTAGCAACCGGCTTGACAATCTCGTGAATGTTTTATGTTTGGCTCCCAAATTTACCGGGTTTCTCCACTTTCATTGGTTGAGTGCTAAAAAATCGGTGATTTTGATTGGTTGGTGGAAAATTGGTGGGCATGTAATCACGTGGTTGAAACTGATCTGTAGATGAAATACAGTATGATTCCATTCAAAAAAGAGAGAAAAAAATTATAAATTTACAAAATATATAAAATTTCTTTTTACTTGGTTCAGAGAGTAAATAATTTAATAATTTATATTTTACGAATGAAATTAATTTTACCATTATTATTAATAGAATAAACATGAATTCACATGAATTCTATTTTTTTTTTATTATTATTAAATGAATAAAAAGATAGTGTATTCTAGATATAGTTATTGCATACAACAGCTCTAACAAGAACTTTTGAAAAATGCTTGCTTTTCAATTGATGAAATACTGTATTATTTAATTTAAAGAAAAAAATTGCTAATCTACTAACATGTTTACTATGTAAAATTATATCTTGAGTTCTTTTTTCTCAGTTTAGAGAGTAAATAATTTAAATTGCGAATGCAATCGACATTTATCAATATTAACACGTTGAGTGCCACGGTGACTGACAATGAAGCTGAAAAATTTGTAATGTTTTAAATAATTTTTAAGAAAGTATAATCCTGTAATAAAAGGTAAGTAAATTTTAAATAAATTTAAAGTACTTACTTAAAACGATATATACATTTTTAGTTTTATATCATATTTTAGACCGTCAGTCATCGGTGAATGATGGGTTCTCAACGGAAAGTTCAGTGTCAGTCACCGGTGACTGAAGTGGCGCTTAGCGTGTTAACCCTAGAACTACCGAAAATTTTACTCAAGTTTTATAAAAATATTGCACATCAGAATTCTTATTTAAAACTATGGAACTTATTTACTTAACTCATTATTGTCTGGTTTACACATTTAGTTTATTTTAAAGAAATTTCTGGTTAGAATAAATATTTCGAATGTACCCATCGGGCCCATTGGACCCGTCTGGTAGACGGAGGGTTAATAATAAAATAAAGTCACTTAAATAAATCAAAATATATTATATTTATTGTGTAAAACACCTCTAACAAAAACGTTTCGCAGATTTTTAAATAAATAAGGAAATAATATGTTACTGCTGTAATTTCTGCCATTTACATTTTTTTTTTTTTTTTATTAATGAAATTTTTTCTAAAATAAATGTTATTTAACCATTACCTAAATTCGCCGTGAGAATTTTCATCGAAAAAACAGTTTAAATATTTAACTACCGTAATTTCCGGCGTATAATCCGCGGATCAAACAATTCTGTTTTGACCCAGAAATTTTATTTAGTAATTGATGCCAAATATTTACCGCGATCTGACAAGTTATATTTTATTTTTAAAAGTTTCTGGATCGAAAAATGATTCTTTGATCCGCAGATTATACGCTGGAAATTACGGTACTTTTTTTCATGAGATTTAGGTATTTAATAATTTTGAATAGTAATTAAAATATTTTATAATTCACTCCAAAACAAATCAAGATATTAGTTAAAATAACATAAAAATAATGAATTATTTGTTTACCTGTAAAGATAGTTGCATTACGTACTGAAGCATTTTATTCAAACGACTGGGACAGATTGGGAAGATAGTTGATAAGCTTCATCTGATATTTCAGATACTGTCTTTGATATTAGGTAACCCATATTAGATATTCCATAGTTTGTCGTAACTTTATCACAACAATCAACTTTTAAACCTTCTACACAATTTTTAAATCCATTTTGTTCATTAATTTTAATCTTACGAAGAAAACGCGTGTTAATGTAGAACCACGTCATAACACATCAACAATACACAACACAAGCCAAATTTACGGAGGAAAAAATCAGAGCGGGGTGAAGATTTCAAATTTCTTCCCTCCTTTGATCACGTGATTTCCCCCGAGTGAGTAGCTGTCATAGCCCGGTATTATCAAGAAAGCCCTGCCTACAGAAACGGAACGGGCGGGTCATCGCTTCTCAAGATTTCCAGCCAAGCCGGTAACCGGACCACAGCCCCGAGCCCAGACACTCCTGTTGGAAACACACAACATTGAACGCGGCACCGTGCCAGCGTGTCAATAAGACGGTGAAGTAAGAAGGCTGCACATCTGACCGGCGGACGCAGGAAGTCCCGTCTACGCACAGTAATATGGGTATTACTACATTTTTTAATTTTTGTTTTCCTTATTTTTTTGTTTTATAAATTTTTATTTCCTTTTCAATTTTTTTCACACACAAACACTTAGGACAGCAAGGCTCGGGAGAGGAACACAGTCCCCCAACCCCAGAGACCACACCCTGCTTCCGGTCGCCTTCCACCCTCGGGTGGCTGGGTCGGAACCACAGCTTCCACGGCCTGGCTCCTCGTCACCACCCGTCACCGGAGAAGTTTGTTGGGGACCACCAGGAGGGGGCCACGCCGTACGTACTTCAGCCTAGGAAGATGTCCATGACACCAACCTATTATCCGACGAGCCACTCGGGAGGCGTATGCACGACTGGAAATGCAGGAGGCCAAGGACCTTGGTAGAAACTATGTTCTGTATTGCGCATTGCAATCCAAAGGAACACTGAAGTCCACAATCAGAACACGGGTGTATAAATGTTGGGTAAACGTAAAAATATTGAATTTAAAAGTTTAGGCTATATAGGGTTTGTTGGAGCAACTGGGCCAAGATTTTACAATGTGACTCTGGAGCCTCTGACAATTCAGCTTCAAAAAGATAATGTTCATTTGAATAAAAGTCTGAACTTCTGTAAATGTGTTCCGTTAGGTTCCCTCTATCAGACAGAAATGCTCAAAATTACATTTTAATATTTAAAAATATAAAAATATGCATATTTCATCTTTCTTTCCTCATGGGTCCAGTTGCCCCATAAAAATGGGGTAAGTGGACCAGGGGGGACTATGTTCCACACGCGTTTATTTTTTTTTTCAAATCGGATATCAAGTCCTGTTTGAAAAAGTTTAAACAACTTAAAAAAATTTAAACCAGGCGGATCATGTAAATTATATGTAGATAAAGAGTGTTGTAAGGGAAACCTTTGCTGTCAATCTGTCTAAAAAAAGCACTAAAAGTGAAAATATTAGATTTATTTATACCAAAAGCATAAAAATTAAGCAAGTACTTATGTACTTTAGTATAGGTAATAAGTATAAAAGTCACATGGGTATTTTAAGGAAAATATAGCAAGGTAAATCTATGAACAAACGACTACGTAAGTACCGTAATTTCCGGCGTATAATCCGCGGATCAAACAATCATTTTTCCACCCAGAAATTTTTCTAAATAAAATGTAACTTTTTAAATCGCGGTAAATATTTGGCTTCAATAACTAAATAAAATTTCTGTGCCCAAACAGAATTGTTTGATCCGCGGATTATACGCCGGAAATTTTGGTACTTAAGTACTTTATCTGTATCCAGGGGGCGCATTATATAAGGAAAATTTTATTGTTCCTACCACTACCCTTAATGAGTTACCTTCATCATCATTTTATTTAACATATTATAAAGAAAGGTGGGATGAAGATATTATTTTCAAAATAGTGGTAGCAACGATAAAAGTTTCCCTATAGAATGCGACACCTGTGTATCGTACAATTTGAATGTTTGGCTATCTCGCTTTCAGGGGCAAGGTACTTGCATTCGTAAAATGTTGAAATAATTTAATGACACCAATATTTATAAGAGAATCTATTTGAAAACAAGTAAAAGTATGTTTTCGCGTACTTAATAAAGGTGAAATTTTCATTATAAAATTCCGGTGTCAATGTGGCAATTTGGAATTAAAATTAAGTGATGCCATAACGGCATCACCGCCTCTGAAAGGGTCCAGAAATTTGGTTTGATACCCCCCAATATGCTTTTTTCAATTTTATTACATAATTTAAATAAGGTATTCCATCATTTTCTTTATTGTGAGCAAAAAACAATGGAGAAATTTACTTTCCGTAGTAAGAGAAACTCAAAAACATTATTTATAACTATTGGGGTAACTGCATCCAGCATGGTCCAGTTACCCCGGATACATGTCCTAGTTACCCCATTCTTAAAAAATTTACGGTGAACTGGGACACCGAGCTTACATTTGAAACATGAAGTAAATATGTATAGATACCTAATAATATTAATGTAGCTATATGCCTAGTCTTTAAAAAAAAGATTGTTTTATAAAAGTACTTACAGTATTTTAATAAAAAGCCGAGGAAGTTCAACTGTATAGACGTTGTTTTTAAAAAAAAGAAACGTAAATTTTTGACAACCTATCACAGCAAAGTGAGAGTTATGATTGAGTTGACCCACGTTGTTTTACGAAGTAGAGATTATGGTGCATTGTTCACAAAAGCTAAAACTAAAAAAACACCAAGTTTTTTATAAAATAGCCTATGGCCCAGTTACTTCGTGGGTCCTGTTACCCCAACTAACCTTACCTATTAACCCTCTCGCTGCGTAAGTAATTCTTCGCGATGAGCGTCTTTTACAGAATTTTTAATCTTTTATCACCGGTTCTTTAAAGCAGAAATTTATTACTATCGTAATCTGGGAAAATGCCCTGATTAAATCAGTCAAATTTTCGCTAAAAAATAACTGGTTGGAATAACGAAATAGTATTAATTAGACGGGAAAATGAATGCCCGAGAATATCTCGGG
Organism: Maratus speciosus; assembly: GCA_963932465.1. Classification (NCBI taxonomy): domain Eukaryota; kingdom Metazoa; phylum Arthropoda; class Arachnida; order Araneae; family Salticidae; genus Maratus; species Maratus speciosus. Next base: position 471,715,923 of record OZ010796.1, read on the forward strand.
ATGCGCAGCGAGAGGGTTAACACTAGAAAGACCGAGAATTTTACTCAAATTTTAGAAAAATATTTCATACCGGAATTTTTATTTAAAATTATTAACTTATCCATCTAACTAGTTTTTTTTCCTTGTTTCTTTTAAACTAGTTTTATAAAAGAAATTTCTGATTCGAAAGCACTAAAAGTGAAAATATTAGATTTATTTATACCAAAAACATAAAAATTAAGCAAGTACTTATGTACTTTAATATAGGTAATAAGTATAAAAGTCACATGGGTATTTTAACCCCTTGAGAGGCACCGGTATATATTATATACCACCTACGATTAATAAAGTTTTGCACCAGAAAAAATTTATTAAATTTTACTTTTTTAACTTTGATAGAAAAAAAGCTGTAAAATTGCTTTTACTTATTTTGAAATGTAATGTTTCAAAGATTCCGGTGGGAATTCAGCATTTCACAAACGTAATTGCTTGCCCCTCAAGGGGTTAAGGAAAATATAGCAAGCATCTATGAACAAACGACTACGTAAGTACCGTAATTTCCGGCGTATAATCAGCGGATCAAACAATCATTTTTCGACCCAGAAATATTTTTTAACAAAATGTAACTTCTTAGATCGCGGTAAATATTTGGCTTCAATTACTAAATAAAATTTCTGGGTCAAAACTGAATTGTTTGATCCGCGGATTATACGCCGGAAATTAAGGTAATCAATGAACTAGATATTCATGTTAACCCTTTCCAGCACAGGGATCCCACTGAGAGCCCACATAATTTTAATTCCAAACTTACAAATGGCATTAAGGATATTTTAATAAAATTTTGCTTTTATAATGAATACTTTAAAATACGTGTTTTTACTTTTTAAGAAGTTCGTCTGTAAATTCTAGCATCAGTCAATCATTTCATCATTTTACGAAGAGAATTTTTCTGTGCCGGAAAAGGTTAACAGTTTAAAGTGTTGTTAACAGCTTCATATTAAGTTGCTAACTTAAAATATTCGCTTCCATTATCTAAAAAATAAAAGCTGATTTTTTGTGTGTTTGAGAGCTTTAAAAGCAGTATTTCAAAAAGCGCATTGTTGAATTCAATATTTAACGGAAATAAGCACTTAAAGTAACCACTAAAAATGCACAAAATGAATATCATTTCGCCTTTTAAAAGGAATCAAAATAAAAGATAAAACTTTTAAAGCATTTTTAATTTTTCTTGATTTATCTTTTTGACACGTAGATTATATGAATTAAACTGAATTAATCATTTGCTTCCGAAAGAGAAAGATATCATTCAACAAATGTGACTAAAATTAAAAATATAAATGATTTATTTTATAAAATTATCTGTTTTTAGTTTGTAGTACTTACATTGAAAACTATATGAATTTCTTTTAAAACAAGAAAGAAAAATCATGCGTTAAGCATAGATTATGACACTCTTTTTAACACTTCCTGAATGCTTTAACAAAACTTCGTTATTTAGGGAAATAAGGTTAATAAGATAACTCTGTAGTTTACCTATAAGTACCTTTATTATATGCTACTATTTAGCTAAAATTTAATTCAAACTAAAACACTCTTAAAACTACTAAAATTACATTTCCAGAAATTATCACCCATAGACGGCCATGTACTCTTTGCGTGGCCCTGTATATCATTTTAACTATATTCTACAACTAAATCTTAAAAAACTAAATTCGGTTCAGCGAAAAAATGCATAACTTCTTTAAAACCCACCTTTAAGCAATTTATGCGCATACTTAGTAATCTTTACGAATTCATTTCTGTAGCCCTGTATATGAACTATAGCATTTATACGCACTTTATAGTATGCATAAATATAGTGAAAAAAGCGCATATAATAATTAAAAATGCATTTCGAGTAATCATTACTAATATAGAGTAATTCGGATACAATATAGTATCTGAAATCTTTTCAAATACACCGCAAAAAATTCCCCCTATACCATTATGAACGGAATTCTCTTGTGTGGCCCTGTAAATGAACAATAGCTATTCTTTGCACCTCATATTCAACAGAATGCATATTTTAATGGTCTTCATAAATGAATATCAATTTTACTATGTTTGAAAGAGTGTAACACCATTAAAAATCATTTGAAACGATATTTTCCCATTGGCCGTAATGTAACGGAAAACATTTGACTGTCCCTGTAAATGAACTAAACATGCTACAAACTTCATTTGAAATAGGGAACGTGCTGTGGTACAGGTTACTGACGTTCAAAAATTTCAGAACGATCCGAGCATATTTACGAGAGTTATAGCGTGGACAGACGGGCAGACAAACCGAAGTCATAAACACTTTTCAACTTTGTTGGAAAGTGTTAAAAATTAATGATGGACGAAAAAGAATCCGCTAGAGGACTGAAATGTATTAGAAACGCCCCCATGCATTTGGCGCTAAGGGGCTGCATACATTTTAAAAGGCAAAAATCCATTGTCATATACGACCCCTTTTCATATAAATTATACTTAGAAATAGTTCCTTGTCTCTAGAAGGATATTCAAACATAAGTTTTTAAGACCAAAACATTCCGAGTTATGATACTTTTATATTTGAATTTTAGAAATTTCGTATGTTTTCCGTCACTAAAATTCATGGAACAATTAATAAAGAGGACCTGACATAACCTTAAAATAGTGAAGCTTCAAATGTAACCGTTTTTGCAGGGGTTGATTGCCGCCGGGAAAAAATTCCACCGGTAAATTTAAATAAAAATTTCCTACTTCTTCAAACACCTTATTAACGCAAAATTTCTGTTACAAATACTGGCAGGAACAGCTTTTAATTTTTAATGGTGGAAATTTAATTTAGCGGTAGTCAGGCCCTGCGTTTCCGCCATATTGTGACAATCTAACTTCTTGTCAATATCAGTGAAAAGGATTATAATACCGGAGCAACTGACGCCAGTAAAAACAAGTAGAATTTTTTACCATATTTGTAAGTAAATATTTCCATCAATATGGCACTTAAATAAGACGAAATTTTCTATACAAATTTACTGGCGGGAACTTTTCCTCCGGCGGTAATCAGAAACTATTGATCTGATTTTTAAAAAAAACCAGCCGCAATCTTGTGACAGCCTCCTCAGTTACTTCACTCCCAACTGGTAGACAGTACACTATATGTCTCTTCCCCTTTGTTCATAACTCCATTCGAAAAATCCTCCTTTCCGATGAGATATTTTTTTCCTATTCTTATACAGTGTTGCCAGTGGGCTACTTTTTTAAAATTAAAACTTCTTGATTGGCACCAGTTTTTTGAAATAGTAAAGTTCGCGTTATTCAATGACATATTAATTAAGGCGTAAAAAAAGAGAATTTTAACATTTCAGAAAAGTGGTGCCAATCAAGAAATCTGAATTTTATAAAAGTAGCCCACTGGGAACACTGTTCTTATAGTAAATAGCTTTCTCTATTATTTTTCAAAATAAATTCAATTCAGATAAATTCCAAAATCTAGGTGTATGTACTCCTTGGAATTTCTAAATTGTCTGGCACCACTATATATCTGATTAGAAATTTTCTATTTAACCCCTTAATTCTCGCTCCCGTCATATTCACGGGCTGTGTCTTTTTTTCAGATTATTCAGATTTGTTTGATTCCCACCAGTTTTATAGAATAGTGTAATTGACTTTATTATGGTATCGTTTTACCTGTCATTAAACAAGGTGGGCATTTCTTTTTCAAAAAAGTGGCGCCAATAAGCAATTTGAATTTTTAAACCGTAATTTAATGCGACCGTTAAGGGGTTAATATTTAAATCCCAGAATTCGCAATCGCCTCTTTTTAATAGAAGAATTTGTATTCTTTTTACGGGATTATACAGGGTGTTTCTAAACTCATGGTACAAATTTTAAAGGTAGGTAGAGCACACAGTAACAACCATTTACTGTATAGGAATGTATGGGACCAAGTGACGCATTAAGGTAAAAACACCAGGGGGAAATTAGGCCCCTTTTTTAATTTTAAAAAATTCTCATTCATACCAGAACATTTTTATGCTATTTTTTTCTTGACATTTTATAATTACTTAACAATAAAATTCGTCTTTGAAAACTTTTGGTGTGAAATCGAAATTTTTGAACAAAAAAAAGCGCAAAACTGGCAAAATTATCAAACGAAATACATGAATAAAAAATATAAAATGTTTATTTACAATATACTTTACAATTAAATAATAATGTATAAAATAATATTACAATAAGTGTTCAAAATTGCGCCCACCAACTGTGATACGTGCTTGGCAGCATCGGTGGAACGATTGGCGCAAACTTCTAAAGATGTCAGGCATTTCCCGCACACGTGCAGCAGCTTTGGATATGCGAGCAACTAAATTTTCGTCTGAGTCAACTGGAGTCTCATAAACAAGACTCTTCAGATGTCCCCATAAAAAGAAATCAAGGCTCGATAAAACGGGATATGGCCAAGGAACTGGTCCACCACGCCCAATCCACCGCGTCCCAGATGTGGATTTCAGGTAATTGCACACATCAGTGGTGAAGTGCGCGGGCGCTCCATCATGTTGAAACCACATCCGGTTACGAATGGCGATCGGAACATCTTGCAGCAGTTCTGGTAAAACCTGTTGCAAAAACATAAGGTAATAGCAACCATCCAGCTTCTTTGGTAGTAGGTATGGGCCAATCAAAAAATTATTAACAATACCCGCCCACAAATTCACAGAAAATCGTGGTTGATAAGCATGTGGCCCAAAGATGGAAATTGTGCGCATTAAATACACCCTCGCGTGTAAATACTGCCTAATCTGTAAATAGAATATGAGCAGTTATGTCTTGCTGCAATACATGTTGCTGCAAAACCCACTGGCAAAAGTTCAACCTCAGAAGATAGTCTTCCGGATTCAAAGTTTGTACACGTTGAAAACGGAAGGGATGAAACCGATTTTCATTTAACACTCTCCAAACGGTCGGATGACTCACACCTAAATTCTGTGCAACAGCTCTTGTACTTGATTCGGGCCCTTCACTCACAAAATTCAAAATAATTTCTTCCAGGATTGCACTGCGTACAGCTCTTTCTCGACCAGTTTCCTGTCTGGGGACGTAGAAAGAACCTGTTTCAGAAAGTTGACGGTGTAAGCGCTGAAACATTCTATGGTCAGGCATTCTCCTGCCAGGAAACTGCTCCTGATACATTCGTAGGGCAGCTCTGGCGTTGCCATTTGTACGACCATACATGAAATGCATGTCGGCTTTTTCGGCATATGTAAAGTCTTCCATGACGAACGATAGCACAATTAAAAATGGCGATTTCTTCTACTGGAATGCATGGTATTGTACGGCGACCAGTCACTTACTGCACTCTACCGCCAGTGGAATCAACCGAAAACTCCATTTCTATTTCAAAAAAAAATCTATTTCTATTTCTATTTTCAATTCAAAAAATTTCGATTTCATACCAAAAATTTTCAAAAAAGAATTTTATTATTAAGTAATTATGAAATGTCAACAAAAGGATAGCATAAAAAAATTCTGGTATGAATGAGAAATTTTGAAAATTAAAAAAGGGGCCTAATTGCCCCCCTGGTGTTTTTACCTTCATGCGTCACTTGGTCCCATACATTCCTGTACAATAAATATTGTTACTATGTACTCTACCTACTCTTAAAGTTTGTACCATGAGTTTAGAAACACCCTCTATAAGGCCGAAAACTACATTAGAAAGTTCTGTTAAAAGTGTACGAACCTTGCAAAAAGAGCGAAAATATTATATGCATTTTTATAATATAAAAATTCTCTTCTTTTGAAATTATTAAATATTTTTAGATTTATATTAACAGTTCCAAGTTTTATTTAAATTCCAAGTTCCTTTTCTTTTACGTTCTTTATCTCAAACTTATAAACTGATTTCTTTTTATTTGAGAGCTCTGACAACGATTATTCAAAAAGAGCATCTTTGAATAGAACATTTAACGGAAATAAGTACTTAAGAAGCACCAAAAATGCGCAAAATTAACATCAATTCGTCATTTGAAAGAATCAGAATAAAAGATAATAAAACTTTTAAACATTTTTTTCTTTTTCATTTGACTTTTTGTATTTTTATAATCATTTAATAAATAGAGTATAGGAATGAAACTGAACGCATAACTTCCTTCAAAAAAAAAAGAAAAAAAAAAAAAAAAGAACAAGAAAGAAATTGAAAAAATTGACTAAATTTAAAGATAAAAATGAAAACAATTTTTCGAAAATAAAATCACCTGTTTACAGTGTATTGTACTTACACTTAAAACTACATGTTTTTTTTTTTTTTAAATATTATTCACACAAAATTTGTTTCAATATAAATATAAACAGGGTGTCCCATAAATCCGATCACATTCAAATACATAATAGGCACGGCTTAAGAAGGACGAGTCAAGCAAACTTCTCCTAGTAATTTTAAAATGTTATTTTTGTCTTAATTAATTATAATGATTAAGTAGGACAAAAAAAGTTTTAAATTAAGTTGCAGGAGTATGCCTGGTTTACTATTTCGCCCCGTGAAGTCTACGCCTTTGCAACACATTTTCATTTACGAGTACAGTAAAGGGGCTAATAGCAAATCAAAATTTGTGATAAAAGTACCATTTATTGTTTTATTTAGAAAGTAATATAAATGCAGCTCGTTATAACTCTGACATCTGTCTGAAATTGAATGATATTCAATATAAACTTTTATATACTTTGCACTAGTGTTGCCAGATTGGGGACTTTTTTAATTCAGATTATTTGACTGTCACCACTTTTTTAAAATAGTATAATTCGCCTTATTTTTGAAAATTTTTGATCCATTTTTAAATAGGCCAAATATTTCTATTTCAAAAAAGCGGTGACAATCAACAATCTGGGAACAAAAATGTCCCCAATCGGGCAACACTGCTTTGCACCAATAGGGTACCGTAAGAGGACAAAGACGCAATTGCCTGAGACATTTTTAGGGGGGGCAATTTTTTTTTTTTTTTTTTTTTGAGAAATGCACAATTTTTAAAAGCTCGCGGCGTGTTATTAGCTAAATAATAGAAGAGTGTTATTTTGATTTTCCCGTGCGTTCAAATCTAATCCTACACCGTTACCACATCTGCAAATCTTGGGATTTTTTAATACCAGTTCTTTCGAATATATTGCTTTATTAATGCAGAAATCCCAATTTAATGCACCAAATCCTTCTTCACGGAAAACAAACGATTAAACATGCTGTTATGTCTATCGATATCCTATACTACGGTACACAAGAAAATTATAACAACGATTGTAAATATCAGCTAAACAAAAAAATAATGCGCAAAGTTACAATAAAAAATATTGCTAAGAAGAAATAATCTAATCAAAATTTTAATGTTGTTAATTGGCACATCGTATTACTAAGCAACGCGAAAATATAAATATTCACTTATAAATACTGTAAAATACACTATAAAGTATGACACTATGCACTACACTATACACTATAAAATATAAATATTCAAATTATTTTGTTCAGCAATAACTATTCAGGTATTTTGTAAGAAGACCTAATAAGCAGTGAACTTAATTAAAATTCCATAGAAAGGCTGGGACTAATTTCACGGCACAAGTTTGTCAACTAATTGATATAGCGTTGCATGTGACATTTCGCTGATGCACTTAATAAGCATACCATCGATTAATCAATTTCTCAGTCCAAATTCAACATTTATTTACTTGATCAAACTTCGGTGACTCTGTGAACTAGTGAAAATTAAAATAGAATAACTTTAAAATTAATCGAGTTTCACCTATTAACCCTCGAAAAATCGACTACTTTAAAATTACGTTTTGTTTATAACGAACAGTACGTTAATATACTTATATATACTCGAATGATGTCTATAATTTCATTTCTAATTAAAATTAAATTACAAAATTACCGTAATTTCCGGTGTACAGCCCGCGGATCAAACAATTGTGTTTCGACCCAGAATTTTTTAAAGATAAAATGTATCTTTTTAGATCACGGAAAATATTGGTCTTCAAATACTGAATAAAATTTCTGGGTGCAAACTGAATTGCTTGATCTGCGGGCTATACACCGGAAATTGCGGTAACCCCTTAATTCTCGCTCCCGTCATAATCACGGGCTTTGTCTTTTTTTTCCAATTATTCCGATTTGTTTGATTCCCACCAGTTTTATTGAATAGTGTAATTAACTTTATTATGGTATCATTTTTCATGTCATTAAACAAGGTGAGCATTTCTTTTTCAAAAAAGTTGTGCCAATAAGCAAGTTGTGCCAATAAGTAATTTGAATTTTTAAACCGTAATTTAATGCGATCGTTAAGCGGTTAAAAGTAAAAAGCCATTTAACACTAGAACGGCGGGAAATTTTGCTCAAGTTTTATAAAAATATTTCACATCAGAATTTTTATTTAGAACTATTTAACTTATTTATTTAAGTTATTTTTGGGCAACATATATTAATCTTATATTATAAAAAAAAAATTCTGGTTCGAATCGAAATGTTTTCATTCGGCAAGGGTCAAAATGACCCCTCGCCGCCGTTCTAGTGTTAAATTTGTATTAAATTATGATTGTGTATTTTTTTTTTTGTCGTTATGGGTTGTTTATGTATAAAAAATTGTACAAACTTTAATTTTTGGAATAAAAACATAGATTTTTGAGTTCCTTGGATCAGAGCATTCTGGAAAATTTTGTATTTTGTATATTTTTTTATATCTAAAATTATATAAACAAAAATGTGTTATAAATTTATCCAGAAATCTTGAAATATAAAGTTAAGATCACACGGGGAAAAGTTACCCAGAACATTCAATTGGCAATAGGAAAAATTGCATAAAAAATCTGATTAAAAGATTAACTTAATATAAAAGAAAAGTTATGGAATTTTTATGGTACTCGTAAGATTAGTTTTTCCGTGGATTCAAACAGTGTTGCCAGTGGGCTACTTTATTTATATTTATATTTCTTGACTGGCACCACTTTTCTGAAATGTAAAGTTTCCCTTGTTTTATCCTTAATTTATATGTCATTAAGTAAGGCGAATTTTACTATTTCAAAAAAGCGTTGTCAATCAAGAAATCCGAATTTAAAAAATGTAGCCCACTGGCAACACTCAAACGATAACAAGTGACGGTCCCCTTACATCAGTGTTTCTTTACCTGTTGTATGTGTAACAGTAGTGTTATGTTGGGGCAGACACATAGAAAAGGCGTAGGTTCAGAGGCTTCAAACATATCTAATTTTATATAGATCAGTATTAACATTAAACATACTAGAAATTTTACTCAAGTTTTATAAATATATTTCACGCCAGAATTTTTATTTATAAATGATTAACTTTTTTATTTAACTTATTTCTGTGTATTAGATGTAAATTTCCAATTGGGCGAAAAATGTCCGGACCAAGATTAGAACCAGGTATCTCCTGGCTGAAGCCACCAGTGTTCTACCATCTGAGCTATCCCGGTGCGAATCTGGTGGATTTTTTTCACCCAGCTAACCTTAACCCTAGAACTACCGAAAATTTTACTCAAGTTTTATAAAAATATTACACATCAGAATTCTTATTTAAAACTATTGAACTTATTTACTTAACTCATTATTGTCTGGTTTACATATTTAGTTTATTTTAAAGAAATTTCTGGTTAGAATAAATATTTCGAATGTACCCATCGGGTCCATTGGACCCGTCTGGTAGGCGGAGGGTTAATGATTATAGCATCTGGTCTGAAACCTGGTTCAGCTCAACAGAAGGACAATTTTCGCCCAGTTGGAAATTTACATCTAATATGATTTATTTTCCAATTAGAGTAATTGTATTAAAATTAATCTAGTATTATTTCTGTGTAATTTATATTTCTTTCATTTATGAAAAGATATCTGCCACGAATCGAAATATTTTCATTTGGTATCGGTTAAATGACCTGTTGTTGATATATTTAGTGTTATTGTTACAGTGTCTTAGTTTTCAAAATTTTACTTAATTTTGGAAATTATATTAATTACATGTATTGTACCAAAAGTTTGAACACGTTGAACCTACCTGTTACCTTGCTTTGATTGGGCGTACACAAAAATAATGTATTAAATGGCGGAAAACACAATAAGTAAAAAATTAAATTATAAACTCAAAAACCTATCTCCATAAAAAAGGCTTTGTCAACTAAATGAAATGACTAAGAGTTGCGTTTGAACATTTGTATAGAAAGATGGGAAATTTGGGCTAACATAAATTACTGTGGTTCAAAATTAATTTGACGATGTTTCTATTTATTTTTAGGTTTGACGTGTATTACAAAACATTAACATAAACTGTAAAATGAATGTTAAAGAATAAAATTCTACAATAGTCGATAAGTTAATTTGACTCGGTTGGTTATTTCGCTTTGCCTGAAGTAGAGAAGTTCAACTTGTAATAGGCGCCAACTTAAAGGGAGCAAAAGAGGTACGATTCCACCCCTAATTTTAAATTTTTTGTTTCGCTTCACACTACAAAGCTCGCAAATTTTACTCAAGCTCTGTAAAAATATCTTAAACCAGAATTGTCATTTAATTCTATTTAACCCTCCGTCTACCAGACGGGTCCATTGGACCCGACAGGTACATACAAAATATTCATTCAAACCAGAAATTTCTTTAAAATAAACTAAGTATATAAACCAGACAAAAATAAGGTAAATAAATAAGTTAAATAGTTTTAAATAAAAATTCTGGTGTAGAACGTTTTATTAAAACTTGAATAAAATTCCCGGTAGATCTAGGGTTAACTCATTTATTTACCATATTCTATTTTTATATTCTGTTCGTAGCGCTATATTTAAAAAACAAAATTTTTAGTACAGTTCTCTTGAACATATGTTCAAAGTACAAGTAAAAGTGTTTCTTAAGATAAAATTGGTGCCAACTGAATAAAATTTGCGTAAGAGATGCTTTTCCCGATGTCACGTGGGAAGTGACATACTACAGTTATGAGAGCGCTCCTATCCAAATGACCAATTTTTACCACTGAATTTTAATAGTATTTCTCGCCGTATTTAATGACAGAATTTCTGAGATTTAATAAAGCAAAAAATGCTATTAAATTTTAGTGGTGAAAATTAACCAATTGGGTAAGAGCGCTCGCATCTGTGGACATAGGGCAGATAAGTGGTAAATAGTACGAAACACTTTTTATAAGATGACTAGTAGAAGTGTACCTGAATGCCTATTTCGCATTCCTGGTGTTGGTACCTATTAATTGTAGATTATATTGCCGAGCCACAAAGCTACGACTTTTTTTAAATAGAAAAAAGTCTTATTTGATGACTGAAACTTCTTTGATTAAATAAGGGGAAAATTACCTTTCTGAATTTGCAGTGGCAAACGATCTTCAGTCAAAAAGACTGATTACTCCAAGTCTGCTACAATTTGGAAAATCAAACCTGGTGCAATTCGACCCATTTTGAAAAAAATCCGGGTTTCCATTGTTGTACGATTTGAGTACCAGTATTTCCAAACAAGAACAATATGTTTCAGAAATGGCGTAGGCAATTGACCTTTTGGCACTCTGGTCAATATACAAGGCGGCCATAATTAAACTGACGGTAATCAGAGTGTTCTGTAGCGCAATCTAATTGCGAGAATGGCGCCAAATTTTGTAGAAAGATTGAACAAGACGGAGAACGAAGGATTCCGCAAAAGAAAAAAATAGTTCCAAAAATCACCGCCAGGAGAATATGTGGCGCTGTGTATTCGAAAAAGAGAGTTTCAAAGAAGAAGAATGAATACTGAAATAAAATTACCGTTTATTTAGCACATCCAAAACAGGTTCGATGTGGACGTCGTTTTTGTGAATCACATATTGCATTCTGTGCACAGCATTTACAACAGCAGAGAATAACATGTCTGCAGGAATCTCCCTTACAGTTCGCGATATGTTATCCTTCAACGTAGCCAGGTGCTGGACACCTCCGTGATAGATCTTGGACTTTAGGTAACCCCATAGCCAAAAGTCGCAGGGTGTAAGATCAGGGGACCGAGGTGGCTATGCAGTTGGAAAACAGCAGCTAATGACTCTTTCTGTCGTGAATTTCTGTCGTAGCAGCTTCTGTACCCGCATAGCAATATGTGAAGGGGCTCCATCTTGCATGAAAATGATTTTCTCCAGGCACTGTCTTTGCTGAAGTACCGGAATAGCAAAGTTGTTTAGTATTTGGTGATATTTGTCTCCGGTAACAGAACAAGTTACAGGTCCTGCCGGAGTAATCCTGTGATACGGGCTTTCGTCCTCTGCCTGATTGAACATTTAGAGAACCTGTTTTATCAAACTTCTCAACCATTGCTTTTTAAACATTAACTGACAAAGGACCGTTACCTTTACGCATTTTTTGTGGTTTCTAAAAGCACGAAGAGCGGCTGGCGCATTGCACTGGTTGGGGTAAAAGAATTTGACTAGTAGAGCTCGCTTGGACCAAAGCAGGAGACATTATGAAAGATACCTTTCAATGGAATTGCTTCTAACAGCAGCACATTGCCTTTTAAAGCCAAACAAGCTGGCACTGGGCCAGAAGGTGTAAAGTGAAATTTGAATAAAGAACTTCTTCTGCTGCTGTTGCTTTCTTTGGGGCTCTGTAAGTGAAATTGCAGATAAAGAAACTTTAGCAGTGTTTATGTAAATTTTTAGCTTTTTATATACTGTTACCATTTTGAGCTTAGATTAAATTGCTAAATTCGTTAAATAAACGGTAATTTTATTTCAGTATTGATTCTTCATTTTTTGAAACTCTCTTTTCGAGTACACAGCGCCACATATTCCCCTGGTGGTGATTTTTGGAACTAATTTTTTTTTTAGCTGAATCCTTCGTCCCCCGTCTTGTTTAATTTTCATACAAAATTTGGCGCCATTCTCGCAATTAGATCGCGCTACAGAACACTCAGACTACCGTCAGTTTAATTATGGCCACCTTGTATACAGGGTGTTCCGTTAAAGGGGTCCAATATTAATAGGGGTAATAGAGGAGATCACATGGAGCATAAATCAGTATATAAAGCCTGGTCGGATCTCAATAGTTTTCAAGTTACAGCAAATAGAATGAAAATTCGGAAAATTGTAAAAGAACCCTCATTGCTAAACTATCGATAATGCTACATAAAAACGAAGCACATATTTAGAAAGAGCAGAAAAAATCCTACGAAATGACATAAGTTGTATTAAAATAGCAATATTTACTGACGAGTTACAAGCCCTGAAACAGTGAAAAAAGTACGAAATCCAATATACATCAAAATAGTTAATCGTTAATTCCAAACAGACAACTCTAGCTACAACAAGGAAAATGTAGTAAAATTTGGTCCATTCCGAAAACTTTCGAAAAAGCTTACAATGAACCATATCGGTTTAATTGTGTGAGAGAAATTAATCAGTTTCTTAGTTACAACTCCGCTTTCTTTGACACTAGCAAAGCTTAAACTCCGCCCATCACGATTGGAAACACCGCCTTTTTAATTACTCTCAACTATACATTTTCGATCATGCTTCTTCTGAGATGCAACATTTTTAATTATTCAAGAGTTGAATGAACCAAAATAACTTTACAATAATAGTCTACATTTTAAAGTGGTCTTTCATTAATATAAAGCTTAAGTTAAATTCTTTAAAATTAAACTGGTGGTGAAAATTCGGAAATAATTAAAAATATTGCGATTTGTAACTATGCAAGAAGTTTCAGTACATGTTTTACATGGACAATTATTGTATGTATATGTGCATCATAATTTATGATAGGAAATAATAATAACAAATAGCATAATAATTTTATTAATTATAAATTTAAAAAAGACACTAAATTTTAAATTAATTCATACAAACTTTGTAATTTACAATTTGAGTACACCACAGTCTGTGACTTACAAAATACTGTGCCAAAAAGTGTTGAAAATAAAAGAAAAATGACAAATAAAGAATTACATTCCACGTACTTTATGACATATGTGAAGCATAGTCTTCTGGCCTGCGCTGCACAGTTCAATGTCGGAAGGCAGACGAACGGACATTATTATAATAGGTATTCGAAGTTGCGCCCATTAACAGAATCGCACAGCCGACAGTGACGTCGTAAAGATTGGCGAACACGCCGAAAAACTCCGACGGAGTTGGGAATGTCTCCTGCAGCGACAACGATTCGCGCTAGTAAATCCTCCGGTGTATCCACAGGCGTTTCATACGCCAGCGATTTAAGGTGTCCCCAAACAAAAAAGTCTAACGGATTGAGGTCTGGAGAGCGTGCAGGCCAAGCAACAGGTCCACTGCGTCCAATCCATTTCCCAGGATATGTTGAATTGAGGTGATTGCGAACACCTATGAAGAAATGTGCCGGTGCGCCATCGTGCATAAACCACATATTGTGGCGCAATGTTGCTGGCACATTTTGCAGTAACTGCGGTAAGATATCCGGTAGGAAAACCAAGTACGTACTGCCATTGAGTATATCTGGGAGTAAATATGGTCCTATGAGATAATCGCCGAGGACACCTGCCCATATGTTCACACTGAACTTTTGTTGTGCGTTCGACGGGAAAACAGTGTGCGGATTTGTATATGACCATGTGTGCATATTGTGCGTGTTTACCACGCCCTCTCTCGTAAATGTTGCTTCATCAGTAAATAAAATATTTTCCAGAAATTGTGGATTATTTTCTGTTACATTAAGCAACCAGCGTACGAATTCTGCCCGCTGAGCACAATCTGTTACTGATAACAGTTGTACCCGCTGCACATGAAAGGGGTGCATGTTTTCTGCACGCAGAACACGCCACACACTTTGGTGAGAAACACCGACATCAGACGCAGCAGCTCGTGTACTCGTGGAGGGGTTATCTTTAAAAATATTCAGTACATCTTCTTCCATTGCAGGTGTTCGTACATGTCGAGGTTTTCCTGCATCAATGCTTGCTGTATTAAACGATCCAGTCTCCCGTAATCGTCTATCGATTTTTATGAAGAGTTTCGAACTTGGGCAACGTCTCCTTGGAAATTGCTCACGGTACATGCGCTGTGCTAGACATGCATTTCCATGAGCTTGCCCGTTCATCAGATGCATGTCCGCATATTCTTCGTTAGAGTATTCCGGCATAATTATTATACATCAACTTACTACAATACCACTTACAACAGCCTCCCTTTAACATAACGCCCACTGATGACTGCTGTTTTATTACACTTTTCTTCCTATACACATAGAAAATTTGCATAAAAAGTACTTCTTCTTCATCATCCTGAAAGTTCATGGAGGAAACGCAGCAGTCACGGAGTTTGGTTTAAGACAAGGCGAGAGCTGCACAATATGTCATTCACTTGACCAGACTGAATAATGAAAGGGTATTGATAGAGGTTGATCAGAAATGTATAATTGAAAGATATTAAAACGGGGTGTTTACAATCGTCATGGGCGGAGTTTCGCCCTTTCCGAGCGTGCAACAGTACAGAGTTGTAACTAGGGAACTGCTTGATTTCTCCCATACAATTAAACTGATATGGTTTATTGTCAGCTTCTTCGAAAGCTTTCGGAATGGACCAAATTTTATAACATTTTCCTTGATGTAGGTAGAGTTGCATTTTTGGAATTAACGATTAACTATTTTGCTAAATATTTGATTTTGTATTTTTTCACTGTTTCAGAGCTTGTAACTCGCCATTAATTCTCAATATTCTAAAACAACTTATGTCATTTCGTAGGATTTTTTCTGCTCTTTCTAAATATGTGCTTCGTTTTTATGTAGCATTATCGTTAGTTTAGCAATGAGGGTTTCTTTACAAATTTCCGATTTTTCATTCTATTTGCTGTAACTTGAAAATTATTGAGATCCGGCCAGGCATTATATACTGATTTATGCTCCGTGTGATCTCCTCTATTACCCCTATTAATATTGGACCCCTTTAACGGAACACCCTGTATACAGATCCCTGACCTATATATTCATAAAAATTATTAACAATATAAAAAGCTAAATAACTCTTTATTTTAAATCAGAAATATTCTATTACCATTTCTCTTACCTTCAGCCTAGTTATATGGAAAATGAACTTTCATTTTTTTAAAAATATATTTTCATTTTTAACAACCATTTATTCGACTAACTCTTATCATGAATCAAAATACCAAACTAAATTTGCTTGTGATTTTATGAGTGATTAATACACTATATGGCCAAAGGTGACCGGTCACTTGCGATTTTAGACGTTTTGTTAACCCCTTGAGGGGCGGTGGGATAAAATATATCCCACCTAATTTAAACAAGATTCTCACCAGAAAATTTTAACTAAATTTTATATTTTTAACTTTGGGGGAAAATCGTTGAAAAATTACTTTTCCTTATTTAAAAATAAAATTTTTCGATTTTTCTGGTGAGAATTCAATATTTAGAGACATTTTTGCATGCCTCTCAAGGTGTTAAATATCTAGAAAACTACATGAGGAATTAACCTGAAACTACAGGTGTGTAAACAAAATAGTATAGGTCATACATTCCCGCAACGATTTTTTCCCGAAACCCATAGGGGACCGTAAACAAATTGAAAAAGAACGAATATCTTTTGGATAACCCTGTAAAAACTAATGTAGAAAAAGCGTTCAAACTCGAGATGAGATTATTAATAAGTGGCTTATTGTAATATATTGTGTTCATTTTTATGAGGATAGCATGTATACTCGTAGAGAAATTAAGGCTTTTATAAAAACAGTCCCAAAATTCGCCAAGTTTTTCGCTTATAATTTGCTGAGTTCCTAATATAACAAAAAAGTTATTTTCAGAAAATATGACAAACAACATTGTACACAATACTCTGCAATCAGAATTAAAATATAACAAAAAATGGATGAAAAATTAGCAGGTTTACTAAAAAATGTTTCACTGCACATGCGCGAATGCAATCAAAATATAATATGCATAATTTATTAGCTAAATGTATAGAGCAACCTTTGTAAAAGTCTCAAAAACATAGCTTGAAAATTGTGAAAATTATCGTTGATAGAATAAGCTCAAGATCCGTTGTTTCCAAAATGAAGCAAAAAGATGAGAGGTTGCATCCATGTATCCATTGATTTGTGCCAGTATAGCGTACACAATACATCACGTACTATTATATTTGGATACAACCCCTCATCTTTTCTTCCTTTTTGGAATAACGGATTTTGAGCTTATTCTATAAACGATAATTTTCAGACTTTTCAAACTATATTTTTAGATTTTCACAAAAGTTGCTCTCTACATTTAGCTAACACATTATGCAAATTATATTTTGTTTACATTCGGCATGCGCAGTGAATCATTATTTAGTAAAACTGCTCATTTTTCATACAATTTGTATTATTTTTTCATTCTGATTGCAGGATATTGTGTACAATGTTATTTGTCATATTTTCTTAAAAGAACTTTTTATTATATTAAGAACTCTACAAATTATAAGCAAGAAACTTGGGAAAATTTAGGACTTTTTTATAAGAACTTTAATTTCTCTACAAATATACATGCTATACTCATAAAAATGAACAAAGTATATAACAATAAGCCACTTATTAATAATCTCGAGTTTGAACGCTTTTGCTACATTAGTTTTTACAGGGTTATCCAAAAGATATTCGTTCTTTTTCAATTTGTTGACCCCGGAGTTAATCAGGGCCTGATCCGGCGTAAACAAACACCGCCATTTTGTGACTACCTCCGCAGTTATTTCTCTCACAATCGGTAGACACTACACTATTTGTCTCCATGGAACTATTAATAAAGAGGAACTGACATATCCTTAAAATAGTGAAGCATCAACTGTGACCGCTATGGCAGGCGTCGTTTACTGTCGGTGGAAACTTCCACCAGTAGATTTATATATAAATTTTCAACTTATTTAAACGCCTTAATATTACAAAATTTCAGTCATAAATAATGGTAGAAACAGATTTTCATTTTTACTGGTAGGAGTTTAATTTGGCAATAGTTAGGTACTGCGTTTCCGCCATATTGTGACAACTAGGGAAACAAACTGACAGTTTTACAAGGCATACTGACACCAGTAAAAACAAATAAAACTTTTTACGACATTTTTGAGAAAAATTTCCATGAATAAGACGTAGAAATATGACGAAGTTTTCTATTCAATTTTACTGGTGGGATATTCGCCCTAGTGGTAATCAGAAACTGAAGATCCTATTTTGAAAAAGCCGCCGCCATCTTGGGACAACCTCCTCAGTTACTTCACTCGCAACTGGTAGACAGCACACTACATGTCTCCTCCTCTTTATTCATAACTCCATTATTTGTCTCCTCCTCTTTATTTCATAGCAGTGATAAAAGAGAGTGTCCTGGTGAATGCAAACCACCGTTTTAACGAAATAAAACCTTATTACAGAATATTCTTCAATTAAACATAGCGGATAAAACTTTAGAAAATTAGTGGTATCCGGATCATCTGCACTGGTTCTCTATCCCTGGTTCCACCACTGAATACAAATTAGGACCATTTTAGTAAAAAGTGTGTCAAACATCGAAAGTATATTGTACTAGGTGTATTGAAAGTGAGTGCCAGTGGGACATCTGTCCACCAGCACTCTGATTAAAATTTCCGAGCAGTAATCTTCGCCTTATTTAAGCGCTGAAATTTATTACAAATTCTCTTATGTAATAAGGCGAAGATTAATATGCAGAAATAGTGGAAAAATGTGTCCCGCTAGCAGGCAGTTCCTTCATCTTTGAGTTATACTTTTTTTGCTCTTGTTGTAGCTTTTGTGGCTTGCTTTATGCAAAAATAGAAGTTAACTATAGTCGGTCTAATAGGAATGCATTCGTTAGCAGTAATTTCAAATGTCAAATCACATTATACAGTTCTAGGTATCCATTCCCTATGCATAAAATATTTAATTTTTTTTCACCTAATTTACGAATTAATATAAAATTCATTAAAATTCGTAGTTTATTACAAATCATTATTATTTATTTATATTCTTGCAAATTTAGTCAGAAATCTACCTAAGATATTTGTTTTAAAATATTTAAAGAATTATTTCTTCTTTCTTCGAAAGCATTCTGTTCTCAAATAAGCCCAACAAAAAACATTCCGAAACGAATTAATATTTCATATTTTCGGGTATTTGTATTCACGTGTATCATAAGAAGTAATTTACTGCTAAGTACATATTTATGCATTAAAATACCATCAATATAAATATGAATAAATAATATTAGTTTTAAAATCACTTTTTTCATTCATTATAATGCGACAAATATACTGATTTTCAACTCTGTTATTTGATTTTTCTCCTCAGTATTTCATTTTTCTCCTCATTTTCTTTCATGAAATATTAATGCTCGATATATGTTTTCTCTTCAAATCGATTAGTTTTACATAAAAAATGTCGCTGTATTTATAAAACCAAATCATTCATTATTTCATTTTGATTTTTTTGCCGGAAAAATAATTTTGTTTATATGTGTTCATAGGATTGACTTTTGTCAGCTTGCCAAATGTTTCCGTGCAATTTATGTAGGAAGAGTTGAGGTTACGCTTTTGAAAAAAAGAAATTTCCTGAAACAATTTTTTGACAACTTACATTCAAGACTTGTGAGTAGATAGACTTCCTTAATACATTCGTTAAAAACTCATCATTTTGGGTAACCGTATATTAGTGTTTCTTAACATTTATTAATTAACCCCTTCGCGACGAGCGTCCTTTACAGAATTTTTAATCTGTTACCACCGATTTTTCAAAACGGAAATTTTCGCCTAATTGAATCGCAGAAACGCTCTGATTAAATAAAGCAAAGTTTCTCTCTATTCTAAAAAAAAGTAACTCACGCTGTCACCGCCGCCGCTGGTTTTGAATATTTTGTGACCGGAGGTCTTTCTTCGTTAATATTAAGAAAAATATTGCATGCAAAAATGTGAAAATCGGTGATATTGTAGAGAAATGTTTGATAAACACGCTGATGCAAACAGTTTTCAAATCGAATGATTATTTTAAGAGATATTTAATGTTAAAGTTGGCCAAAATCGTTTCATTAAAAAAGTTTTATAGGAGCAAAAACTATACATAGGTAATTAATCATATTTAGATCATTTTATACATTATAAGTTCCCGGTGTGCAGACTGCATTTATTTTTATTTTTTTAATTTGACCTATTTTTGAGGTTTTATTTCTATTTTAAATTTAAATTTTCAGCATTTCGAGCGATATTTTTTACAACTTTTAGAAAAGGATATTATTTTAAATTGTTGCCAAATTTAAAAACAGCGCAAAGAATAAAATTTCCTCGAAATAAAAAATTTATTTACACGTGGCAATTATAAACAGAAAAAAACTTTCAAATGAGAATTAAATGATTACGTATTAAAAGCAGGAAAACATTGATAATTAAAAATTGATAATTACAGTATTAATAAAAATTGCCAAACCATAATATTGCTAAAGAGTTTAAATTTAAAAATATACTTGCAAGAGACATTTATTTCATACTTTGAGATAACCTTGTAAGACTAATCTGTCTATCTAGCTATATATTTATATATATTGCGCTATCGTATCAAAGAAACGCATCTCATTGGTTATTGAACAGCATTTAATGCATCGCCATACCTATAAGCGGGTTACCATAGGGAGGACCATGTTCTGTCGCCAAATACCACCAAGGTTGTCGCCAACTTGACGATATATTGCCAAATTTGGCAACCTAAATTATTCGCCAAAATTGACGCCAACTTGGCGATCTCTCTAATATTTCGCCAAATTCCCGTAGACTTCCATTGTAAACCCATAGGGTTTACTTGCTTACAGAAAATCAACATAAATTTGAGGTATTTTGAACCAATGCGGATGTTACTGAAGCGGCTCAAGAGTCACATTGCTCTCGTGTTGAGAATTCGAAGACAGCGCAAATAATATTTCCTTTCTAGCAATAAAAGTATTTTCACGTGAATATTAAAAAGGGAAAGAAAACTTTGGTGAAAATTACGTCAGATTTAAAACGATACTTTTAAGCGATACATTTTAAAGCCGATCAAATTAGTGTGCTTTTAGAGTTCGCGGTGTCTGAATGGGGGTTGGCGAGCGTAGCTCGTAGGGGGCAGAGCCCCCTAGTAGAATAAAAAATAACTGGTTAGAATAATCGAGGATTCCGAGCATCTTATGCGGCAGGTATACCTGGCGCTCATCCCCAAGGGGTTAATGGTACAACTAAAACTAGTGTTGCCAGGTGTCTAGCATAAAACAGGGTTCCAAATGCCCTGGATACAAAAATTATGATAATGAAAAATACAGGGTGGTCATAAATAAAACTTTCCGACGTATGTACCCGTAGCGAACTAACCGCTGAACCAATCGAAATGAAATTTTAGATTTAGTTATTTGAAGGTATGCGCTCTAGATCGTGATGATTTAAAACAATAGAGCTCTCGCGGTTACGGTTACAGCGAAAAGTTTTCGAAATTTTCGAATGGCAACACCCTCTTTTTCTGCCCAAATTCATCAGCGCATTGAAAAACTATAAATAGCATCGGAATGATACACGTACGACTAAAATTGCCGGTATAATATCGTAGCACTCAATCTTAATCACTTCCTACGCAATGTAATATTCAACACTCTAAAATAATGATTACACTTTTATTCTCTCTATGAGTACACAAACACAACTCAAAGACACATTTTGAAACAAATCTTACAACATTACTCAGCTCACAAGTGAAAAATAATCGGCTGCTGAAAAACATGTCTTGTAGCCACTCCTTTGTTCCTCGCAATGGTCTTTTTTGCAAGTGTTAAACGCCGGCAATTTTCATCGTACGTGTATCATTACAACGCCATTTACGGTTTTACAATGCGCTGATGAATTTGCGGATGAAAAAAAAGGGTGTTTCCATTCGAAAATTTCGAAATTTTTTCACTGTAACCGTAATCGTGAGAGCTATATTGTTTTAAATCATCACGATCTCGAGGGACTACCTTCACATAAGTATATCTAAAATTTCTTTTCGATTGGTTGAGCGATTAGGCCGTTAGGGGTTCATATATCGAGGAAGTTTTTTTATAACCACACTGTATACAAAATGATTGTATTCATATTTTTATTTAATCACTAACACAAATAAAACGCTACTCTACAAAATGCAAAACTCAAATAGATATTTTACATTTAATATTTTAGCTTGTTTACTCACAATAACAAAAAAAAGCATTTTTATATAAAAAATAGGAATAATATTTTTTAGAAACAGCTTTGAAATTTATTAAAAACGATATTTTGTATCAGCCGCGCGTCGGGAGTTACTAATCGGAGAAATCGTCAAAGATTTCGCTACTTAGAGCAGTTTTTCTGATTCTGATAATTTCTTTGGTTTAACTTATTTACTTTATTTTGGTTTAACCAGCATGTTTTATAAGAATTTTATTCAGTTTACACCACTTTTCGTTAAACACTTACTTGTACTTTATGAATCACTGAAATATGTTAATTAAATAAGGCAAATTTTACTTTTCTCTTTCACTGGTATAAAAAAAAATTTAAAAATGACAAAAATAATGTTGCCAAAACACAACGTCAGTCTTTAACCCTTTCAGGGGAAAAGCACCTCCAATGATAAGATGTTGAAATGAATGATTGGCACCGGAATTTCCGACCAAATTTATCTGCAAATAAGAGAAAGCTATTTTTCACATACATAATAAAAGAAAAAGTTTATAATAAAATTCTGGTGCCATTCTCGCTTTAGGAAATTAAATTTAAGTGGTTTCATAGACATACCTCCGCCCCTGAAAGGGTTAAAGGGTTAAGCGCGTATTTCGATTACGTGTCCATAGCGGCCAACTTTTACGCTTTTTTGCTACCACTAAAATTTAATAGAGATTTTCAGGTTCTTTAATCGTGAGATTTCGAGGATCAACACTAGAACGCTCGGAAGGAGTCGATTCGACTCCGGCCACATGATTAAATATCCACTGTGGCCAGGATGTTTTTCATAAACAAAGTTAAGTTTTAGCGACGCATAATCACGCTAAATAAATCAGTTAAATAGTGTGATATCAGTAAATAAATCAGTGAAATATTTTTATAAAACCGGGCGTATTTTCCGGGCGTTCTAGTGCAAAGCGATTTAAGTAAGCGTACAAACTTAATACTGGAATCGGGCGTCAATTAACACAGTTGCGCCATCTTGTGTACAGGGTGATAATCCACATATGCGGGCTTTTCGAGGATAACGAGAAAGACAGGCTACCGCGGTAGGTTCTTCTTTCTTTACAGACCGCTGGAGTCACGTGATGCTCTTTTCGCACACAATCATTGGTGAATTCGAGCATCACGTGACTCCAGCGATCTGTAAAAAAAGAAGAATCGGACCCACCGCGGTAGCCTGTCTTTCTCGTTAGCCTCGCGGGCTTTTAGTGTGACGTCATATATGGCAGGATATCTACCATCAGCGCATATTTTCTAATTCTTTAGTCACTCATGGAACTGAATTTTGTTTACCACATCTATTGCAAAATAATGGCGTTGCGAGCAGTGTTGCCAGTGGGCTACTTTTTTTAAATTCCGATTTCTTGATTGACACCACTTTTTGAAACAGTAAAACTAACTTTGTTTTGGCCTTAATTAATATGTCATTAAATAAGGCATATTTTAGCATTTCAAAAAAGTGGTGCCAATCTGGAATCTAATTTTAAAAAAAGTAACCCATCTGGCAACGCTGGTTCCGAGAGGACCGTCTAGATGCACTTTACACCAAGAAGTTTTCTTCGCCTTGACAGAGACATTAATGGTAGTTCTGGAAATCGACTTACTGTATGTTTTTGGGGTCGCTGAATCCGAATTTGTAACTTCCCACCAAAATTTCCCCCGGCAACCACCCCAAATTTTCGTAAAATGCCCCCAAAAAAAGATTTTTATTAAAAAATCAATTTTCTTTTATTATTTTAGGGGAAAAGCATCTAGAAATTCAGAAAGTAGAAAAAATTTGCAACAAATAAGATATATGGCATTATGACGTGGGATGAACAGGGAGGGGGATCTGCCTCGGAACATGAGCCACGGTGCTGCGTGGACTAAGTTGCACATTTCCACTTAACTACTCACATCGTTTATATTCACCCTTCTTCCTCCCTTCCGAACTTTCCCTATAAGGTTTACTTTAAGTTTTCTGGGTGGCTGAATCCGAATTTTTAACTTCCCTCCCCCCCCCCCCCGCAATCCCCCAAAATAGTTGTTTTTAAATTAATTTTTTTTATTGTTTTAGGGGAAATATATCCAAAAATTCAGAAATTAGACAGAATTTGGAACAAATAGGATATATTACATTATCACGTAGGATAAATGGGGAGAGAGGGGCTGCCTCGGAACGTTCCTCGCGCGCTGTTCTCAAAAAACAAATTTTTTCAAAAAATCAATTTTTTGGGGCGGTTTGCCGGGTCAAATTTTGGTGGGAAGTTACAAATTCGGATTCAGCGACCCCAAAATTATAAAGTGAGTCGAAATCCAGAACTAGCATTAATTTTGCCAGGTAAAATCCCCTATTGCCTGGACTTGCATAACTTAGTGCACGTCGCGCCGCAGTGCATGTTCAGAGGCAGCCCTCCCCCTCCCCGTTCATCCTACGTCCTAATGTCATATATCCTATTTGTTGAAATTTTTCTCTACTTTCTGAATTTCTACATATTTTTCCCCTAAAGCAATAAAAAATTTGATTTTTTAATAAAAACCTTTTCTGGGGGCTTTTTACCAAAATTTGGGGGGTTGCCTGGAGAAATTTTGGTAGGAAGTTAAAAATTCGGATTCAGCAACCCAAAAAACACATAGTAAGCCTTTTTCCAGAACTACCATAAATTTTGCTAGGTAGAGCCCCTATAAGGTCTCGATTGCCTGGACTAATGGTTTTAAGTGAAAATGGGTCAATCTTTTGTAATTGGGCATGTGATAGAAATAGATTTTCTTTTAACCCGCTGAGTGGCAGTGGGATATATTATATCCCACCTAATTTAAACAAGATTCGCACCATAAACTTTCAACTAAATTTTATATTTTTAACTTTGGAGGCGAAATGTTGAAAAATTGCTTTTCCTTATTTTAAAATGAATTTTTTCATTAATTCCGGTGAGAATTCAATATTACAGAGACATTAATGCTTGCCTCTCAAAGGCTTAAATAATATTTGAAAAAATTTTTAAAACCATAAAAAATCCAGTAGACTGAAATACAGTTCACAAATTGTATTTGAAAGAGGATTTGTTCCCTATTCAACGGTGTATATGTTAGAATTATGTGATGTTTAAAGTTTTTAAAAAATGCAGTAAAAAGGAAATTTATTGGTCAGGTTTTGCCACCATCAATGTGTCGCCAGTTTTACTCACGGAGATGTTTATTGATTTATAATTTTGATATCCGAGCTTGAAATTTTATTTATTAGAATATTTTATTTTATAAGATAAAATTTGCGAATAGGTATACACTTAACCCTTAGAGCTCTGCTTGGTGAATTTCTTCCGACATAATTTTAACCTCCAAATGTCACAATGGTACCGGAATATTCGACCAAATTTATTTGAAAGAAATTATTGCATATTTAACTTATAGTGTAGTGTCTACGAGTTGCGAGTGGAGTAACAGAGGAGGTGGTCACAAGATGGCGGCTGATTTTTTACTTTGGGTGGACAGTTTCTGGTTACCTCCGGATCAAACCAAAGCGTTATAAGTAAGCGAACAAACTTAATGCTGGAATCAGGCGTAAATTAACACAGTTGCGCCACCTTGTGGACGGAGTGATAATTCACATACGCGGGCTTTTAGTACGGCGCTTATTTTCTAAATCTCTAGTCACCCATGGTAATGAAATTTGTTTACCACCTTTATTGCAAAATGATGGCGTAGCGAGAGCGGCATCCAAATGCACTTGACACCACGAAGTTTTCTCCGCCTTAACTAATGCACTTCAGTTATTAATCAAGGTGAAAAAAACTTTACAATTTTAGTGGTGTGAGTAAGAAAACAGTTAGGCATCTACCTATAGTTCACACTCCATCCGCTACGTGGCGCATGACCTTGATTGATGTGACTTAGCTCATAACACTAGAACGCCCGGAAGGAGTCGAAACGACTCCGACCAATTGAGTAAATGTCAATTGGAGCCAGAAATTTTTTCATAAAATAAGTTAAATTTAAACCGCGCAGAAATACGTTAAATAAATCAGTTAAACAATTTTAAATAAAAAATCTGGTGAGGAATATTTTTATGAAGCTTGGGGAAAATTTCCGGGCGTTCTAGAGTTAATCTTGCAGTTACTTCTACCATTTAAGATAGGACGCTTACTTATATCGCTTTGGATCAAACTTCCACCAGAAAATTTTGAATAGAAGAATTTGCCTTAGTTAAGTGACTTTTTCACGAAAATTTTCTCTCATAAATATGTTAAAATTTTTATTTGTTTCTAATGGTGGCAGTTTGCCAGGTATTATAATTTTTTTTCAGTAAAACTGAAAGGAGGTTATCTATGTTGTCACTATATTGCAGAAACGCACACAATATAGAGGTCACAATAAAGTGGTGCCAGACAATTTAGAAATACCAAGGAGTGTATACACCTAGATTTTGGAATTTATCTGCATTGAATTTATTTTAAAAAATAATAGAGAAATCGATATACTATAATAATAGGAAAACAAAATATCTCATCGGAAAGGGGAAATTTTAGAATGGAGTTATGAATAAAGAGGAGGAGTTATAGTGTACTGACTACCAGTTGGGAGTGAAGTAACTGAGGTGGTTGTCAGAAGATGGCGGCTTTTTTTCTTAAAAATTGGATGAATAGTTTCTAATTATCATCGGTGCAAACTTCCCGCCAGTATATTTGAATAAAAAATTTCATCTTATTTAAATGCCAGATTGATGGAAATATTTTCTTAACAATATGGTAAAAATTTCTTTTTGTTTTTACTGGGATCAGTTGACCAGATATTATAATCTTTTTCACTGACACTGACAGGAAGTTGTCTAGGTTGTCACAATATGGCGGAAACGCAGGGGCTGACTACAACTAAAATAAACTTCCACCAGTATAAATGAATATCTGTTTTTATTATATATGTTTGAAATTTTGCATTAGTCCCTTTGCGACGAGAGCATTTTGCTTAACTTTTAATCTTTTACCACCGCTTTTTCAAAACTGAAAATTTTCTGTAATTGAATTGCGAAAATGCTCTGATTAAAAAATGGCTAAAACTGATTAAAACTTTCAATGAAAAATAACTGGTGGAAATAATAAAGGATTCTGAAAAAGATTATAATCGTTTTCACTAACACTGACAGGAAGTTGTCTAGGTTGTCACAATATGGCGGAAACGCAGGTAATGACTACCACTAAAATAAACTTCCACCAGTATAAATGAATATCTGTTTTTATTACATAAGTCTGAAATTTTGCATTAGTCCCTTTGCGACGAGAGCATTTTGCTTAACTTTTAATGTTTTATCACCGCTTTTTCAAAACTGAAAATTTTCTGTAATTGAATTGCGAAAATGCTCTGATTAAAAAATGGCTAAAACTGATTAAAACTCTCAATGAAAAATAACTGGTGGGAATAATAAAGGATTCTGAAAAAGATTATAATCGTTTTCACTGGCACTGACAGGAAGTTGTCTAGGTTGTCACAATATGACGGAAACGTAGGTCCTGACTACCACTAAAATAAACTTCCACCAGTATAAATGAATATCTGTTTTTATTATATAAGTCTGAAATTTTGCATTAGTCTCTTTGCGACGACAGTATTTTGCTTAACTTTTAATCTTTTACCACCGCTTTTTCAAAACTGAAAATTTTCTGTAATTGAATTGCGAAAATGCTCTGATTAAATAAGGACTAAAACTGATTAAAACTTTCAATGAAAAATAACTGGTGAGAATAATAGAGGATTCTGAACACCTAACTGGCACGTATAGCGGTCGCTGCTTACCATGGGTTTAATAAGGCGTTTAAATAAGGACGAAATTTCTATTTAAATTTACTGGTGTAAGTTTGCACGGGAGAAATCAACCCCAGCGAAAGCGGTTACAGTTAAAGCTTCACTATTTTAAGGATATGTCGGTTTCTCTTTATTAAGAGTTCCATGGTGTGCTGTGCATAAAGTCCTGTGTAGGACTTTACGCTCTGGAATAGTAATCATATATTTTGGAATATTTATTTTTTCATTTATAAAAGGCTGAGAGAAAATGCAGGTTTTGAGCTCAAATAATTCTTTTTCTTTCACTGTTTCATTTTTCTATCATTTTCTGTTTAATGATATACTAACCCTTTCAGGGGCAAAGTATTTCTATAATACTGGTTCCAATGTGGCATTAACCCTTTCAGGGGCAGAGGAATTCTGTTAGTAAAATGATGAAATAATTGACTGACACCAGAATATTCAAATGAATTTCTTACTAAATAATAAAACTCTATTTTGCACGTTAATGACAAAAACAACATTTTATTAAAATATTCTTGGTGCCAGTAGTCACTTTTGGAATTACAATTAGGTGGCTAGACCCTCTAGCCACCTCCCTTGAAAGAGTTAACCCTTAATTGCATAGTGATCTAAATTTCCATAACCTTTTTATTTTATTTTTAATACATAAATTAAGTTCTTACAACCACTATATTTATATAGAAATATTAATCCTCTAAAAATTACAAAACTATGCTACTAAATAAAGTTAAAAATCTATCTTAAGATTTCTGGTGTCTAATCCTTAATATAAAAATAAAAAACACAATTCTAAAAGAATAATTCATGCAATTAAGGGTTAACACTAGAACGGCGGCGAGGGGTCATTTTGACCCTTGCCGAATGAATACATTTCGATTCGAACCAGAATTTTTTTTATAATATAAGATTAATACATGCCGCACAAAAAATAACTTAAATAAATAAGTTAAACAGTTCTAAATAAAAATTCTGATGTGAAATATTTTTATAAAACTTGAGCAAAATTTCCCGCCGTTCTAGTGTTAATGGATTAATATTAAGTGTTAGTATTAAAAGTTCCACCAGATTCGTCTGGTATAGCTCAGATGGCAGAGCACTGTCGGCTTCAGCCGGGAGATCCCTGGTTCGAATCCTGGTACAGACATTTTTCGCTCAGTTGGAAATGTACATCTAATATGATTTATTTACCAATTAGAATAATTGTGTTAAAATTAATCTAGTGTAATATTAAGTGGTTTAAAAATGAACCACCACCCTTCACGGGGTTAATCCCTTCAAGTGGATGACATGTAATGACATTTTTTAGTACCAGTATTACCATAGTTTTGAAATAGCATTATTTATTTACTAAAGAGTTATATCTTTCCCTTAATTAATCCAGAATTGCTTTGATTAGATAAAGCTAAGATACTATTTAAAATTAGTGGCATTGAAAAACGCATCCACTCTATATCGAACGTACTTTCTTGAAGTGTTTAATGTTCGATATCTATTTGCTGTTCAATTAGATTTTTTTTAGAAGATAATAGACACAATTTTTATAAAACCAAATCATTCAGCTTTTATTTTGATTTTTCTTTGGCAAAATAAGTTCATTCACATATGTATTCATATCATTAATTTTTGTCAGCGTGCCAAATGTTTCCGTGCAATTTAGGTATTAAGAGTTACAGTTATTCTTTTGACGAAAGATATTTTGTGAAACAATATTTTGAAAACTTACATTCAAGACATGTGTGTAAATAGATAGTCTTTCATGATTCAGGCGTTAAAATGTTTAACGGTAATTTATGTTCATATCATAAGACTTAATGTTTTACAATTGAAGAGAAAAATAAATTACAAATATAAAATTAATTAGGATGAATAATACAATTACTCTAGTACGAAAATTTTAAATTTGAGAATAAAGATTAAATTGTTTTGAAAAATTTGGCTTTAACCCTTTCAGGGGAAAGGCACTTCTATTAGTGAAACGCTGAAATGAATGAATGACACCGGAACTTACAAACATATTTATTTGAAAATAAGCAAAAGCTTTTCTTCACGTACTTAATAAAACGAAAATTTTCCAACCAAAATTCTGGTGTCTATGTCCCATTTAGGGATTAAAAGTAGGTGACCCAAAAATGAACCACCGACCTTGAAGGGGTTAAAGAACAATTGAAAATAATTTTTGTTTTAAGAATAAATGCAAGAATCCCACCAGTCATTTTTATTTTACTACTCTTTCTATGCATTAATTTTCGTAGTATATTTATAAGGCATTTGCAGCGGAAATCTAACGCGAAGATTCAAAAACAGCTCGAAACCAGCTGAAACGAATAAACATCTTTTGGATATCTGTTACTCAAGCAACGCACTTTTACTTTCACAATTTATATCATAGTTGCAAGGTTTGTCTATTATTAGCACCAATTTTTATTCAAAATATATACCAGAAGTTCAGAAATGTAATTTTTGTTTTAACCCTTTGAGGGGCAAAGTACGAAATTATTGAATGACACCATAATTTAGAAAAAAAATTGTTTGAAAAGATGTAAAAACTTTCTTTCACGAACTTAATAAAAGGGAAATTTTTCATTGCAAATTTTTTCATTCTGGTGCTATGTGGCATTTAGGGATTAAATTTAAATGGTCCAAAAATGAACCACCGCCCTTTAATGACTTAACTAATAACTGATATTCTGCAATTAAGAAAAATTACTATCTGTAATTTTTTATAAATATTTTGAAAAAATATTTCCCAGACTAGCAACACTACTTTAGATGTTATATTAATTATCAGAAGCACATTCCCAATATTAGCATTTATACGCATCTTGGATACCACTATTTATAAATAGTAGTTTTTTCTTTAATTAATAGCAGAATTTTGTGGCTAAATAAGGTGAATATTACTATTCGGATATAGTGGTATTAAAAAACCTTAAGGCTTAAGACCTATGTAAACATCTTTACTTTCGTATAAAATGATTTTTGTGCATTCTGCAGAAATATTTTCTATAAAACTATTTTTAGAATAATACTTCAGAAATCAAAACTTTCTATCGCTTGAAATATCCATTATTATTGTCAAAATGACATTTCTTTAAATAACATTCAGGAGGTTTTGGGAAATATTTGAATAATTTCAGTTGCGAAAAAATTTAAGGCAATCGTCCGTCAGCGTCATGAAATGTGACATTAGCATTTTTATTACTTCTAACTTTTTTCTTTATGGACATGAAATTATTTTCACGTGATGGACAACGTGATGTTCTGTTTTTTAAGAGACAAAAGTATATTCGTTAATACTATTCTCTAAATCTAATAGCCTCTTACT
The DNA here is from genome assembly GCA_963932465.1 of Maratus speciosus. Lineage (NCBI taxonomy): Eukaryota > Metazoa > Arthropoda > Arachnida > Araneae > Salticidae > Maratus > Maratus speciosus. The sequence continues at coordinate 471,747,221 of OZ010796.1, forward strand.
TCGGGAAAAAAAAAAAAAAAAAAAAAAAAAAACATATTTCATAACCCATTACTGTACGCGTCAAATTTTACGCATTTTTGTTACCAATACAATTCAATAAAAGCAATTGCCTTATTTAAACACAGATTTCGGAATTAATTAAGGCAAAATTTATTATTTACCTTTATCGGTACTATGTCAACTTTCATGTGACATTGGTACTTTTTCGTATTGGTTGTATAGCACTTTGAGGTGACAACTATTTTTGCCAGGTCTCCCGCGTAAATCAGGATTCCAAATGCTCTAGACTCCAAAAATTTCTTAAATAGTCCAGGCAATAGGGAATTTTACGTAGCAAAATTAATGGTAGTTATGGAAATCGGCTTACTTTATGTTTTTTGGGTCGCTGAATCCGAATTTGTAACTTCCCACCAAAATTTCCCAAGGCAACCCCCTAAATTTTGGTAAAAAGCCCCCCAAAAAGGTTTTTATTAAAAAAATCAATTTTTTAATTGTTTTAGGGAAAATGTATCTAGAAATTAAGAAAGCAGATAAAATTTGCAACAATTCAGATATATGACATTATGACTTAGGATGAAGGGTTAAATTAAAAATCCGAATTTTTAACTTACCCCCCAAAAGTTCCACCTCCCGAAAACCCCCAAAATAGTTGTTATTAACTTAAATTTCTTATTGTTTTAGGGGGAAAAGCATTACGAAATTCAGAAACTAGATAAAATTTGCAACAAGTAGGATATATGGCATCATGATGTAGGATAAACCGGGAGAGAGGGGGCTGCCTCGGAACATTCCCCGCGCGCTTTTCTCAAAAACGAAATTTTTTCAAAAAATCAAAAGACGGATGAATCATCAAAAAATTCGATCAGTGGCTACCACATCAGCTTACAGTAAGGCAACGAAAAGAGAGGATCAGCACCTGTGTTTCTTTGCTTTCCTGTAACAGTAGAGAATCATTTTTGAACCGAATTGTATTGGATGACGCGAAGTGGGTACTGTACCGTAAGGTGAAGCGTCAAAGGACCATGTACTGATGTTGCAGAGGGTACTCCATCGACCTAAACAGGAGGACTCCATTCGATAAATGCTTTGCTCAGTGTATGGTTTAATGCCAGGGGAATAACCAACTAGGAGGTCCTCGCACTAAACCAAATGATCAAGGCAGGCCTCTACTGCCAGCAATTGGACAAATTGTGAGCAAAATGCACGTCTAAGCTACCAGGATTCATCAATCTCAGAGGGTTTCTCTTTCAACACGATAAAGCCAGCCCTCATGTTACTTTATGGAATAGCCAAAAATTACTGGGCCTTAGTTGGGAACTTTTACATCAGCCGGCGTATAGCCCCGAATTTCCGCCTTCGATTTATCACCTGTTTTGATCGTTACAAAACGCTTTTGCTCACCGAACTTTCAATGATGTGGAGACTGTAAAAACGACATAACAACAGTATTTTGCCTGTAAAACAGAAGATTTTTATTGGCGTGGGATTACCTTACTGCCAGACTCATGGCAAGAGGTCATACATAATGATCGTGCATGCATGAATTCATAGGTTCTTAACTTTTTGTGTTCTCCGCCTTTCTGTTTTCGCAAAAAATGGGTAGAACTTTTGCACTCACCCAATAGTAGTTCCATGATATACACATATGACTTCAAAAATAAAATGATCAAAGTACAAATTAACCCTTAAATGCGCGATATTTTATTTTGTTTCGAAGAAATTGTGTATGATTCTCTGAAAGGTTTATTACACAGGAAAAATAATGAAAAATATCAGAGATGCACTTTTCATATAACGCGTCGATCTTTTCTTCTGTTGAACATCTGCAATACAAGTAAAAACTGCTGTCGTGTGGCTTTATTACGCTAAAATATTGCAAATTAGTATGTATTTTAGTAAGTATGTCTCCAAATACCTTATTTTATATAATTATTTATTTTATCTAACTTAACCCTTAACCCTTTAATTCCCATGATAGAATACGTTCTAGAAATTTCGTAGTTCAGAGAATCTGACCAGAACGTTTCAGTGTCAACAATCAAATTTAGATTTATTTAAATACGGAATGTCTGTTATTAATTGAAGGAAATATTGCTATTTTAATTTTCTGGTGCGAATTAGGTATATACGAAAAAAAAATCTATTAAATTCAATTTTTTTTTGCATATACGCAAAGCTGCACAATAAAGGGTTAAATATAATCTAACTGTATAAAAGAAATCCCTAAATAAGCAATTTATAAAATATTATAAAACATTTAAAACTATTTCTTGCTAGAAAATTTTCAACATGTTATAAAAATAGATTGTTTCTTTCCAATTTGTTTTCTTTTATTTAGTTCTGTCATTTCTCTGAACACACATCGAAATTAAATTCTTTAGAACTTTTAATGGGCAATTAACTGACTTCAAACAGAATTTTGCGCGATAAAATGGGAAATGAAAGCAAAATAATTAGTGCTTCATTAGAACGTGCCTATTGGATGTAAAGATAAAGTGAATTTCTGAGAAATTTTTAATTTCAAAAGGTTTTAATTAAGCATTTCTGTTCACAATTTTTTTTTAAATATAATAAATATTTCAGCATTAAATTTGAAATATAAATATTTAGTCGTGAAATTATTGAAACAGAATGTGGGAAAAAGGAAATTCGTTCAAGAAAGCATCGGCTTTCTTTTTGAGAAGTTCATTATTACAATTTACTTCATCCGGATTTTCTGAGGATGTATAGTATAGGTATTTTTGAATATATTGCGTGAATAAATGTTTTTCACGTGAGAGGTGAAAAGATCATGCAGCTTGAATTATGGTTATAATTTTTTTTAATAGAAAATTTCGCATAAGTTAATTGTTAAGTCATCAAAAATGGAGTCTCGAATACGAATTAAAATAACGAACGTCTCAAAACCAATCCGATGATTTCTTGAACGAATTTCATTTTTCCCATATTCTATTACAATAATTTTCACAACTAAATTTATATTTTTAATTTAATTCTGAAAAATTTATTTTATTTAAAAAATAAAGTTATTGTGCCTGAATGCGACGCTATTCCCCATAGTTTTGTCGCATTTAAGGTATATTTGACATTTTATTAAAGAAATATTATTTTATTAGGCAGAAAACTATTGAATGCTTTGCCTTTAATTCAAAACTAGCTTGTTTTATTGAAATCGAATCGTTATAGTCCAAGAGCCGATAGCACAAAAACCTATGTTATCAAGCACAAGAAAAGAACCTTTATTTTATGGAAGAGTAGAAGTAGGGGAATCTAATGATCCATGTCTGCCGGAAGTAAAGTGGTGCATAAGCCAAAAAATAATACCACCAGTGGTTCACTCGTAGGTTTATCATTGTGTTTGTCCTACAAACAAAGGTATGAAAACATGGAGATCTGTGAGAAGGAAAACACAATGATAAACCTACGAGTGAACCACTGGTGGTATTAATTTTTAGCTTATGCACCACTTCACTTCCGGCAGACATGGATCAATAGATTCCCCTACCCCTAATCTCTCATAAAATAAAGGTTTTTTCTTGTGCTTTATAACATAGGTTTTTGTGCTGTCGGCTCTTGGACTATTATCACTAATAAATGCCAACAACAAACAATTGTCGCAATTAGGACATTTTTGTTGCATTTTCGGTAGTTAAAACCATAGCTGCTAACTCTTCCGCTTTCTTGTACCCCAAAAATTTAATTGAAATTTTTGCCTTATTTATTTGTCCGATTATGACGATTTAAAAAGGTAAAATTTGCTATAAAACTTTTGTGGTACAAGAAAAGCGTAAGACGTTGGCAGCTATGGTTAAAATTTAAATGAAACGTCGAAAGTCCTAAATGTGACACTGAGTTTTACGCATTTCAATTCATCTTAAAATGTTCATTTAAGTGCTATAAATTTTTGAATTACTTAATAAAAAGCTGAAATACATAAACCTGGATGTTGAATAGATTTATATTGAACTACTTAATATACTAATAACTTTATTTAGGCTATTTCCATGTGAACTTGTAGTGTAAGTCACATGCTACGATTTTTTGTTACCAGTAAGCTAGAATTGAAAAATGTGACTTATTCTATCGGGGATATCTCATTAATTGGATAACGCAAAACAAACTTTAAGAAAATAGCGGTGGCGAACAAGCGTAGCGATTTTCAGCTGTGTGACTTACACTATAAAAACCCATGGAACTAGCCTTTAGTAATAACAATAATAAAGAATAACGTTGAGATATATAATTCTGAATATATTATAACTAAATGATGGAAGCTTCAACATTCATACTTAACACATTTTCAACTTTGATCATGAAAAACAAAATATATAAATAATTATTGACTGATATACAGTCGGACTTCTATTTAACGAACCTCTATTTTGCGAACTTTTACATGGAACGAAGAACATTTTGCAAATTTCTTCGTAAAATAACCTCCAAATAGCGAAGTGCATTCTCTATTTAACGAACATTTTCTTGGGATCTAAATTTTTTTTCTCCCTATTTCGCAAAATATTACTGGACATTTCAAACTTATTCTTTCTTTTAACACATTTTATGATGATCAATGACCAAGACCAGGTCTTACCAGGTACCTAACTCACCGAGAACAGTAAAATCGCTGTGATACTTTGCTTTTCATCCAAGAAGTGCAAACTTTTAATATCCCCTTTTAACCCTCAATGGAGCTGCCCCGTGTCCTTAGAGTCTCCCGTTTTCTAGATTGTTGACCATGATCAGTCGTGTTGGTAATTTCGGTTCTTGTCGCTCGAAAATGTCAAAGCAAAAGTGCTTGAGCATCAAGGAAAAAAAATACTCTTGATGAGGTGGATAAAGACGTGAAGAAAAAGGATGGTATTCCCCCAAACAGCTTATCAACCATAATAAAAAATCGTGATTTTAATGTAAGATCATTTTTTTTAACTGAAAATACAATGCATTTCCAGACAGTGTTTTGTTTCATTCTTATTTCCCTTGCAGATTTCTTTTTGATGGGTAAAATAAATAAAACAAATAGATATAATTTATAAAAAAAGTGCGGTTAATTACTCTTTTAAATTATATTTAGTGTTTATGGACATGTTTTATATAGTTTAAAGTGTCCTAAAAGGTGACTCTCTATTTAACGAATTTTCTATATAACGAACTTTTTTTCGGGATTTAGCGACTTCGTTAAATAGAGGTCCGACTGTAACAAGTTTTACAAAATCCTTTTTTTTTTTTACAGTTTGATTTTAACTCATTTTTGATTTTCATCTTCCGTGTAGGATTTGACTTTTTTTTTTCTCTGAATGGTAACATCTATTTCTGCCGCACCTTTACTTAGAGACTAACTTGGAGTTTTTGATAAAAAAATTTTTTTTGAAATGCAGTTTTATCCATTTTAACTTTTAACTGTTTTCTCTTTTACAATTTTCGTCTTTGTTCTTCTTTTTCACTTCATTGCACTCTTTTATTTTTTTTTTCATACATGCTTCAGTTGTTAAACATTCAGTAAAGTTTGACCCTATTGCTTTTCAATTTTTTACTGAATTTTGATTTGTTCGTGAAACACTATTTTAACAAACAGTTGTAAAAAACATGATACGGATTAGCTTCGGGAAGAGAGTGATTCAGGTTTCACTCCAGTTTATTCTTGAATACAAACTGATCTGGTTTTGCACGTTAGTTTGTTGTTGTTGTTTTAACATGTTTCTTAGCAAAAATTCAAAATCTTCATTACTTATATTTCTATGCAATATTCAATTTTTTTTTTAGCAGACTCATTGCACATTATTGGAGAAGTTGTATTATTAATCTTTATTTTGCTATATTTCAAAACTCGTGCTTGTAGAACTGTCATCAATAGCTGTTCTCTTCCACCACCTTTATTAAATCGTATCTAATTTAAAAATCGGGAAACATATTGCCATCTTCAGCCAGTGTTGCCAGATGGGCTACTTTTTTTAAAATCAGATTCTTGATTGGCACCACTTTTTTGAAATGGTAAAATGTGCCTTATTTAATGACATATTAATTAAGGCAAAAACAAAGTGAATTTTACCGTTTCAAAAAAGTGGTGACAATCAAGAAATCTGAATTTAAAAAAAGTAGCCCACTGGCAACACTGTCTTCAGCAGGAAGATCATCCTTAGTACTTGATACCTTAACAGGAAATCACCAGTAAAAATTCATTTATTGGCAATAAACATGTCAGTGCAATTATCATTCCTAATAGCTAAATTCTTATCAGCCAAGTCATTGGTGGGCAAAGCGTTATAAGTAAGCGAACAAACTTAATGCTGGAATCAGTCGTAAATTAACATAGTTGCGCAACCTTGTGGACGGAGTGATAATTCACATACGCGGGTTTTTAGTGTGGCGCGTATTTTCTAAATCTATTGTCAATCATGGAAATGAATTTTGTTTGCCACATTTATTGCAAAATAATGGCGTAGCGAAAGGGGCATCCAGATGCACTTAACACCACGAAGTTTTAGCTTTCTTCGCCTTATCAAAAGCACTTCAGTTATTAATCAAGGTGAAAAAAACTTTACAATTTTAGTGGTGTGAGTAAGACAACAGTTAGGTATCTACGTGTAGTTCACACTCCATCCGCTACGTGGCGCATGACCTTGATTGATGTGACCTCGCTTTTAATCTTGCGGTTACTTCTCCCATTTGAGATAGGACGCTTACTTATATCGCTTTGTTGGTAGGTGTCATTTGGTGGGTCAGCCAAGTCATTTAATTCATATTTTTGATTTTGAAAATTTTTAACGCGCTGAATGGCATTGGGATAGAATGATTATTCTGGAATAGCACTCCGACTGAATAGGAAAGTGTCTGCTTTTTTATAATTTTTTTTAAAAATACGTATTTTTTATTTTGATCATTTGAAACACTTATTCAAGTACCCGGTCAAAGAAAAACACTACCGAAGGATCATGCTGAGATTCGTAATTTATTAAAGGGTCTCAGGACTCTTAAAGCTCTAAAAATTCCGAAATTTTAATTTTTTTAGATATTAAACTTCTATGTTTTCTGCACATTTTGATATAATTGACATCTTTAAATTCCCATTAGAACAGAAGTTATGGTATTTAGAATTATACTCGCTCAATAGCTGAAGTCGTGTTTCCAAAATTTCGAAGTCATTTTTCTCCAAATGACATTTTTCGGCATAACGCGCACGATATCTCAAAAACTTTTGAATATTTTTTCATAAAATTCTTAAAACATATGTTTCATGTTAGTCTGCATAAACTGAACCTAAAATTTCCCTTTTATTCTGAAAATAAAATATTTTTTTAGGGGTTTATATTGTTGAAATTTTCTAAATTTTGCATTAGCTAAATACAACTTTGTATTAAAAATATAAAAATGCTTTAAATACAAATTTATTTAGGTTCAGTGTAATTATTATAATCTGAGGTATCGACATTTTCATTTTAGGTGCAAAATTTATTTTGTAATCGTGCGGATAAGCCGTTATGCCGATTTTCTGCTCGTGAAGTGTCTGACAATTTTGAGCCCCCTGTAAATGCTAATTCTGCATCTTGCAATTTTTCAAATACTTGAAATGAAAGAACATACTTGTATCTTCCATTCCCATTTAAAATTGTGTCTTAATATCAAATACATTTCAAGATATTAAATGTTGAAACTGGTCCTTTTTTTTCAATTTTAAGAGTCCTGAGACCCCTTAACTCGTCATAGCTCAATTAAACGCAATATCTGCTTTGAACATAATTTTAATACAATGTATAACAATACTATATAAACGTACCTCAGTTAATCTCGTAAAAGTCTATCACAAAGCATTCAGTTCGAAAAAGAAGTAAACCAGTCACCAAATTGCGTAGAATGTCTTAGAACTATAATTTAAAAACTTGCCGCCTTTTTCCGAGCTTACACTGCAGGTAAATGAAACAGACGTTGTTGACCTAGATGTCCATAATGTTATTTGATCTTTAAAGTTAAAAAAGAAAAGCCATGAACCATATTTGGGATTTTTCGCCACATTTAGGGAATACGGGAGCACTTTATAATAAACAATGTCTATTGTAATGGGAATTTTTTTTTATAAAAAAAGTTTTAAATGCAGAGAAATATTTCGCGCTTTGTTTCTGAATTTCGGATGTCTAATTATATAGCATTTATATACGATTTTTGCGTTAATAAATATAAGTACAGGAGCATTGTCCTTTTAGAGGTCGTCACATTTAGGCAAAATGACCTTATAGTATTGTATAAAGAAATAAATACAGCCATGCAACCCCTCCCGCACCCTCCACACACACATCCACAAAGTGGCCCATGGGACGTTTTTTGTGTTCCTCTGAGATTAAAATGTTTAGTTAAGATGCGTGAAAAAATAATTTACTACAATATAAAGTTCATAATATGAAACAGGATAGTCAAATTGCGGCCCGCCGTGTACCACTAATTTTATATAAAAAAAAAATAGTCGACTTTTGGAATCGCAGAGATTCGATAATTAGATAAGGCATTGATTACTCTAAAATTCTAGTGGTATCCGGCGGGCCACAATTTGACACCCCTGATATAAAAAGACGTTAATTTTCAAGCGTTGTTAGAATTTTCATGTTTTGTACCGGAAGTTCAATTAAATAAGATTTAACTTCTGTCTACGAGGTATCTGTTTTAATTTCTTTACTAAGCTTATTTTATTAAATTTTCTGGTTCGAAACATGAATGAAAAACTAATAGGTTTAAAAAAATAGTTGGAAGGGCGATTAAGATGATAATCTCTCATAAAATTACGAGGCTGATAATTAACACTAGAACGCCCGGAAGGAGTCGATTCGACTCCGACCATACGATTAAATGTCAATTGGAACCAGAAATTCTTTCACAAAATAAGTTAAATTTTAAAAAGGCAGATTTACGTTAAATAAATCAGTCAAATAATTTTAAATAAATATTTTGGTATAAAATATTTTTATGAAACTTGAGTAAAATTTCCCGGCGTTCTAGTGTTAAACAGTTAATTGGAAACGGGCTATTGAAATCATCCTACTTCACAAAACTTAATCCATACTCTTTTCCTTGACCTCAGAGATAATCATAATATTCATAAACTATTATCTTAATATCTAATGAAATTTCTCCATTCTGCCATGGTATCTATTTTAATTTCTTTACTAAGCTTATTTTATTAAATTTTCTGGTTCACAACATGAATGAAAAACTGGTAGATTTAAAAAAAATAGTTTGAAGAGCGATTAAGATAATAATCTCTCACAAAATTACGAGGTTCATAATTAAACAGTTAACTGGAAACGGGCTATTGAAATCATCCTACTTCAACAAAAATTTAATCCACACTCTCTTCCTTGACCTCAGATATAATTATAATATTCATTAACTATTCTCTTAATATCTAATGAAACTTGTTCGTTCTGCCATCTCGAACGTCTACCAAAATATTATTCAAAATATTCTAACCTTGTTATCCGATCTTTATGCAAATAAATTAAGTTATGAAATAAGCATTCTGAAACATAAAGTGGATTTAGGTGTAAAATATATTAAATTTATCTGAATAAATTTCACTTTTTCAGAAATACTTAATATTTTAAAATATATGAATCGTCATTAAATATATTTCCGTATAATTTTATTTCAATGAATGAAAATGGTTAAAGCATAATTTATATGAGGCGTTAAATTTCACAAATTATACATGAAGTTTTAATACAGTAAAATATTTTGTATTAAATTCTACTACAAGTGTAATTAATATTTAAAACTTATTTCAATTCAAAACTCAAAAAAAAAAAAAAAAATTAAGAAAAGTATATAATTTGAAAATGAATTTAGAATGAAAAAAATATGTATAAGAGATTATGAAAATATAATATTATAAAATTAAACGAGAGAAAGTTTATAATTAGAGTTGAAAATAAATTGTCGAAGCTGAACTTGGTAAACCCTGCAGTAATATAATTCAATTAAACGATTACCTTAGACAAATGTTTCGTTGGATACTTTGTTAATATTATTAAAAATAAATAAATAAATAAATCTTTCATCTTTCAGTCTGATTTCGAACAACACAATAATAAGAATATTATAAATAGGAAAAAATAATAAAATAAACACACAAAAATAGAACAGTTTTTAAAATTATTTTCATCAGTGAATGTTACACAATTTAATAAATAAGAGCAATGGGCGCACACTTCTTAAAATTTTCAAGATATACGGAACCACTATTTCAGATTTTAATTATCTGTTTAATATATAACCGCAGAGCTGCCAACTGTACCGCTTTTTTTTTTTTTTTTTTTTGCACCACAAAAATTTAAGAGAAATGTTTGCTCAATTTAATTGGCGGATTAAGACGATTTAAAAGATAAAATTTACTATAAAATTATTGCGGTATAGAAAAGCGTAAGATATTGGCAGCTATGATAACCCACGAACTTCACACTAGTGCGAATTTGACTAGATTTTAAATTGTCGGCGTTTTTTAAAAACTTGCTCTCATTAATTTGCATATTAGAAAGATGTAGTTTTTGGAAAAAAATACGCATCACATTTCTAGTCACCATTATATTTCGTATAGAAATCATGTTTTATATTTTATTATCATTATATTACCAACAAAGTCCTACGCTATTGAAATTATGGAATCCCAAACGCCACTAGAGTGGAGCCGCTGCCATCGAAATAATCAAGGCCAGAGGACACGAGTGTGACGTCATCACTAATCGACCGACTTCTCACTAGCGTTGGAATTCACGCCGGCAAATTTTGAATGGCAATTTTGTTTTATTTTATTTGTGGAATAACTATAATCTTATAAAACAATAATAACTATTTAAAACTAGAACGCCCGGAAGGAGTCGATTTGACTCCAACCACATGATTAAATGTCCATTGGAGCCAGAATTTTATTCATAAAATAAGTTAAATTTAAGCGACGCAGAATTACTTTAAATAAATAAGTTAAATAATTTAAAATAAAAATTCTGGGATAAAATATTTTTATGAAAATTGAGTAAAATTTCTGGGCGTTCTAGTGTTAAACTTACTGGTGAGAATCCGGAATCCCTAAACAAAAATTCAGCCAGATGCGAAATGCCACAGTGCTGCTGAATCTTTATTGGGGATTCCAAATTCTCACCAGTAAGTTTAAATAATTATTATTGTTTTTTAATATGATAGATATTATACAAATAAAAGAAAATTGCTATTCAAAATTTTCCGGAGTGAATTCCAATACTAGTGAGAAGTCGGCCGATTAGTGATGACGTCTCACTCGTGTCCTCTGGCTTTGAGTATTTCGATGGCGAAGCTCATGAGTTAAATTGAAGAATGCCCAATTGCCTTCATTAATCGTAGAAATCACAGCATTTTTCTGAAATTAAATAAAGCGAATAGTTATATTAAAAAATTCTGTCAACACTGCACGCACGATGTAAGAGTTAATGTAAAAAATGAACGTGTAAGTTAAAAAATATAATAAATGATTCTCTCCAAAGCTGAAAAAAATCTTTTCTCTAATTAATTCATACTTGTTAGGAAATCTTTCTTGAGTCCCTGGTAATTATTTGTATATTTTAAAAATATATTTTTTTAACTGAATAAATCAAGCTCATAAATATTTCTTAAAATCATTTTTAATTATTGAAAAAGTTATTTTTTTATTGTTATATTTTATATTCGTGAATGTAGTATATATTCAGAACTGCCAATTGATCAATTTTTGACACAATTATTTTAAAATAAAATTTTATTTTTATTTTTCTCTTGAAAATGTTGCAGACACCTTATCCCAGTGGTTATTTACATTTCAAATGTAAAAACTAACCAAAAAAAAAATTACTGATATTAAAAAAAAAAAAAAAAAAAAAAAAAAAAAAAAAAAAAAAAAAAAAAAAATACGGTTCAGCAGGAGCACTGTGCGTTCCTACATTAATATTTTAATTATTTCAACAAATGATAAATGCTTAATTCTATCGTGTAAATTATTCAGACAATATTTTAATCATTTAAAATTCTTATTCTATTCATTAGATACCAACAGGTTAGCTAAGAAGGTAAACAAAATTATCTTTACAGGAATACCAGACAGCGAATAAAATCAGACAGTACAAGACAAAGTTCTGTGATTAAATAACGAAAAAATTGTTTTCGAAATTAGGGGTATCCATATTATTCTCCTTCCAACGCTGCTGTGCCTAAATGACAAAGCCGAAGTTCTAGTGTTAAATAACAAACAAATTGTGACAGCTAGAGTTGCTTGCTGAATTCAGTCATTACTGCAAAAAAAATTCTGTTATTTATGAAAAAACAAACTATGCACCCAAATTATGTATAGCATGTTATTTTCATTGTTGAAATATACAATTATCAAAATTTCAAAATTTTATAAGGATGGGGAACATGAATTCTGCAATGGGGACAGGATTCTACAATGGGAAACGAAGATTATCTCACAGACATATTTTCAAATATATAGGGTGTCTGTAAAAGATCTGATACATTTTTATGTTTAATAATTTATAAAATAATAAAGACAGATTTAAATTAATAGCATTAACCCTTTCAGGGGCGGGGTACTTGTATTCGTGAAATGTTGAAATAATTGAATGATACCAGTATTTACAAGAAAATTTATTTGTATACAAGTAAAAGTATATTTTCGCATACTTAATAAAATTGAAATTCTCATTAAAAAAATTCGGGCATCAATGAGACAAATAGGGATTAAAATTATGTGATGCCGTGAACGCGTCACCACCCTTCAAGGGGTTTATGGTTAGATAGATTAATATGGTTTCATGGGCTCTGTCAATTATTTTCCAGAATGTGCGTCCTTCGTCCCTCGGAGAATACCAAGACGGTAGTGGATTTCATGCCACGTACGGGTAAACATGTTTTCATTCACAGTGGCTATTGCGGTGTATTTTTATCCACAGCGGCTCTTCTTATTTAAGACACTTCCAGTTTCTGGGAACTTCTTTTTCCACTGCAAGATATTGTTTCTCGATGAAAGTACTTTCTGGTATACTCTTCTGGAATTTCCCTGTTTTTGCGTGATTGATTTCGTTTCAATGAACCACCATAAATTCTGTTCTTTCTCTTATGGTGTTGCCATCCTCCTCAATATCCGATCGAATGAAACATCCAGGGGTCGTACTTGTCCTGAAATTTTACGACCAGGAAATTCTTCGGTACCATTATTATTTATTTATTTTTTTATTTTTTTGTAGGAAATCGCTTCTTAAAGAAGGTGATATTTTTCGCTTTAACGTAGATTTATTTTTCCTTAAATAAATACTGGTAAATTTCCTGAAAATTTTCATGTGGAGTACGATCCTTGAACATCTCATCGAATTAAAATTTAAACAAACACATCAAAAGTAAACATAACATTTCATTATTCAAACAAACACATCAAAAGTAAACATAACATTGCATTCTAATCGTTGCCAAAAACAAAAGAGAGAAACATGCAAGTAATAACACGCGCAGACAGACGATATTTACCAAAGAAAATATATTCAAAAAGGAAAAGAAAATTATCTATCGAAACGTTCACACTATAAAAGAAAATATATGATCTATTCTATGCATAAATGTTATGCAAACCATGCATAAATGTATACATGGTTTGTTTACATATGCATTATTTAATGCATTATTAAACATTAAACCCTTAAATGCGTAGTGATGCATATCTACATCAACTTTCTATTTAATTCTTAGCAACCAGTATATTTATACAGAAATATTAATCCTGTAAAAATTAAAAAATATAAAGTTAAAAATCTATCTTAAAATTTCTGGAGTCTAATCTTTAATATAAGAGTAAAAAACGTAATTAAAATAAATAATTCATGCATTTAAGGGTTAAGTTTTACTAAATAAAAATTTGTATAAAATAAGGTATTTAGATTCATGCTCATTAAAATATTTACTAATTTTCAATATTTTATTTTTTACTGGTATTGCAGACGTGCAACATAAGAAAGGGTTGACGTTAGACCTGGAGCCGGTAGCACAGACAACCACCTCATCGAGTTGGAGGCGGAAATTTCAGAATTAGCTAAAACTTGATCCCCATATTAAAACGCAATCGGTCTGCCAAGTCATATTTTGTTGGAAAAAACCTAAAAACCCGATTATAGCGGTCAACCCATAGGTTTACCTTTGCGTTTTCCTGCACCCAAAGGTATGAAAACATGGCAGACTGGGAGCAAAAAAACACAATGGTAAACCTAAGAGTCAACCTTTAAAATCGGGTTTTTAGGTATTTTCCAACAAGATATGACTTGGCAAGACCGATTGCGTTTTAATATAGGAATCGAGTTTTAGCTAAATCTGGAATTTCAGCCTCCAACTCGATAAGGGGTTGTCTCATGGTTCGTACGCTTCCTTGAATTTTGCAGACCAGAAAATTTTTCGGCACCTGTATTATCTCATAGAAAATCTCTTCTTAAAAGAAGGCGAAATTTTGCGCTTTTAACTTAGATTCCTTTTTTTATAAAAAGATACGGATAGTTGCCCTGGAGAAATAACGGTACCCGTACGAACCATGTGTCTGTGCTGCCAGCTCATTACCGTCTCAATACTCAAGGCCTCCGGACTGATTTCGTGACGTACCAAATGAAGATTAACCCCTTGAAGGGCAAGCAATTGCGTTTGTGTAATGCTCAATTCCCACCGGAAATTTAGAAAAATTTTATTTCAAAATAAGGAAAAGCAATTTTACGACTTTTCTCCACTAAAGTCAGAAAACTAAAATTTCCTAATTTTTTCTGGTGCGAATCCGGATTAATCGTAGGTGGGATAATATATATCCCACCGCCCCTCAAGGGGTTAAGGGGCGGCGGTATATATTATATACCACTTACGATTAATCAGGTTTTGCACTAGAAAAATTTTAAGAAATTTTAGTTTTTTGACTTTAGTGGAGAAAAGTCGTAAAAATGCTATTCCTTATTTCGAAATATTTTTTTTTAAATTTCCGGTGGAAATTAAGCATTACACAAACGCAAATGCTTGCCCTACAAGGGGTTAATCTTCATTTGGTACGTCACGAAATCAGTCCGGAGGTCTTGAGTATTGAGACGGTAATGGCCAGCTCCCGGTCTACGCGTTATACGAAAAATGTATCTCTGATTTTTTTCATTATTTTTCCTGTGTAATAAACCTTTATGAGAATCATATAAAATTTTTTCGAAACAAAATTAAAGATCATGCATTTAAGGGTTAATTTCTTTTTGATTTATTTTATTAACAGTTGGCGTGAACTTGGGAACGTTAATGTGGATGTTATTTATTAAGTACAAAGAGAAGAAATAGTTATATTTTTAACCCTTTCGCTGCGTAAGTAATTCTTCGGGATGAGCGTCTTTTACAGAATTTTTAATCTTTTATCACCGGTTCTTTATAGCAGAATTTTTTTACTATTGTAATCGGGTAAAATGTCCTGCTTAAATGAGACAAAATTTTTGCTACAAAATAACTGTTGGGAATAACCAAATAGTATTAATTGGACGGAAAAAGGCATGCCCGAGTATATCTCGGGTTGCGCAGCGAGAGGGTTAAAAAAGGAAAGGAAGTTTGATTAAATCTATAATTGTGAAGGAGAATTTTAATTTCAAAATGGGGATAAATAATGATATATGACGATTTGTTAATCACATAGTCATATATCTCTCCCACATTCTCTGAACTTCTCTTTCGAACTCATTTAGAAGATTACATTTCTATATATTCGTAAAAATGCATATTTTGTAGAAAATGTTTTTATTTGTGTTTAAAACTATCTCCTGAACCGATGTGCTTCATAGAATATAATTCTTTTTATTAATTCTAAAGTTGATGGTAGAGTTTTAAATAGTTTTCTGTTTTACCCGTTTTACAAACTCATTCAATAATTCTGATCGCTGAAATAAGTCTGGTAACCCTACAACACGGTATTGCAAAACCACTCATTTTAGATCATCTGAGATATACGACTAAAAACTTCTCAGACGAAGAATAACAGGATCTACATGTTCCCCGCCTTTTTATCACAAGTATAATGTGCAGCGACGACGACGATACAAAGAATTTTTGCCGATGAGCCCGGGACCTATGTCCTGCAGCGCGCATATCACATCAGTTTATTAGCATCTTATGACGAGTACAGCGCCATCTGTCGGTCAACTTTTGTATTATTCTTTCGCAAAATAAATTCCCATTGCTTCACGCATACGCACATGAAATATCACGCCATTCTGACCAGTGATTCTTTTTTTTTACAGCCTTTTAAAAGTGAAACTTTAATTACAATCACCCCGTATGTTATATGTAGCACTTACAGTACGGGTACAGGGGAACTCATTATATTATGATCTCCGTTATGTGTTCGGTTATAAAATGGTCTACGGAGAAAAATTGTTCGCAGTCTATTTTAATTATGTTGCTCTATTACAAATACGATGAAATTGATATGCATACAACAATATGCTTGCAGTCGAATATGATTCGCATCACTTTTATCGTTCATTTTCAGGGACGCATAAAAGGTTTAGGATACAATGCCTTATCTCAAGTCTTGTCTATCAGGGTTGATTGCTGAAAATGCGTTTTCGGTTATGGCATGCGTTTTAAGGTTAACTAAATTTTTGCATGCTACGTGGTGTGCATAATTTTTATAGACCATTTACATGCCTACACAAAAGAATTCGTAAGCATTGCTGAGAATGAGCGTGAATTGCTTAAAGGTTTTTTTAATTTGAGTTATGGATATTCAAGCTCTGCTACATTTAGTATACTAAAATACGTTTATAGCATTTAAACAAAATAATATACAGGGCTAAGCAAAACACTGTCGCCAATGCATAGTATTTCCTGGAAGTGGGGTTTTCGTTGCTTTAAGCGGGGTTTTGCCTGAGTAAAATTTCAATTTAATATGTGGCCTACAAAAATCTGTAGGTTATATACAGGGCTGTACAAAAGAATTCAAGTGACTTTCCGTCTATTGGTAAAAATTTCTAAAGTTGAATTATAATCTGTGTTATGTTTTTTTCTAACTAAATTAAATTTTAGCTTACTATACAGAATATATAAAAACATATAGGTCATATACAGAGCTGCACAAAAGAATTGGAGTACTTTTCCGGTTATGTGCAGTAATTGTTCAAGTTTGGTTTAAATATGTGATATGCGTTTTTATAAAAGATTTTTAAAAAATAACTTCTTTATCCTATTAAGCGGCAAAGTTTTGTTTAGGTATTCACGAAGTGTTGGAAAGTGTTTCATAATCTATGCTTTACGCATGATTTTTCTTTCTTGTTATTTATTGAGAGCGTTAAATTTTTATTCCAGTATGTCCGTCCGCTTTAAAAAATGTTTCCTAAGCCTAAATAAAGATAGTCTTAATCATTGAAATAAAATTGATAAGGAAATGAAAATTCATTTTTTATAAATGAAAAACCATTCATGACATCCCTTTCTCATGTAAAAACTATATATTAACCATACATTCATTTTAAATATGACGTCATATTTACCTGTTTTTTGTACTTACTCATATTCAAACTCCTTGTACTGTTGTCAAATATTTGAAAATAAATGCTCGTCCCTATCTGGTTTTTTTCTCAGAACTTTCTTACCTTCGCCGTCAGTTTTTTACAAAAAATAAGATAAATTACAGACGGATTTAAACAAATTGAATATTCGGATGTAAATAAAAAAAATCTGCATTTGCTCTGAATTTTTTTAATTGATATCTTGATTCGTTTTCTTAATTTTAGTCAATTGCTGAAAATTATCATCATTTTTATTGTCACAAGCCACTAGTTGCCATTAGAGAAATAACCGCTTCTTCGCAGCGACGGATCTTACGTTTTATATACCGGGTGAGCAAAAAGTCCGTATAAACTTTAAAAATTCATAAAAACCGAAAAAATAATCCAAATGAAAAACTGTTTGCAGGATTAGCATCTATAGGTTACGGGAATTTTTTAAAGACAGAAATAAAAAATAACTCAAAAAACAGCCGACAGATGGCGCTGGTTCGTGCGATTTCGGTTCAAATATGCAAATGAAACGGTTAAAAGAACTTGCGCTCTTAATCCAGAACTAATTCACGGTTGTGAGCCGTGTACTTGATCAAGGATGCTGAGTATGAAGGATAAAAGCTTTGTTGGTGAAGTTATTTTACGTGAACTAGTTGTATTGTATTGCCTTTTTTTCATTTCATTTTATTCTATTCTATTTTATTTCTATGTTTATTTTTATTTTTATTTATTTATTTATTTATTTATTTTTGCCGGTGGTATTACATAAAAGAAAGGGCTCCCAAATGGTCCGCCAACGGAATACCAATATTATTTTAGAAAAATTTTCTTTTTAGATTTTTCTCACAAACCGCCTCGAAACCACCTTTGAAAGTTAATTCAAGCGCAAACCTACCATAACATTTTCTGTTAAAATTTATTGGTATTCAGTCAGCGGACCATTTGGAAGCCCTGAAAAGACAATTCAATTCATCTTTTGCTAAAATAAATGACGCAAATATATTCTTCAAAACAATCAGAGAGCTTCCTCTATGTTTCCTCACTTGAGTTAAGGGAGACCAAGACTTGTTGCATGGCCCATTTATTCTTCGATATATATATATATATATATATATATATTATTAAAATTCTTAATTTTTTTTAGTTTGTACAATCAGCGCATCTTAAAGTATAACAACATATGAGACAAATTTAAAAATAATAATTAATAGTTTTTATATGAAGCTCAGCAGGACATCAAATCTCTGGACGGTCTTTTAGGCCAATGTCAGACGGACGTCTTTTTGCACGCTTTTTTGCTTACGTATTACCCATTCACAATGCTATAGCATAGTAAATGGGTAATACGTAAGTAAAAAAGCGTACAAAAAGACGTCCATCTGACATTGGCCTTAGACTGCTATTTACCAAAGTGAAACGTTAATCCTTAACCCTTTCCAGCGCGGATTATTTCTGTTTGTAAAATGAAGAAATGATGGACTGACACTAGAATTTACAAGCAAATTTATTAGAAAATCAAAACGTGTTTATTTTCCCGTACTTCATAAAACGAAAAATTTAATTAAATATTCTTAGTGCCATTTGTCAGTTTTAAAATTGAAATTATGTGTCCTTTTTAGTGGACTAAAAAACCCCACTAAAAGGTTAAATGCATGAATTATTCTTTTAGAATTGCGTTTTTTATTCTTATATTAAAGACTAGACAGCAGAAAATTTAAGACAGACTGTTAACTTTATTTGGTGGCATATTTTTAACACTTGCCAACGAAGTTGAAAAGTGATTATGACTTCGGTTTGTCTGGCCAACTTTTTGCGCTCTAACTCTCATAAATATACCCGGATTGTCTGAAATTTTTGGATGTTATTGACATTTACCATAGCACGTTCCCTATTTCAAATGAAGTTTGTAGCATGCTTAGTTCATTTACAGGGACAGTCAAAAGTATTCCGTTACATAACGAACAATTGGAAAAAAACGTTTCAATTGATTTTTAATGATGTTACACGCTTTCAAAAATATTAATATTTATATGCATTGATGAAGTGCATTAAAATATGCATTCTGTGGAATATGCGGTGCAAAGAATAGTTATTATTCATTTACAGGTTCACACAAAATAATTCCGTTACATAATGATAAGGAGTGGGGGGAATTGTTTGCGGCGTATTTTAATTGTGTTAAAATATTTCATATATAATGAAATTGATACACGTCGCTGAGGTTTACTATAACTCATTTCATGTATAATACGAAGTGCATAACAATTACAGGGACACACAAAAGATTTCAGATACTATATTGTATCAGAAGTGCTGTGCATTAGCGATGATTGCTGGAAATGCATTTTTAATAATGATATGCGCTTTTCTTTTTCACTATATTTATGCATACTATACGGTGTATATAAATGCTATAATTCATATACAGAGCTCCACAAAAGAATTCGTAAAGGTTACTGGGTATGAGCGCAAATTGCTTAAAGGTGGATTTCTAATGAGCTATGCATTTTTACGCTGAACTGCATTAAGTTTACTAAGAAATGTTTGTAGAATATAGATAAAATGATATACAGGGTCACGCAAAGAATTAGATATATGGCCGTCTATACATGATAATTTCTAGAAATGTTATTTCAGTAGTTTTAAGAGTGTTTTCGTTTGAATTAAATTTTAGCTAAATAGTGGCGTGTAATAAAGGTACTAGGTAAGCTACAGGACTGTACAAAAGTATTCAAGTATGTTTCCATCTATTAGTATAAATTGCTGAAAGAGAAATTTCAACCTGTTATGCATTTACTTGCTAACCTAAATTTTCCCATTGTATAGTATATATATATATACCTACAAATCAAATACAGGGCTGCTCAAAAGAATTGGAAAACTTATTTGGCTTTGGACAGTTACTGCTGGAATCAGTTTATTAAACGTTTTATGTGTTTTCTAAAATGTTTACTTAGTTATCTTATTTACCTTATTGCCGTAAATAACGACGCTTTGCGAAAACATTCATTGAGTATTGAAAGTGTTTCATAATCTATGCTTAACGCCTGATTTTTTTCTTTCTCGTTGTAATTTTTAAAGAATCAATATTTCTATATAAATATAGTGGTTACTAAGGACTTAATTTATTTATTAAAAGTTAAATAAAAAGTGACGCTGATTTACATCACTAGGCATTTAACCCTTTAGTGCGCAGCTTTGCATATGTGCAAACAACACTGTTTTGAATTTAATAGGTTTTTTTTATTCGCGTATACCTAATTCACACAAGAAAATTAAAATAGCAATATCTGCTTTAATTAAAAAACAGACATTCCGTATTTAAATAAAGCGAAATTAACCATTTAAACTTTCTGGTATAATGTCAGATTCTCTGAACTACGTAATTTCTAGAACGTATTCTATTATGGGAATTAAAGGGTTAAAGGTTAAGTTTTATAAAATAAATAATTATATAAAATAAGGTATTTGGAGACATACTTATTAAAATATTTACTAATTTGCATTATTTTAACGTAAAACAGCCACACGATAGTAGTTTTTACTTGTATTGCCGATGTGCAACAGAAGAAAATATTGACGTATTATATGAAAAATATATTTCTGATTTTTTTTCATTATTTTTCCCGTGTAATAAACCTGTGAGAGAATCATATATAATTTTTTCGAAACAAAATAAAAAATCGCGCATTTAAGGGTTAGCCCTCTCGCTGCGTAATTGTTTTAATTTAATTTAATTTTAAGCTATGAGGTATTCGCTACAGCTTTTGCCGGCATGACCTCAAATGATCTCAAAAGGGCGTTATTTCCTTGGAACAACCTTCCTTCACGAGGAAAAAAGTCAGAACCGTAATTGTTTTATTAAAATAGTTTAAAAAAAATTAAAATAGCTTCTGTTGCCACCGGTTTTTCAAAACAAATATTTTTGTCTAATTTAATCGGGAAAATGCTGCGATTAAATAAGGCAAAATTTACAAAAAAATAATAATAGTAATAATAATAACTGATGGGAATAATCAAGAAGGATGAATTACACGGAAAAATGCATGCCTGAGAAAATCTCGGGTTGCGCAGTAAGAGGGTTAAGAGTTAATTTAGAAAGAAATAAGAAAGGGTTATGTATAAGGGCACAAAAAACTTACCTGAGTGAAAATTTGAAGTGGCTTTCGTTTGATTGCTTCTTCGCTGCTGACGCTGTTACGGGTGAAGGAAGACGCGAAAAGTTACACGTGGTATAGCTAGTAACACGATAGCTTGAAAATTATCGCCTATGGGCCAACATGTCCCAGTCTCCACTACGTCGTTGCATTATATTCTGATTTGTGCATTTCGAGGTGTGTTCTATTTCTTCTAAGTGGTTTCTTTAACGTTTGTGCTTCATCTAATATAAGAAAGAATGAAGAAATATTACAAAATATCAAAAATGAAAGCTGGCGAAATGTACAAGAAAAATCGATCATACTTAAAGAGTTTTGTGCAATATTTAGAACTAAGTAGTATAAGAATCCTGCTTCGCAATAGTTTAGTTTGAAATATTCTATTGCAGACAAAGTTACAGACAGAACAATGTTATATACATGTGTCATAACTATCTGTAAAACAGATGTGTCTAGAAATACGAATGGAAAATAGCATCTGTAAAATTTAAAAACCGTATATATAATACTGGTTTAGTTTAATGCTGATAACAGCACCCGACTTTACTGAATTATATAGAAGTCATCAGGTAAATTATTTCGTTTCTATTTTTGTTTTTATTAGCATAAAGTTCTAGCATTCCTTAATTAGAAATGCACTTTTTAAAAAGTACCTTATGCTTTGAGTGACATAGAAATGATCTAAAATACGCATTATAGAGTGTTTGTACTTTAATTGATTGCGCAAAAATATAAAAAATTCGGCTATTAAAAGTAAAAATAGATTGTTAGTGTGAAGAAGAAGTATTTGACAAAGATTTCAAATTTGAAAGAGTGATGCCATGCTCCTAAAATTTTCTAAGGAATTTACACATCTTTAGTATACGATTGTTAATGTTATCATATTAATTTCATAAAAGCAATATTAATTATAAAAAAATTTCAACATTTGTTAAATTCAACTGTTACATTTCAAAGGCATAGCTGCCAACTTTTAAGCTTTTTTGCTACCAGTAAAATTTAGTATAGATCTTCGCCTTGTTTAATCGTGAGATTTCGACGATTAAATAAGGGAATATTCACTATAAAATTTTAGTGGTAGGAAGAAAGCGTAAAGGTTGGCAGCTATGCAAAGGCCATTTTTTTTTCAGATTTTGTTTTAATTCATTGGTATATAAAATAAAAACTTTTACTTCCCATACCTTGAAAAATTATGCTATACAGGGTTCGTACGAGTCCTTGAATTTCCAGACTAAGAAATTCTTCGGTACTAGTATTTTCTTATAAAAAATCTCTCCTTTTAAATAAGGCGAAATTTCGCGTGTTTAAACTAGATTCATTTTTCTATAAAAAATAAATAGATAAATAAATAAAATAAATAAATAAATACTAATAATTTTCCTTGAAAATAACTGTACCCGTAAGAACAGTGTTATATCAATGAAGTTATGAATGAAGAGGAGGAGACATATAGTGTATAGTCTACGTGTTACGAGTGAAGTAACTGAGGGCTTGTCACGAGATGGCGGCTGACTTTTTACATCGGATCAAGAGTCTCTCATTATCGCCGGAGCAAACTTCCACCACTAAATTTTGAGTTGATATGTTGCCTTATTTTATTAGCTCTTTTATGAAACATTTTATCATAAATATGGTTAAATTTTCAGTTTCTTTTTACGGGTTTCATTTTGCCCAGGTATTATAATATTTTTCACTGACATTGACAGGACTCCAGGTTGTCACAATAGGGCGGAAACGCAGGGGGTGGCCAAAGCGTTATAAGTAAGCGAACAAACTTAATGCTGTTATCAGGCGTAAATTAAAACAGTTGCGCCACCTTGTGGACGGAGTGATAATTCACATACGCGGGCTTTCAGCGTAGCGCGTATTTTCTAAATCTTCAGCCACTCATGGAAATGAATTTTGTTTGCCACATTTGTTGCACAATAATGGCGTAGCGTGGGGGGCGTCCAGACGCATTTGACACCATGAAGTTTTCTTTGCTTTATCTATCATAAGCACTTCAGTTATTAATCAAGATGAAAAAAAATTTACAATTTTAGTGGTGTCAGTAAGAAAACAGTTAGGTAACTACCTGTAGTTCATACTCCATCCGCTACGTGGCGCATGACCTTGATTGATGTGACCTCGCTTTTAATCTTGCGGTTACTTCTCCCATTTAAGATAGGACGCTTACTTATATCGCTTTGGGGGGTGGCTACCGCCGAAGTAAACATCTACCAGAAAAGAATAGTATCTGTATTTGCCATTATTTTTGACTGTAAGATTGAATTAAAAAGGCGTTTTAAATAAGGGAAATATTTACATTTATATTTACTGGTGGAAGATTGCCCCAGATTTAATAAATCCCATCTTAAACGATTACAGTTGAAGCTTCACTATTTTAAGGCTATGTCAGTTCCTTTCTATTAATAATTCCATGGTTATATCCACCTCCCCCCACTCCTCGTAAAAAAACAATATTCGATCATTATTGGGTATATCTTAGTTGTATTTTGGGGACCTTGGTTAATATTACTATGAAATAAGCTCCCAATATTGTAGTGTTTCTTTTTTTCTAATGCTTCAATATTGGCAAGATATATTTAGCAAGCCTGCAGTATTAGCACTGTATTCGATATATTTCGAACAAAAAATTATTTTTTTCTGAAATAATAGGATTTTATTGAAAAGATTATTAACGTACAGCATATACATAGGTAGTACATAACGTTGTTATAGTGTTGCAAATTGCGTATGTTGTTTTATGCTCGTTGAAGAAACAGACTTTTATTTAGCAATATTTTTGACTAAACAGTCACTTTTTGGATGTTATTGTTTTTGTTTTCCTTTGACTTTATTCTTGCTGTTATTTATATTTATTGGGGAAAAAATTTGGATTTAGCATTAAAGAGGTTTGTAAGTATTCAAATGTAGAAAAAAAACTTTTATATTATAAATTATTTCAAATTTTTGTCACGATTCAATTTTTGCTCCTTTAAGTTATAATTTTTTGAAGTTGGTATTTTGGTGTTTCGCGAACAACAGAGTTAAGACACCTTCCTTAGAAACGACTAAAATAAATGTGCAGAATTCAATTATTATGCTAAATTTATTAAATTAGTAATGTTTTTGTTTCAGAATAACAATCATTATCTGAGTCAAATGTTGCTTGCGTCTGGCCATGTGATTGTATGTACGCATATAATTTGACCACTAGAGTTATAATTTTAAATGTATACTGATGCACATTTTTAAATTCGGTAATAGAATTTTACCAATTTGTTCATATATTTGCGATTTCATCTTTATTATATTTCTATCTTGGGAAGGCGGAATGTCGGCACCTTACAGACGTTGTAATTAGTGGTTAAAATACAGCTAAACAGAAAGACTTCTGAAAATTTCTTTTCTAAATTTACCAATTTTCTGCCGTTAAAATAGTCCAGTGCTCATACGACATGAGATATAATTTATTTTTGTTTTTCTCTACCAAATACAGGGTGCAAATTATACACGAATTAATGAAGGTAATTAATTTTTCACGTAGTTTTTAATTAAAAAATTATGCAACATAGTATAATAGCCAAGCACCATATCAATATAGATTGAAAAAATAATAATAATTCGCAATTATATAACCATAATTTAAGGAGTTTTTTTAACTGAGATTTAGACTGTAGAGTTGTGTGATATTGCAAACTGTATTTTATAGTCAACAAGCTGTTTCCGTGACTTGTGCTTGCCAGAGTGGTCCAGGATAGTTCTGTTGGTAAATTGTTGGCAAGTTTACCCTTTCACAAAGGTTTGGTCTTGATGTGAATGTCTATCAGTGAATTAATTTTTATTCTATTCGTATCAATTTTTGATATCAAATCCCTGTAATACACTTATATAGTGTGTCCACGTATAAACTGACCGACCTTTATTTTCGCAACCGTTGGTCCTAGATGCATACTTCCAATTACAAAAATAGTTTTAAAAAAGTAAAGAATTATTTTTAAAGCGATTTGGGTCAAGAAAAATATTTATTAAAAAATTACGAAATTTAAATTTTTATACGGTCCCCCGGTCCTTTAAGTGATATTTAGTAAAAATTTACTATGACACTAACAAGTAAGACAGGAAAAGTCCCATTCATCTAACATTAAAATTGACCGAGTTATGAAACTTTGAAATGCATGACAAATATCACTTTTTTGCATATCAAAACAGATGATTTCGACAATGCTTTCAGGGGTCGTATATAAAATACTTAAACTTATTTCAAGGTATCTGCGGGTTTGAAAGAAATCGTACAACTATTACGATTGAGTAAACTTTATTAGTTAAATTTCAGATTAGTTAAAATAATTGTATTTTAACATATGTTGTATTTTATAAGGATTTGAGGCTATGACTTCTTTTAACAAAAACTATGTTATTTTCATAAGGTTTTATTTAACTTGCAACGATCGTCTTTCCAGTTTAAAATTTGTACTCGAACTTTAACTGACTTTCAAATGTCCGATCGAAGTTAAAATTTTACATACTGACTTAAATCCGATTATAATGTAATACTATTATGATTTTCGACGCTTACCATCTTATACGTACTTATATTAGAAGATAACATAAAATAATTCGGATAGATTACCGTCAACATGTTTAAGAAATGGTTTTAGATTAGATAACATAAACCTGCAATGGTTGTGTTTTTTAACTTTTATAATTACGTTTTATGTATTTTTTAACGCTGAATAAAAATAGTACCTTTACTTTTAACCATCATGTCAGGATTTTTCGCAAATCGTAAATTTAAAGGATAAAAAACAGCGAAAAATCTGATACTAAAAAGTAGATGTAAGACATTTTTATTCAGTTTAATTTTATTTAATTCAATAATTTATTCAATTTTGTGACTTATACTGGGTTTCTTACAGCTAAACAGCAGAGGTGTTCGATGAGGTTGGGGGGGAGAGGAGGATCAATTTTAACTTTGAGCTTTTTAACTTTGAAATTTGCGATTTCAGAAAAATCCTGACGTGATGGTTTAAAATGAAGGTCATTTTCGGATTCAGCGCTAAAAAGTACATGTGTATCAATTTTCAAAAGCTAAAAAACATGGCACAATCCAAAATTTGAAAGACGGTGTAATCTAACAGCATTTTAAAATATGTATCATTTTTGTAAAGAATTGAGGTTGTTGTTTTTCATCCTTTTATTTAACAAAAATTCTGTTATTTTTATCCTCTTATATGTTCAGTACAAATTGTATATTTTGCAGTAATATGTCAGAATGATTAAAGATCTCAAAGTTATATTGCAATGCTAATTTTATTCTCAACCATTTCTTTAATATATCTGACGATAATTATATTTCTACTAAATTTGTGAATGACCCCTAATTTGTAGCAAAAAATATGCTCCAACTTTAAACAGCTATTACTCGGTCAATTTTAATCGTAGACTAACGGGACTTTTTTTGGCCTTACTTGTCAGTGTAACAGGAAAATTTTACTAAATATAACTTATAGGACCGGGAGACCGTATAAAAATTTAAATTCTGTAATTCTTCGCTAAATTGTTTTTTCGCTTCAAACTTTTTTTTATCTTAACTCTGCACCTAATTTTGACCACTTTTGTATTTGGAAGTATGCATCTAGGGCCAACGGTTGCGAAAATAAAGGTTGGTCAGGTTATACGTGGACACACTGTATATTACAACCTACCACACCTAGTGTATACTTAAGATGCTATGGCGACTAGGGTGGTCACAAGAAATCAATTTTCGAATTTTTTCGGGGAGACCCCCCAAAAAGTTGCCAATTGACTAGAAAATGAGATTGGCTAAGTTTCAGCTCATTTGGATAATATTAACCCGTGCTTCATTGAGGTTTAAGTTTGAAAAAAACGTGATTTTTCGCAAAAAAAATGCTTTTTTTCCTTCATGAAATGAATACAATTGAACCTAGAAACATAATGCAGGTCTCATTTTATAAAAAAAAAGTTTTGCTTTGAAGAACCACACACCATTTTTTTTTTCTAAAAATGTATAGTTTTAAAAATGTGCGCATTTTTCAGGACCAGACTTCACCTGAATTCTAAAAATTGACTTTTTATGAAAAAGCGAAAAAAAAAATTGTAACATTCCATTTCATCTGCTTTCCACCTTTTGTTTTTCTTTTTTTCGTTTTGTGAAGTCCAATAAAGTGTTTGATTAAAAAAAATTCCAAAGAAAAGGAAAAAAAATCGAATTTTAAACTGAAAGAATTTTTTAAAAAAAGGGGGGGCAAAGGAAGTATAGAAATGAGAGCAAATAATGTTCAATTGCATTTTATTATTAAAGTTGTGTTACAAGAAAGGAGGCATAATAAAGAAAATAAATTATTTTCCCTTACAACTGTCACGTTAACCCTTTCCGGCACAGAAAAATTCTGTTCGTAAAAGGATGAAATGATTGTCTACCACGGAATTTACAAACGACATTTTTAGAAATTAAAATCACATTACTTTAACCTTTCATTGTAAAAGCAAAATTTTATTAAAATATTCTTCGTGCCGTTTGTAAGTTTGGAATTAAAATAAGGTGGTCCCGGCGTGGGACACTGCGCCGGAAAGGATTGAAGTGGTAATGGTTTAGATAAGGTGGCTTATGTTGACTTTTTATACCAAAGTATTATCTAAAAATGAAAATGCAACTTAATCCGAGTTAAGATACCAAAGGCGGTTTGTCATTTTAGCAAGTGCTTTGTCTGTAACCTATTTATCAAATTTTCTGTAGTGAACAAGTGATTTTATTATTTGCAGGTCTTGAATTGGGGGCTAAAGTGGCAGTGAAGTATTGAAGCACGCTTTTGCATAAATATTAATTAAAAATAAGAAAAGATCTCTGATACCTTCTTTTTCTAAATTTGTTATTGAAAGATGATCCCTGAAACAATATATTTTAAGAGAATGAATGGCCTGTGCCTCCATCCATCTGACATGATTAAAAGTACCAGGTGCTTTGAAAAAAAAGTCTTTTGCAGGAAGGGGTTCTATAAAAATTAAACAAAGTTGGATAAACTCTTTATAATCATCCCTGAGCTGTTAATTTTTAAGAGTTCCTGTAAGAAAATTTGAAATTTCTTCTGAATTAACTATTTATACCTAGTATTTCATCTTCACTAACATTTGTATACTTACTCTGATTTAATTAAACCACCCAATCAGAATTTTTTTTTTTAATATCTGGCTGAGGGGCAGTGATTGTGCCCATTTTACAATCAAGAACAGCTTTCTAAATTATGCTGGCGGCATGGTAAATACAGAAGACTTTTCCTTTAACAATTGCTATAGAAAAATACAGGTTAACTCTGAGGCGACCTGTGTTTACTGCAGTTGTATCAAAAAATATTGCCTGGATTTTACCAACTTCCTCCCACTCTTCAACTGCTGAAAATACAGCTTTCGTCTGAATTATTCCGATACTATTTTCAAGTTGAGGAACTCGTAGTAACTGTTCTTCACCCACACAACTAATTAAAACTTTTATCCACTCTACATTTTCTTTATTCAAAAAATGGTGAAGCAGTTTTCCACCCCAGTGAACAACAGTTCTCTCTAAATGGAAATTTTAAAATCTGTTTTTGATGAGCTCAGTTTTTTGTTTACGCAACAGTTATTTGCAGAGTCGATGTCTGTAGTTAGCTAGTGGATGTATTCTAGCAGCTTCTCTGGCGTTGAGTTCATTTTGCGAATATTATAAAATAAAATACATAAAACTTGACAATTACTTGGCTGCTTACTGTCGATGTTTTAATGAGACATGTGGCCAATTTAAAAAATCTTACATTTCTGCCATCATATCAAGAGGGGGAAGGGGTTTTACGGAATGTTTCGTCAATTCTAAAAATAGATAACCATAACAGATAACAAAAACAGCCTTGTAATAAAAAGAGAAATTCAGAGGTTCAACTGCAACACAAATCGAGAAGCTCTTTCTTACTAGACACAGAACTAGATAACTAATGATCAATTTTAATTCGTGAAATATTTTTAAAGTTACAAAAATTGTTCACTTACTTTGCCTATTAATAAAAATGATACAAAAAAATTATCAAAAGTAATAAAATTTTTAATTTGTCATTTTTTACCTATGTTTCAAAAATGCAGAGTTTGAGGGTATGGTTCACTAGATGTCCTGAAAAATACTAAATGTTCATTAAATATAAGTTTTCATGAGAGTAAAAGTTCAAGGCAACAACAGTTTCTATGAAATAAAACAAGAATCAGGTTTCTAAGACAAATATTTTTCACGTAAGGAAAGAAAAACGACAATTTTTTGCCAAAAATTGCAAATTTTCAAGAATTCAACCTCGATGAGGCACGGGTTAATATTACTTATTTGAGCTGAAACTTTGCCAATCTCATTTTCTAACTAATTGGCAACTTTTAGGAGGGTCCCACCGAAGAAAACGTTAAAAAAAATTTTCCCCATGTTGCTTGTGACCACCCTAATGGCGACTTTCTCAACAGTTTCGAACAGAGTTTAAACTTTCTCATTTTGCTATTCCTAGCCTGTATTATATCACAATACTTTTTTTTTTCTAAATTATCTATACTTTATTATGCTCATGGCATCCAAGTATTATCGACTTTTTCTTTAACCCCTTAATCGTCGCGCCTGAGAAGTGTCGAATACATTTTTTAAATTCTGATTGTTTGATTGCCACCACTTTCTTCAAGTTGAAATATTCTCTTCGTTTAATGGCAGATAAAATGTCGAGAGAATAAAGCCAACTGCATTCTTTAAAAAAACTGGTGGGGATAAAACAATCTGAATAAAAGAAAAGAAGCCTGCACCGCCCGTGACAGTCACGGGCGCGACGATTAAGGGGTTAATCTTAAGAGCCTACTTCAGTCAAACGAAAACACGCCTTCGCTAATGCTAATCCTATGGAAGAAATTTATAAAGATATCTCGGTCGCATTTCAATATTTTTAAATGATTTTTTTATGTATTGGATAACTGAAATTGATCTGTATGCAGGCCATTTTTTACTTTTTCGATTTTGATGGCAGATTTTCTATATAAGTTTTTATATTGATGCTTTTACTTTCGAAACCGGTTTCCAAAATTAAAGTGTCCTCATTGAAAATACCTGTAAAGAAAATCGAAAACGTAAACAACGATCTTTGTACAGATCGATATCAACTATTCAATGCAAAAAAAAAAAAAATCCTTTAAAAATATTTAAATTCAAACGAGATATTTTTATAAATGTCTTCCATAGGATTAGCATTAGCGAACGGGTCTTTTCGTTTGACTGATGTAGGCTCTTAACAGCTTTTTTCTTAACCCCCACCCAGCATTATTGTTTTATCAAAATGGGTTCAAAAATTGCGCAATTTTTTTATTACATATTACAAATCTACATATATTTTAGAGTTAAAATACGTGAAAATTTTTTGTAAAAGATTTTTTTTTCAACATAGAATTGTATTATGGAAACAAAAGTTTGTCAAAAAGAGCGTCTTTTACAGAATTTTTAATCTTTTATCCCCGGTTTTTCAAAACGTAAATTTTTGAATAATTTAATCGGGAAAACGCCAAGCAAACTTTACAATAAAGAATAACTGGGGGAATAATCAAGGAGAGTTAATTAAACGGAAAAAATGCATCCCCGAGGAAATCTCGGGTTGCGCAGCGAGTGGGTTAATAGCTAACCTAATAGTGTTTATGACTTCGGATTGTCTGTCTGCTGTCTATCTGCTGACTGCCCGTAATATGTAATAAAAGAAAGTTGCTATTCAAAAATTTCCGGTGTGAATTCCAACACTTGTGAGAAGTCGGTCGATTAGTGATGTCGTCAAACTAGTGTCCTCTGGCCTTGAGTATTTAGATGGCAGCGGTTAGCTACAAGCACAAACTTAGTATCAGTGTTGCCAGATTGGGGACTTTTTTGTCCCCAGATTGTTGACTGCCACCGCTTTTTTGAATAGAAATATTCGGCCTATTTAAAAATAGATTAAAAAATTCTGAAAAATAAGGCGAATTATACTATTTTAAAAAAGTGGTGATATTCAAATAATCTGAATTAAAAAAGCCCACAATCTGGCAACACTGCTTAGTATCTAATATAGTGCAACGGATATGCTGTGTCCATTAAAGCACCTGGTAGCAACTCCTAGCAGTTAAACTGCTCAGTTTCTATCTCAAACACAGGATACGGGGAAACAGTGTATCACAAACTTGTAGAGCTTTTTAGTTTTAGTATGAAATGATGTCTTTGATGAAACAATAAGACTATTAGAAGCTCTGAAATATATTTTCTATGTCCAGTAACCAGTTTAAATATTCTAACAGCACGTAGTAATATGGTAAATGCATAATTTCTATTATAATAAGTGTATGTAATCAGCGTATTAAAATAGAGTGTACATTGTTTACATGTCTTAATTTTATTGGAAACGGGCATCTATGTTATAATGTTACACTAATGCGTACAGTTATAAAAGCTGGTGACTGGATATAAAAGAATTACATTTCAGGAATTTCGTTAACCCCTTAACCTACAATGACGGGCATAGCCCGCGTACGATGATCGAGCCAGATGTAAATTCTTCTTACCACTAAAATTTCACAGTAAATATAGCTTAATTTCATCGTCGAAATTCCATGATTAAACAAGGCGAAAATCTCTATTAAATTTTAGTGGTAGCTATGGATTTGCCAAACCGTGGAGCTGTTAAAAGTAAATCGTAGGTTAAGGGGTTAACATTGTTTTTAAATTCAAGATATCATTCCATGCTAAATAGAGGGCGCCCTACAACTTTGTATTTTTCATTTTTCTCGCCTTTTGTATCAGTTTCGAGATAGGAACGTTAACGCCGAGGTTTTCTGCTAGGAGGGAGGAGGCTGTCAAGTACCTTACTGTACTATGTAATCTCATTTTATTATTTCTCACCACGTTCGTACTTGTGGCTAACTGATTTCATGGAGGTTACGACCCGCAGTTTAAAAACCGTTGAATAGATCCTATATCGATTATAGAAAGATTTTTGGATAAAAAAAATTACCAAAAATGTATTTTTTATACATATTTGCTAACTGTATACAAAGATTAAATTATTACACAACTTATTTAGTTGTTATTAATTATTAAAAAAATGTGCTTGTAAACCTTGTATAGTGTTCGTTGTGTAATTTTGAATTAACAGTTTTTACTAATCTAAACTCTGTTTGAAATGCAAAATATACTTTTAATCCGTTTAAATATAATTCGTACATAAAATTTACATAAAGCTGAACAAAATTGTTAACTTAAAAAATTTATTTGCAGTTGATCGAGTGAGAAAATATGAAGGTCTTCGTTCCACTATCCATTTTTTCTGTCATGCTAGTACTTATTTCTGCAGTTCAGGCAGGTGAGATATGAAATTATGTTTCTGATGCAAAGCAAGAATATTTTTAGGGTTTACTCTTCCTTATTTTATGCATAACTGTATATTTTTTACAAAGATTACAAATAAAAATCTATTTGCTAAAGCTATAGAAAAATAAAAAAAAATATTTGTATAAATAATTTATACGAATATTTGGTAGATTACATTTACAGATAAAACGGAAGTTTATTAGGGTTTTCCATTTCTATTTTATACATATTTGTATGTTTTTTACAAAGATTACAAATAAAATCTCTTTGGTAAAGCTATAGAAAAATAAAAGAATTGATTTGTATAAATAATTTTTACGAATTATTTTAGGTTACATTTACAGATAAAACGGAAGGGTATAATTAAACTAGAAAAATATTTTAAAGTCATTATAAATTTTAATCAAAATGTTTTACTTTCATTTTAAAACAGAGGAGGTGTTTTGCTGTTATTTTATGATATATAGAGGAGAAGGTCCAAATACCGGTTACTAGGTGTTCTGAGAACTGAGCGAAGCGCAACCTAGCGGTGATAGGCAGAGTTTGGAACTTTAATTGAGAGAAGAAAGTTACGAAAAGTACGTCGCTGAAGTCTGTGTCATTTATAAATAGTAAATGCAAAAGTGTCGAATCTACGTAATCTGGTACATCAAAAGTTTTTCAGATATGCGTTTCTCATTTTTTAAAAGTATACTGATCGTATATTGGCCTGAATTGTTGTTTAAGTTATTCTCTAGACATAATTAGCTCTCAATTGCCACGCGCACATTATTGGTATTTTATTATATGAATGAGTAATACCGGTTTTAGCTTAAACGTAGCAGTGGTCCGAATACCGGCAACCTCGAGTGGTCTAAATACCGGCTAGCCGGTATTTGGACTTCTCTCGGTTGCTCTGCTTGAAGGGGGGGGGGGATAAATTAATTTAAATAGTTCCGTAATTAATAAATTAATTTAAATGGTTCAGAAATAGTTCCAGTCCCATTTCGCAATATGAAAAAAGCAACCATGGCCGTAATTATTCATGACCGACACTGGTTACCGGATCACTTTCCAAAAAATCGCTGTTTTACACTACAAAATTGCCTGTAATAAATGTGAAGAGAAAGAAAAAAAATGATGGAGTAAAGCAGTTGAAAGAGGCAAAAATTTGATTTTAACCCTCTCGCTGCGCAACCCGAGATTTCCTCGGGCAACGTAAAAGTTGCAAAATTTGCTCAACCCGAGATTTCCTCGGAAATGCATTATTTCCATCTAATTAACCCTCCTTGATTTTTCCCGCCAGTTATTTTTTCATTGTAAATTTTGCTTTTTTTAATCGGAGCATTTTTCCGGTTAAATTACACAAAAATTTTGTTTTGAAAAACTGGTGACAAAAGAATAAAAATTCTTAAAAGACGCTCTTCGCGAAGGAGTTAAATACGCAATTTTTGAAGCTATTTTGATAAAACAATTACGCAGCGAGAGGGTTAAAAAAGGGAAAACGGAAAATATCCAACAGAGGAAGATAATAAATTTGTGTCTTCTGCATGTGTGCTTTCTCTGTGGACAAGAATGGGGGATGGGGATTCTGGTTTCAATGTTAAGAATGCGATATGTGGGCTGATAGGGACTATACCGACGCAGAAAGTGATATTATGTTTTTGATTTTTTCAGATAAAATAATTCTCATTTCAATCAGCAAGCATTTTTTTTTTGTTTTACACGTTAAAAAACAAAATTAGAAACATAATGGGAAGAAGACTGTGAGAGATCGTCGTAAAGAATTTTAGAAATTTGACAAAAATACTTATTTATTAAACATTGCGTATTTTTTCTGTGCGTAAGAAATGTTATTAATCAATACAATTTATTAAAATAATATTCTTATTGCTTTATAATTGTCATTAGCTCTATTTGTGTGATCTTTTGGAAAAAAAAAACTTAAGTAGCCGGTATTTAGACCCCATTTTAAAAACTCAAAATTTGAAGACTTTCGGAATTTTGCTTTTTTATAAACAAAAAACGCCTTTTAAACTGATTTTTTTTTCTCTAAACAGGTGTAAAACATGTCAAGGTACCCTGCTGTCACGTTTTATTTTATTAATTTTGAAAATTGTATGATCTGCATTGAAAACAAAAGTGGTAGCCGGCATTTGGACCTTTTCCTTTACATTATTTTTCCCAAATACATATGGATTTCTACAGAACAGATTTATACAAAATAAAAAACTATTTTGATTCACTCTTTAAAAATGATTTTATTTGAAATTTGTCCAGTGTTATTATAGTTTAGAAAAAATTGGTTAGATGGTTAAAAAAAAAAGACTTCAATTATCTCATCTAAAGATATTTTTTAAAAAAGGAAAAAAACCTACGTATTGGTACTTATTTTTCATTTACGTGAAACTGTGGCCAATATTTACTCTGCGGAGTGACCAAGTTTGAAAAATACTCTGCCAGCATTTACGCTTTTTTGTTACCACTAAAATTTAATAGAGATTTTCGTGTTGCTTAATATTGAGATTACGACGATTAAATAAAACAAAATTTACTATTAACCCTCTCGCTGCGTAAGTAATTCTTCGCGATGAGGATCTTTTACGGAATTTTTTATCTTTTATCACCGGTTCTTTAAAGCAGAAATTTTTTACTATCGCAATCGGGGAACATGTCCTGATTAAATCAGACAAAGTTTTCTCTAAAAAATAACTGGTCGGAATAACCAAATAGTATTACTTAGACGGAAAAATGCATGTCCGAGTATATTTCGGGTTGCGCAGCGAATGGGTTAAGTTTTAGCGATGTCAAAAAAGCGCAAAAGTTGGCCAGCTATTTAATTTAATTTTTTCTAAGGGTTACGTTATCGCACGGTAACTGTCGGAAGAATTCTCACTTGTTTCTAGTTTTTTCTGTTATTTAGCTTTTAAATAACACAAATATATAAACGTATTTTTGTTTGATTTCAATTGGTTTTTACAATACCTCACACTAAATTGTGCATTAAACATTAGAGTAATCATTCCGGGACAATGTTTGGCAGTATCAAGCTACTCTTATACAAAAAATCTTTGTTGCGAGCGTGTTTTCCACTTCTATAAATTTGTGCGTGAAAGGGACACTATGTATCATTCCTTTGATTTTTACAAGAATGAATGTGCCTCCCAGTAGCTGATTTTCGCGGTTATTTTTGTAGGGTTGAATGAAAATTAACTTAGTAGGGTCTGTTTGCGAAGTATAAATACGAGTGGTAAATTTTTAACGGGCTAAGTCTCACCCAAGTAGTCATTTAGGTTATTTTCCAGAACTCCAGTTACACCATCACGTCATTTTTTGTTGACGATTAACGTAGATTAAGAGCGGAAACTGGTACCTGAGATTTTACAGTTTGCCTTTTAATAAAAAGTCGTTCTAAGTATTTTAATAAAGTGATTTCTGGGATCCATCTACGAAATCACGGGATTCATAGTTGGTAGAGACATTTGATATTGTTTTGAATTGCTATTGATTTAAGTATTTCAGAAAAGTGATTCTTCTATTGAGAAGTCGCGTTAGTTACGGTCTTACGTAGACATATTCCTTGAATAAGTTTAAGTTTAAATTAGTAGATTTACAGTTAAATATTTCGAGATTTAATTGAATCTAAATTTGCTTTTTGCAGTAAATTTGTTTTCCCGCGTCACTGCAACCCCTAACATATTATTGCTGTAATTGGAATGTATTTTAGCTTACATATAGTATGATATCTCTTCTCCTTTAACCCTTTCAGGGCAAGGTACTTCTATTCGCAAAATGCTGAAATGAGGGATTTACACCAGAATTTACAAACAAATTTATTTCAAAATAAGCAAAAAGTTTTGTTCACGTACTTAATAAAAGGAAACTTTTCATTCCAATATTCTGGTACCAATGCGGCATTTAGGGATTAAAATTAAGTGGTCCAAAAATGAACCACCAACTTTGAAAGGGTTAAGTAATGCACGATTTGGGAACGCTGAAAATTTTCATACACAAGACTTTTGTAGCTATTATAATATTTATTACAATAGTTATAACAATAACTTTTATAAAACTATTATAAAAACGATACATATTGGGAAAAGATCTGTACTCGCATTTTACAAATCATGGTAAATACAGAATTCAGGCGACGTCGAAGTGCCGTTAGTCAAACGGGCACAAGGAATTTCGACGTTATAAATAGTTTTGATTATAACAGGTGTTTCGATTACATATCAGCACCTTCACTAATTTAACAAAACACCAATAGATGGGCCTAATTTCGCCTGTGGCATTCTTTCCAAAACGTACCGAGCAAAAATTGACGTGCACCTTCCCAAATGTTTTGATAGCTGGAGACATAAAGTAACTGCCAACTTGACCGAGGCTAAACCTTCAGTGCTCAGAAAAATAAATTAAAACACTTTGCTGCAATTGGCGATATGAAGAACGTCCTTTCAGAGTTGCCAAGTCGCCGGCGTTTTGGACACCAGTATTACCTTAACCCCTTGAGGGGCACCGGTATATATTACATACCACCTACGATTAATGAATTTTCACACCAGAAAAATTTTATTAAATTTTACTTTTCTAACTTTGGTGGAAAAAAGCCGTAAAATAGCTTTTACTTATTTTGAAGTAGAATTTTTCAAAGATTCCGGTGGAAATTCAGCATTTCACAAACGTAATTGCTTGCCCCTCAAGGGTTTAAAAAAAATGTTGTTCTTTCAAATCATCCAAATGTTCCGATTAAATAAAACAACATTTTCTGTATTAAAATACTGGTATCCAAAAAGTTCGGTAAGTAAAATTTAAATTTTCGGTAAGTAAAAAAAGTAAAATTTTCGGGCGTTCTAGTGTTAACACTAGAAAGCCCGGGAATTTTATACGCCCGGAAGTTTCATAAAAATATTTCATTCCCGAATTTTTATTTAAAATTATTTAACTGATTTATTTAACTTAATTCTGCGTCGGTTAAATTTAACTTATTTTATGAAAAAAATCTGGTTCCAATGGACATTTAAACATGTGGTCGGAGTCGAATCGACTTCTTTCGCGCGTTCTCGTCGTCGAAATCTCATGATTAACCCTTTATCTACTGCATTATGATCTACGGTAATTGTTTGCATGTAATATTTTTTCAGTTACTACAATGAAAATTAAAGGATAAACATAGAAAATATACTCACCCAGTGTTGCCAGGTGGGCTATTTTTTTTAAATTCAGATTCTTGATTGGCACCACTTTTTTGTAATTGTAAAATGCGCCTTATTTTTGAATATTAATTAAAGCGAAAACAGGGATGACAGGGATGACCGCCCCGAAGAAAGGGAATTTTAAAGTTTCAAATAAGTGGTGGCAATTAATAAATCTGAATTTAAAAAAAGTAGCCCACTGGCAACACTGTACTCACCCGTGAGAAATTTAATTATTTAGAGGTAATTAATTAAAGTGGTACTTTAACGTACCGTCCAGAGTTGCCAGTAGGCTTTTTTTTTAATTCAGATTTCTTGATTGGCACCACTTTTTGAAGTGGTAAAATTCCCTTTTGCTTTCGCCGTAATTTATGTCATTAAAAAGCTAATTTTACGATTTAAAAAAAGTGGTGCCAATCAAGAAATCTGAATTTTAAAAAAGTAGCCCAGTGGCAACACGGGTACCGTCAGTACACTATGACTGAAATATCGTAACAGAAAACCCACAAGGTATTTCAAATGGCACCAGAAAATATTTTCGATTTAATAAATATGTGAAATATAGGCCCCCTTTTTCATATTTATAAATAAATCTTTCGGAAAATTCTGGTGCCAGTCATTTATTTCAACACTTTAAAATAGAAAATGCTTCGCCTCCGAAAGGGTTTATATTCCAGAGGCAGCATGTTCTCTCGCATCTCCCCATATGCAATATATGAATTTACATATGCCATTTCTAGCATAGCAAAAACGAGCCGGTGCCACAACTTTTTCGATTTTTTATAAAAAACAACAATGAAACAGAAAAGAAATACCAGGGAAGTCATTACTACACTACATTTTAGTAGTTACTTTTTAAAGCAGATGAAAACGATGGATAACTAC
This sequence comes from Maratus speciosus, assembly GCA_963932465.1. Taxonomy (NCBI): domain Eukaryota; kingdom Metazoa; phylum Arthropoda; class Arachnida; order Araneae; family Salticidae; genus Maratus; species Maratus speciosus. The sequence goes on from OZ010796.1 coordinate 471,786,345, forward strand.
ATAGACGAAAAGTAAACAAGAAGTTTTTTTCCAACACCCAGTGCACTGACGGTACTTATAAGTGCCACCGAGTAATTCAACTGTTATATCAAATACATACACTTTTCACCTAACATAGCTAGTTAAACTATATTCTAAGATTATAATGAACACATAAAAATAATCAAACACTTATCTTATATCCTTTACTGTGTTTGCAGCAATAAAAAGACGAGCGAGATAATCTGTACAAAATGTCGGCACAAAACACATCATCTGTGTCAAAGATTGACTCCTTCCTCGCTAAAATAACAAACCTAGAACTACTGCTGCTATGTTTTCGATTAAAATGGAGTTTAAAAGTGTTTTTACAAAGTACCATTATAATATTAGTAATTTTCACTAAGGGATGAAAGTTTAAAGTGAGTGGTACTTATAAGTACCACCAGTAGATAAAGTGTTAAAGCCGGTTGGCAAGAAAATTTGCCACGTCAGACGAACAAAACTTTTAATTTTGAATACCAGTATTTTAGTTTGGAAATTTTCACATTATTTAATATCACATTTTGACCGATTAAATAATTCAAAATTGTAATGTGGAAAAAACGGGTGTCGAAGAATTAAAAGATGTGTAAAAGACGCTCGTCCTTAATGGGTTAAAGTTCAATTCGGAGTAAACGGTGGCAGTTATTGAGCTTATTCTTCAAAGAGAGTAATGTTTGAATTCATGGTTTGAAGTAAGGATTTTTTTCCTATGCTTCTATCCTTTAATTCGTAAATAACTAGTACATATTGCTGCTTTGCTTCAAAGTGCAATGCTGCAGAAATAATCTTACGATTTTAAAATGCAAAATTTCGTTCCGATTGGTGGTTAGGGATGTCAACAGCTAAAGAGAATTTAGATTACGTTCTGAATGAACTTCAATCCATTTGTATACATTAGCTTGAGAATTCTAGCAGTTTGAGACAGTACGCGCTCCAGAATGAGCTATTTACAAAGAAACAGTAAAGAAATTCCCGTCTTTACACATTAAATTTCTGAAAGAAAATCATCAATATTCATTTACCATTAACTTGTTATTAAATTTTTAAAACGACCAGTCAATTTTTCATGTATAAAAAGTTAAAATTATGTGCTTTTCTTGTAACTTATATTCTTAATAGCATTTTAAAATGTGATTTTCTATTGATATGTTTCTGATTTCAAAAGAACAAGAAGCTGAGGAAGGCAATCTGGTGGAGTAAGTATTTTTAAATTATTTTTTTTAAGTATGAGTTTATCGTATCAACTTATTATAGTGCATTTTTGGGTAAAAAGATATATTTATTTTTCCTCATACATCGATTGTTTCAAGAACTTTATGGAAAGTTTTGAAAAAATTCTAAAATCAGTTGTATGCACATGGCTGTTCCAAAAGCCACAGTATATACATAAATAAATAAAACCTTAACAATTCAAAAACTACAGAGTGCTGCACGATGAGGATTTCACAGAATTCTACAGACAGACGTGAACATTTTTTTTATTATTTGAGTAGATTTAATTATAAAAATAATTACATTTTCCATCAACAAGTAGTATTTTAGTAAATTGAGCAGCTTGTACAGCGGCGCGGCACAGCTCTCAACGCGACGATATTTACAAATGTTCAATTTGACGTATAGAAGTAGAAAGATACTCTGGTGAGCATCAAAAATGGGTTCTCATGCAAATCCTGTAACATTACTTCTTAACTCTAAAACGCCCGGAAATTTTACCCAAGCTTCATAAAAATATTCCTCACCAGATTTTTTATTTAAAATTGTTTAACTGATTTATTTAACGTATTTCTGCGCGGTTTAAATTTAACTTATTTTATGAAAAAATTTCTGCTCCAATTTACATTTACTCAATTGGTCGGAGTCGTTTCGACTCCTTCCGGGCGTTCTAGTGTTAGATCTTTCAGGGGTGCCGTTTGCAATATGTAAATGCTTAATTTTAACCCTCTCGCTGCGTAATTGTTTTATCAAAATAGCTTCAAAAATTGCGTACTTAATTCCTTCGCGAGGAGCGTCTTTAAAGACTTTTTATTCTTTTGCCACCGGTTTTTCAAAACAAAAACTTTCGTCTGATTTAATCGAGAAAATGCTCCGATTAGTTAAGTCAAAATTTACAATAAAAAATAACTGGTGGGAATGATCAAGGCGGGTTAATTAGACGGAGAAATTGCATTCTGGATGAAATCTCGGGTTGCACAAATTTTTCTACTTTTACGTTGCCCGAGAAACTCTCGGGTTGCGCAGCGAGAGGGTTAATGCCCAAACTGCCAAATGGTACCAGTAATTGTTTAGTACAATTGCGATCTCGTAATATACGTGCGGAAAAGCTTTTGAAATTTGTTCGTAAATTGCGGTGCCAATTAATTATTTGAAGATTTATGGAGCAGAAATACCTTGCCCCTGAAGAGGTTAAGTAACGACATATAGAAGCTTTGGGACCGCTACTGCGTTGAATAACGATGCAGCTAATCTGGATTTTTTGTTATAAAATATCTTCTAAAAGTAATATTTCTTTTATTTTTTTCAATGCATTTATAATATAACCGTGTCATGTTTTTCAAATTATTAAATTTCTTTTTCAATTGCGACATTTGGATCCTCATGTATTTCATTATTTTCATGTAAATAATGCACTGCACAATTTTTTGGTTACTTCAGAAAAAGAAACTTGTATTTTCGACAATTATATGTATATATTGTATATGTGTGCAAGTATGGCCGCAATTTTTTCAACAGCTGCTGAACTTATTTCAATGTCACAGTTTATTCTACAATCTTAATAAAGCATGTAATGTTTTAATTTAAAAATAGTTATTGTATTGTATATAGTATTGTACAGGGACACGTAAAAAATTGTAATATATGATTGTTAAACGTAAGTGATGATGAGCACTAGAGTACCTCTTTAAATGAGAGAATGGGGGCAGTACTATTTCACTAGTCTAGAGCATTTTGGGCAAATCTTTCTGCTACTTCATAACATATCCATGCTACTATCGCCTGATAATGAAAATTAATATTTAATGTCTCTTGAAATTATAGGTGCGTTTTTCAATTATTCCAAGAGGGAAAAAATATTCTCTTTTGTATTTATTGAGCGACAATCGAAAATTTGGTGTGTGTGTGGGGGGGGGGGGATCAATGTATAAGAAAAATGTTAGGTAAAATAAAGTTTGACACCAAGTTCACTACAACATAGATATCTTAAAATATTAAGTAAAAGAAAACATTCATGACGTGTTACTTTTGGAAGAAGGAGATTAACCGTTGCCATCGAAATACTCAATGCCTGAGGACACAAGTTATGACGTCATCACTAATCGACCGACTTCTCACTAGTGTTGGAATTCACACCGGAAAATTTTGAATAGCAATTTCTTTTTATTTTATTTGTGGAATAGCTATCATCTTATAAATCAATAGTAACTATTTAAACTTACTGGAGATAATTCAGAAACCCTAAATAAAAATTCAGCCAGATGCGGAATGCAACAGTGTTGCGGCATCTTGCTGATTTTTTATTAGGGTATTCCAAATTCTCACCAGTAAACTTAAATACAGTAAACTCTGTCTAAGTCGGAATCGATCGGGACCGAGAAAATTTTCCGTAGTAGACAATATTCCGCCTTAGACAAAGTTTACTCTATGTCTTTGGATTCGCAGGGACTTGAAAATCTTTCTGAGTTAGACAGATATTTCCGTCTTACACAGAGTCCGCCTTACACAGAGTTTACTGTAGTTACTGTAGTTTTGCAAGATGATAGATATTCCACAGATAAAATAAAAGGAAAATGCTATTAAAAATTTCTTGGTGTGAATTCCAACACTAGTGAGAAGTCGGTCGATTAGGGATGGCGTCACAACTTGTGTCCTCAGGCCTTGAGTATTTCGATGGCAGCGGATTAACACGTTGTTGAATGGCAGACTTGTCAATTTAGCGCGTTTATGTTAATCAATATAGCTACCAGAATTCTTTGACTCTAAATTTTAATTTAGATAAGAGACTTTCCTCGATTAACTACCGTAAATTTAACTAAACTACGCTATAATATGTCATTTGTCAACAAAGTATTAAAATCGAAATACACTTATTATAGAATACAGCTTTCCAAGTTTATCTAATTTAAATTGATATATCTGAAATTCTATTGACGATAAAGTTACGACAAATTGAAAAATGTTTTTTAATAATATATCCTTTAACATGTCTTCTGTATTTTTTGTTTTGAAAAATAAAATTAAAATATGCTTCAAGTTACCAAGTTTCCGGCTTTTTTGTACACCGATATTATCTTAGAACAAATGTTGCTCTTTTAAATCACCCAAAAGTTCCAATTAAATAAAAATATATTTTCTGTATTAAAATACTGGTATAAAAACCCCGGAGACTTGGCAGCTCTGTATACTTTTCGCAGTAAAAAGTAGTGATAAAAGAGACTTAAAAAAATAAATTAAATTTCCTTGAATAATATTTATGTAAATTCTTAAGACAAATTATTTATTTTTGTATTCAAAAATGAAATGATTATAAAAAAGGAAAAAACTTTAATCTTTCAAAAGATATACCAATTTTTAAATATGGCTAAATTTAATATCATTTAATTTTAAAAATAAAATTTTAACAATCGAAAGAATTTACCTTTTGAAAGGACATATATATAGAAATATACAATTAAAATAAGAATTTTAAAAAATGTCCTACTAGACGTTAAAGAGATAGTTTAAATTTGGTATCCAGACATTCAAATTAAAAAAATCCTTAACACATTTCCATCACAATCCCGCATACATAACAAAAATACTTATTAGTAATTTTGACTTTATTTAATGACAGACGTTTCGTGATTACTTAAAGAGAAAATTCTTTTTCGGTAGTTCCCTTCTGGATTTGGAATTTCCGAATAAAAAAGAATTTTTTGAAATATGCCCATGTATGTGCTAATGATGCAAATGGATTGAAAGTACGTTATAAAATTATACATTTTCCACTTACCTGACTGTGAAATTTTTTTCAAACTCAAATATAAAGTTAATTTAATTTTTTCATGCGTGAAATTTTCAAATATTCTCATTCAAGTTTCAAAAAGTGTAGCAGCGTTCTTTCATATATGATTATTATACATCTATAATTATAAACTGTTGTTACTGGCAAATTAACTATGGGCTCTATGGGGGAAAACATTTCTTTAGGCGTGTTCTGCCGTTTTTAAAAATTAGTCTGAGAAATTTTGTATCAACTTGTATTCTGATATCATTTTAATAAACTCTTTCTTTTTAAGTCCGTCCACTCAAGAAGCAGAACTTGAAGAAAGCTTAAGAAATTTAGTTCTAACAGCTTACGACAATTTACAAGAAAATGACGTCACTGCGGAGGCTCGAATATGGTATTATCCGCATTGTATGAATTGTGGCACTTTTCCTTTTTGTCATAAATGTTAAGGCTGAATTTACTACATCTTGTTCAATGAAATGTTATAAATTTGAAAAAGGAAAAAAAGTTTATTAGTATGGAATATTGAAAGCTGTAACGAAATAGTTGAATTATTAAATAAACGTTTTTAAAAGCACGTATTTTTATGAAATTTATTTAACAATTCTCACAGGTAACTTTCCAGAAAGTAATACTTTGATAAAGAGTAAAGTTTATAAAGGTGAAAACCGAAAGTGGTCATATATTTATGTATCACCCGGCAACAATGAAACAAAAGAGGTTGGGGGTGTTTTTTGTGCGTATTGTTAACGCTTTCGATCAAGGAATTTAACCATTTTTTTATAAATCAAGTAATGTTTTCCACTTAGCACATCACTATTTAGAATGCCTCTTAGCATATTTCAAGAAATAAATCATATTATATTTTACCCATCGCATGTTCTAAGCCTCAATGGTAACGCTGCCCACGGTCCCAAAATTGCCAGTTCGCTATTTTTATTTTATTCAGATTTGTTGACGGCCAGCAGTGTTTGAAATCGTAAAATTTGGCTTATTTAATGACAGATAATGACAGAACAATCAAGCAATTTGAATTTTTTAAAAGGTGCACACTGGCAACAGTACGCGGTCCACAGAGCTACCACTTTTTACTAATAGAAATCTTCACCTTATTTAATCGCATAACTTCTGCCATTAAATAAGGCGAATATTAGAAGTGGCGTTATACTTATGGTTGCACATTTGTCAGAAAAGGAATGGCTCAGAAATATTTTAATACCACTACTTCCAAACGATGTTCTTCGTGGAGGATTTCTTTTTCAAATGTTGTACGGTTATTCCACTTATATTTTTCTTTGGAAATTAGTAGTATTAAAATTCTTTGGTGTCATTTTCCAGCGTTGAACATTTAATACCTAAGGGTCATTCCATGAAAAGTGAAACCAAAGTAATATATATATATATTTTTATAAAACAAATAATATTTAATTTATAAAGTCATGTAATATGTTTTTTTATAGCTTAGAGTGTGAATTGTCTGAAAACATGCATTCTAAGTATAAAAAGTAAATTAAATAAAAGTGTTAGCTTTAAAAAGGTGAGAGTGATGAGAATGAGAACATTTCACTTAAATTATGGTAAAGTTTAACAAGTTATTGTCATTTCAAAAATTATTTGTAAAAGTTGTAATTAGGCTAGTTTTTGTATTTGAATATTCTATTTTTAAAAGTTATAAAAGAAATTAGGGAATATATTATACATGAATTAGAATTCATAAATAAATTTTGATGCATTGAATTGTTACGTCCATAACAGGCAAATGTTACGTCTGTAACAATTTAATTATCCCATGTATTAATTAATAATTATTTTAATGTTTTCAAAATTGCAGTTTCCAACAGCTAATACCCTAATAACGAATTATTGAAGAAAAATTTAAATGTTCTTCCTTAAAATTCACAGGATTATGACAATAGCTGCAGCTATATGCAATTTTGACTGTTTTGTGAATTACGTCCGTAACACCTAGATTTTATTTTTTCAAAAATTATGGGAGCATTTTTTAGATTTCAAAATTTAATATTCTAATTACAATCCTTGGACCGACCTTAAATATAAAATAATCCATGTAATAAGTATTTTTTTACATTATTTATGAAGCTTTAAAGTCTCTGTTTGTTACGTCCGTAACCATGGAATGACCCCAAAGCGATATAAGTAAGCGTACAAATTTAATACTGGAATCGGGCGTAAATTAAGGGGGCTCGTCACTCAGCTTCGGAATTCTCCTCCATAATGTTAAATCTATGGGCTTTTGATGCATTCGTATATTTAAAATATCTCCTCGGGAAATTCATATATTTAACATATTTTTTCTGTGTACTCTTCTTAAAGGATGTCTCTTTTTTTCTTAGTTTTCAAAATATTTCCAAATTCTATGCGAATTTAATACTTTATGTGTTAAAAGCGGGCAAACTGTGAGAAAGATTTTAACAATTCATATAAAATTAAGTCTATAGTTTAGAAATATTTTGAGAACTAAGAAAAAAAGAGACATCTTTTAGGAAGTGTACACAAAAAATAGAAGTTAAAAATATTAATTTTCTGAGGAGATAGCTTAAATATTCGAATGCATCAAATGCCCATAGACTTTACATTAGTGAGGGGAATCGGAAGCCAAGTGACCAGCCCCCTTAACACAGTTGCGCAGTCTTGTGGAGTGGACGGGGTGATAATCCACATACGCGGGCTTTTAGTGAGACGTCATATATGACAGGATATCTGACATCTGCGAATATTTTCTAAATCTTTAGTCACTCACGGAACTGTATTTTGTTTCCCGCATTTATCGCAAAACAATGGCGTAGCGAGAAGGGCGTCTAAATGCACTTGACACCACGAAATTTTCGACACTTCAGCTATTAATCAAGGTGAAAAAAACTTTACAATTTTAGTGGTGTGAAGTAAAAAAACAGTTAGGCGTCTTCCTGTAGTTTAACTCCGTCCACAACGTGGCGTGCGACCTTGATTGATGTGACCTCGCCTTTAATCTTGAGGTTATCTCTCCCATTTAAGATAGGATGCTTACTTATATCGCTTTGTTCAATACTATTTCTACTATAATTAGAAGTACAGCCATACCAATCAAGAGTGGCGCATAGAAAAATTTCCTGTTACTTAATCCCTTCAGGGGCGATGGGTTGTATTCAGGGCTCCCAAATGGTCGCCAACTGAATACCAATATTTTTTTCAAAAATTTTATTTTTACATTTTTCTTACAAACCGCCCCAGAAACACAAAATTTATTGGTATTCAGTTGGTGGACCATTTGGGAGCCCTGTATATTATATCCCTCCTAATTTTAATCAAGATTTTCTCCAGAAACTCTTAATTAAAGTTCAATTTTGTAACTTTGGTGAAAAAGTTGTAAAATTGCTTTTCCTTATTTTAAAATAAAGTTTTTCGAAAATTCTAGCATAGATTCAACAGTACAGAAACACAATTACTTGCCCCAGAACGGGTTAAAAAATCGCGTTATTTAAAACAGATTTCTGCTTTAAAAATATACAGCATATAAAATCATTATATTTCAGTAAATGCGGTGGGAAATTTGAATGTGCCCTCCTCCAGTGTTGTCAGTGGGCTACTTTTTTTTTTATTCGGATTTCTCCATTGGCACCACTTTTCTAAAATGGTAAAATTCCATTTGTTTTCGCCTTAATTAATATGTCATTAAATAAAGCAAATTTTTCCATTTCAAAAAAGTGGTGCCAGTCTAGAAATCTGAATTTTAAAAAAGTAGTCTACTGGCAACTCTGCCCTCCTCTTTGTAGGGTTGACAGACAGTCGTCCAAATTTATTTCGAAATTTCAGATTGATACCGGAAATTTTGGTAGAAGAATCTTTATGTAATAACAAAATTTCTGTCGTTAATTTAAGCAAATAATACAATTTTTAATTTCTGACCCGAATTCGGATTTTCTGATTAAAAATGGAGGCCAAACTGGCAATTCTGCCTCCTTGATGCCACATCTATAAAGGGGTGCATGGGCAGAGACGCAAATATTTATGTATATATAATATCTCCCAAACCCATTTGTCCTGTTGTAGGCGTATATACAGCTGAAATAGGTTTGTGCTAAAAGGGTATAAAGCAAATTCTTATATTATCGTATATACTCGCGTATAAGTCGAGGAATTTTAGACAATTTTCGGTAAGCAAATTTGGGGGGTCGACTTATACGCGAGTCAGTTAAAAAAGAAAAACCAAAAACTTCGAATACTGCGAAATTATGGCTTTTTATGTGTATGAATAACAAAATAATAGATAAAATATACAAATAATAATAATTTATCATTTAAAAAATTTCAATGATTTGTTTTTGTTTACTTACTACCTTTTTGCATTGGCAAGTGAAATCTTTGGTTTGATTTTGTGCAAAATTGAAGTAAAATGTTAGGGGGTCGACTTATACGCGGGTTTTTTATTTTTTCCAGAATTTGCATTCGAAAGTTAGGGTGTCGACTTATACGCGAGTATATACGGTAATTATTTTGCAAAATTGCAGTGCAAAATTGAAGTAAAATGTTAGGGGGTCGACTTATACGCGGGTTTTTTATTTTTTCCAGAATTTGCATTCGAAAGTTAGGGTGTCGACTTATACGCGAGTATATACGGTAATTATTTTTATACTTAAGCAACATTTATTTACCTTAATAAAGGCGCGACGATTTTCTAAAGAATTATTTTTCTACTTCAAAAATATGTCTATTATTAGTTGCGGGTAGGACATGGATGCTACACCCGACACAATCCATTTTTTTACGTAAGAAAATGATGGTAGAAATCGATGTCGCTGTATTAAGATAGATAAATGTTGTTTTAACACTAGAACGCCCAGAAATGTTACTCGAGTTTTATAAAAATATTTTACACCAGAATTTTTATGTAAAATTATTTGACTGATTTATTTAACGTAAATCTGCGTTTTTAAAATTTAACTTATTTTGCTAAAGAGTTTCTGGTTCCAGTTGACATTTAATCATATGGTTGGAGTTGAATCGACTCCATCCGGGCATTCTGGTGTCAATATGAAAATGCTTCAGCATTAAATCATTCTTGTACAAAGCTTATTTAGGTGAAAAAGTATGAGAAACATTCCCATGGATTGGGCGATAAATTAATTGTGACACAACTTCAGGACATCCAGCTGCATCGAATAAACAGAAAATATATTTATAACACAGTACTATTTTCATAAAATCTTTTATGATTATTTCCTGCGACAAGTATAGAACTTGCAAGTTCTTTCTATTAAAGATATCATGCATTCTAATAAATTGAGTGAAGGATCTTAGGTCTACGCTACACGATTATTATTATTATTATTATTATTTGGAACTATAAATCAATGGAAGAATAAAAAGTGGGTGGAGTGCTTTTGGGAAGAACAATATTATTCTGAAGGGTAACATGCGTCTTTGTTTGGAAAGAAATGTGTTTTACAAGTGTGTTTTGCCTGCACGAACTTATGGAGCAGAAACTTGGACGCTAACAAAACGGATGGTACAAAGATTACAAATAAAACAGCGAAGTACAGAAAGATGTATGCTAGACATAGCCTGAAGAGACAGAAAGAGAATAACCTGGATAAGAATTCAGACGAAGGTTTTTGACATCATTGAAAGAATTAAACGACTAAAATGGAAATGGGCTGGGCACATTGCAAGAAGACAAGACAATAGATGGAGCCCAGACACCCTACAGTGGTATCTCAGAAATGTAAAACGACCAAGAAGAGGACATCAAGTAAGATGGAGTGACGATATCAGAAAAGTAGCCGGTGTTAATTGTATGACCAAAGAAATAGACAGGAAAGATTGAGAAAATCTTGGGGAGACCTACATCCAGCAGTGGATTGAAAACGGTTGATGATGACGATGATATGAACAAATAAAAGCTGTTATTTTTAATATTAATATGATTTTTTTAGAAAATCAACGCTGTCGTGTTTAGATAAATAAAAGTTTTAATGGCTAAAATATATCTGATTTAAAGCATTGAGCTTTAAATCTTTAAGGTATAAAGCTAATTAAGTGTTTAAGAGACAAAATTGTAATTGATTAACATATGCATCCCTGTGCAGTGTATGTCAGTATTTAAATAAATGTTTCGAAAACCTGCAAGAACGTTTGTTATGACTTTATTCAGTGTGACGACAGATTAGAGAATTTTCATGGAAAATACCAGTATTTTCTTATATAAAAATTTGCCTTATTTAATCGCGCGATTAAATAAGTCGATATTTTATATATGAAAAAAACTGGTATTTCCCAGAAATTTTTTCTGATCTTTGGTGTTAAACTTGTGAAATTGACTCTGTATAAGTAAAATGGGCATTTGCGCTATTTATATACATGTCAATATAATATTTAAATTAAAAGACTCTGGGAATGGATTTATTATAATCCACAGATTAAATAAACTTGTTTTGAACTAGAGCGATTATACTTAGAGCGTGTTCAGTACGGATTAAATTTGTTAGCCCGTACTAGCGCCACCTTTCGGACGGTGTGCAAAATAGAAATGACCTGCTAACGAACATTATGTAAATTTTGTTCGGATACATGAGCTTCACTCTCCTCTCCTACCGCGAGTTATCAATAAAAAACCCCGGAGGGAAACAGAATAGCTGCAAGTTGTACTTGGATCACATAGTCCATCACACTGACCTTAGCTCAGCTTGAGTTTGCATCTGGGTTCCACGCTTGATCCACTTGTTTTAACCCTTTGAGCTCCGGAGGGTGAATTTCTTAAGATTTCCCAAATGTCACATTCGCACCATTATTTTGAGAACAAAAAATTCGCTTTAAAATATACACGAAAAAATGCTTTAACCCCTTAATTCTCGTTCCCGTGATATTCACGGGCATTGTCTTTTATTCAGTTTGTTTTATTCCCACCATTTTTATAAAATAGTGTAATTGGTTCATACTTGCCAACTTTCCCTTAAACTTCCGTAAAATGTGAGTTAAATTGACCCAGGTTAAACACCTTTCGAACCAGAAATTTACTAAAGACATTAAATCATATAGATTTCATAAAGAAACATCCTTTCAAATCTATAATGATACATCAAATAAATTTTCTGGTTAGTAACGCGTATAACCTGGGTCAATTTAACTCAAATTTTACGGAAGTTTAGTTGAATGTTGGCAAGTATGTTGGTTTTATTATGGGATCATTTTACCTGTCATTAAATAAGGTGAATATTTCTTTTTATAAAAAGTTGTGCTAATAAGCAATTTAATGCGACCGTTGAGGGGTTAAACTCCTTTCAAATAAATTTGTTCGAATATTCCAGTGACATTTGCGGATTAAAATTAAGGGGGAAGAAATTCAACCACCAGAGCGCAAAGGATTTTGATTAATTTTGGATTAATATTTCAAAATTTCTCTTTTTATTTTTTCTGGTGTCAACTTTTATTTTACAGTATGCAAAAAGAATAGCAGACGTTAGAACGCGCTATTGCCAACTTGCGAAATTTCTTCCATTCATCTACTCAGTGTTAACAGGGGGCTACTTTTTTTTTTATTTAGATTTTTTGATTGGCATCACTTTTCTGAAATGGTAAAATTCTCCTTCTTTTTTCCTTAAATAATATGTCATTAAATCATGTGAATTTTACGATTTCAAAAAAGTGGTGCTAATCAAGAAATCTGAATTAAGAAAAAATAGCCCACTGGCAACACCGATCAGCCTTATTATTTAAGGGCTTTGTTTTGAACAAGAAATGAAATGATGACGTGAGTTTAAAAACTCGCCTTGTCCAGAAAATCAAATTTTGGGAAATCATGAAAAACCTCTGACTGCACAGTTGCCATCTTTATGCTTTTTTCCTACCACTAAAATTTAACAGAGATTTTGAGATTCTTTAATCGTGAGATTTTTGCCGATAAAATGAGACAATTTTTGCTATAAAATTTTAGTGGTAACAAGAAAGCGCAAAAATTGGCAGATATGCTGACTGCGTCCATTGGCTTTCATTGTAAGATCGTGTGTCATTTCAAGATTTTACAATGGCAGAAATGCAGGATAAAACTAATTTTTTTTCAGATGGTTATGTTTTTTCAGTGCAGGTTTACCAATAGCATAGATTGATAGAGCGAGTTTTGAGTCTCACGTCCTCAAATGTTAAAAGTGATGTAGGAAAAATTAAATCTATTAAACAGAATTTCTGATTCGAAATATGTTTATTTAATCTTTCTATTATGATAAATTCAGTTTGAGAACATTTGAATCGCACCAATTGTTCCATTTTTTAAAATATATCTAGCATATTAAACTTCTCTACTGATGCGATATATTTGAATAATTGTTTTTGAAAGGTTTGATAAACAAACTGATTTCTGAGCTGTACATAAAGACAGTATTATTTGAGTAAAATATATACCTTTTAGTTGGAGCATACAAAGGCTTCCTACTACATTAAAGTCCCTGAAGCCCAAAATAATTTAAGATGATATTCTCACACAAAATCACGAGGCTCAGAATCACGCAGTTAATTAGAAACAGGCTATTCGAAACATCCTACATCATCAAAAACTTAATCCACACTCTATCCCTGACGATACCTCAGAGATAATTATAATATTCATTAACTATTCCCTTGATATCAAATGAAACTTCTCTATTCTGTCAGCTCTCACGTTTATCAAAATATTATTCAAAGCGTTCTAACTTTGCTGTACGAGCTGTATGGAAATAAATATATTATATGACTAAATAAGCACTTTCATATCTAAAGTGAATATATATGGAAAATATATTAAATTTATGTAAATAAAAATCTGTTTCCGGGAAATTCTTAATATTGTTAACTAAGTGAATTATTATTAAATATATTTCCTTGGAACCTTGTTATAACCCTTTTAGTGGCAATGTACTCATGTTGCTAAAATGTTGTAGTAATTGGTTGACACCAGGATTTAGAAAGAAATTTATTTTGAAATAAATAATTTTTTGTTCATTTAAATTACAAATGCAAAATTTTATTTTCAAAATCCTGGTGTCAATGTGGTATTTGGGAATAAAAATTTAGTGGGATATATACGTCCCATTGCCCTTAAATTTTAACGAAAGAAAAGCCCTGCTACGGGAACATCGCACTTTCAAGCTGAGCGTCAATTACGCTTCTTTAATTTTTTTTTGGCATCTCTTTTTCCCATAAACTTTTTTTTAAATTATTTAATTACTTAAATTTTGAGTTTATATAATGCGAAATTTTCTGTGCAAAAATTCTGGTGTACAAACTCATGAATTTTGTACTTATACATACCGTATACAGAGGTGCCATGCTCCCACTCATCTTCCGTAATATGTGGGTTAATCTGACCCATGGAACTATTAATAAAGAGGAACTGACATTCCTTAAAATAGTGTAGTTTCAACTGGGTTTAATTACCGTCGGGGAAAACTTTCAACAGTAAATTTAAATAAAAAGTTTCTCCTTATTTAAACGCTTTATTAATACAAAATTTTAGTCATAAGTAATGTAAGAAACAGATATTCATTTTTACTGGTGGAAGTTTACTTTGGAGATAGTCAGACTCTGCGCTTCCGCCATATTGTGACACCCTAGAAAAACTCTTGTCAGTGTCAAAGAAAAAAGATTATATCTTGGAAATCTGACACCAGTAAAAACAAATAGAAATATTCACCATATTTGTGAGAAAATATTCCCGTACATAAGACACTTAAGTAAGATAAAATTTTCTATTCAAATTTACTGGTGGGAAGTTTGTCCAGGGTGCAATCAGAAACTGTTGTTCTGATTTAAGGAAAAAAAGGCGCCATCTTGTGACAAACTCCTCAGTTACTTCAATCGCAACTCTTAGACAGTGCAATATATGTTACCGACTCTTTATTCATAACTCCATTATCTGACCCAGATTTAATACGCTTCATAGCAGATTTTTTTTTTTTTATGAAATTAAAATAATCCCACACAGAAACCCGAAATTAAATAAATAAAGATTCATTAAATCAATTTTCTGGTTTAGAGCGTTGTTAAACTGGGTCAAATTAATCCACATAACCATGACAAACTATCCAATGTGAAAACATTGGGTACTTCTTTTAAATTCAGATTTCTTGATTAGCACCATTTTTTTTAAATTGTAAAATTCGTCTTTTTTAACCTTATTTAATGACATATCAATTAAGTCAAAAATAAGGGGAATTTTACCATTTCAGAAAAGTGGTGCAAATAAAGAAATCTGAATTTAAAAAGAAGTAGCCCACTTTTTTCACATTGGATAGTTTGACATGGTACTGACGATACTACGAAAGATTGGTGGGAGATCGGCACTTCCGAAAAAAGAGTGTGTCCAATCATTGAAGTCGGACGCCATTAATTTTGCAAAGAAAATTTTACCTTAAATATCTTTAAAATTTCAGCAATTAAATAATGCAAAAAAAGTGTTTTAGAAAAAGGGGTGCGAAAACAATAAAAATTAGAAACAACACATTTGGACAATAAAATTGGTTGTCGCGAATATGGAGGCAATCCTTAGCTAAGGGTGAATAAATGAAAATGTTTAAGGCTTAATTCATGTGAAATGTTAAATTTGTCAAATTTTACACGCAGTTTTAAAGCAATAAAATTAAACAAATTAAATTTTACTACGATTCATAACATTTGCAATTTGTTTCAACTCTAAACTCAATAAGTATTTTTTTTTAATGTCTTTAAGTAGCAAAAAAATGTATCTATTTTCTACAGGCATGGATGAACAGCCCAAGATAATGTTTTATTAGCAATAGAAATAGAAATTAAATTAAGAAATATAATTATTAGAAATAATTATTAAGAATAATTATTAGAAAGATATAATTATTAGAAAGAAATACAAAATTAAAATAAGAAATAGTAATTAAATTAATTAACTTCATTAGGCAAATCATTCTTTGGAAGCTTTGATAATATCACGATCTCAGATTTTATTGTATTTAACACTAGAAGGACCGTGAGGGGTCATTTGTCCCCTACCAAATGAATAGATTTTTCTATTCTAGAAATTTCTATATAAAATAAGTTTAACCCCTTCAAGGGCGGTAATTGCTTTTTGGACCACTTAATTTTAATTACTAAATGCCACACTGGCACCAAAATATTGGAATGAAAACTTCCATTTTATTAAGCACGTTAACAAAAGCTTTCGGTTGTTTTGAAATAAATTTGCTTGTAAATTCCTTTTATTTTCGCCTTAATTAATATTTCTTTAAATAACATGAATTTTACCATTACTAAAAGTGTTGCCGATCAAGAAATCTGAATTTTAAAAAAGTAGCTCATTTTCTACTATGCACCGTAATTTACAAATAGATTTATTTAGAAATAAGAAAAAGCTATAAGTCACAAACATAGTAAACCAAAAACGCTTTTACAAAACTTCTGTTGCCACTGTGGCATTTGGGAATAAAAATTAAGTGGGTTCATAAACGTACCACTGCCCATGAAAAGGTTAATGCTTATGTGTATCTATATACAGGGTGTCCGAAAAGTCTGGAAACGGTCGAATAACTCGAGAAATACATATTAGATTGAAAAACGAAAATATACGTGTTAAATATATTTTAAAAAGCTACTCAGTGATGCCAAAGTTGAGCACCCACCCCGAACACCGGGGTGAGGGTATACAGGGGGTCCAACTTTGAAATCTTGAATGATAACCCCCACTTTTGGAAGACTCGGATTCTACGGACAAATATACGTAAATTTTGTATTTAACATTTTTTTTTCGGATCCTCGTTGATCACGGTATAATCGAGCATATTCGACAGATACATATTTTGGTTTTCCCAACCAGGTTTTGCCATCCCGAAATATTATTGGCCAGAATTTTCGTCGTCAAAGTGGCCGTCTTTTGCAGGAAAAGTGTTTCTATCTCGTAAACCATCAGTGGTGGTTGTTTCGATCACGCTTTATATGCTTTTTCCATAAAAATAATAATATAAATCTATTAAATTAGTACTCTATTTGCATATTTGTTTATCCAGTCAATCATTTCTAAATAATAACCTGCGCATTTTGATTTTTTAACGTATAAATATGCACCTTCCCTCCCGGATAGAAAAAGGATAATCTTCATTATTTGGGGGCGGGATGACAGATATTCTGCGTTTCAATGGCTTCAGCTGTTTTTTTTTTGTTTTTTTTTTTTTTTTTAATATACCATCTAATTCAGGGGGCTGATGCGGGTGTGCAGTTTTTTAAAATTATTACTATAGAATAACATATAGGACAAAATATCAAACAAAAACATATAAAAACTTTTTATGCTGGCTGAGCCAAGGATGGGGAAGTAGCGTAAATTTCAGTGGGGGATGGAGTTATAGGTTTTGATGATTGATTAGCATAGCTGCCAACTTTTACGCTTTTTTGCTACCACTATAATTTAACAGAGATTTTAATATTTTTTAATAGTGAGATTTCGACGATTTAATAAGAAAATATTTACTATAAAATTTCAGTGGTAACAAAAAAGCGTAAAGGTTGGCAGCTATGGATTACTTACTGCAACTACAAAATAACAAATAGGGCAGGAAATTTTTCAATAATTCTAATAAATTTAATATTTCTTTGTAATTTAATCTATTTTTTCAATTTAACAGTTTTTTCATAATTTTAAATTTAATAATTGTAAACAATTGAAAATTTTTGATTTTTTAAACTTTTTCATTTAAAAAATAATTAAATTGTTTAAACTCTGTTGATTATTTCCTGGGAGAGACTACGTTTCAGTTTTCATAGGGGAAGTATAATG
Source organism: Maratus speciosus (assembly GCA_963932465.1). Taxonomy (NCBI): domain Eukaryota; kingdom Metazoa; phylum Arthropoda; class Arachnida; order Araneae; family Salticidae; genus Maratus; species Maratus speciosus. Next base: position 471,804,122 of record OZ010796.1, read on the forward strand.
TAGAAATTTGTTTAATTATTTATTTATAATTACAATAAAATAACAAATCTGACAAAATATATAAATATACGCGATTTGCTGAGCGAATTAAAAACAAATCAATTTATTCCCTACATTTTTTAAGCCTGAGAAGAAGGGACATTTATTAATATATTTTATTCAGTTAGTTCTACGTTTAATGTAGAATTTTTGAAACAAATAAGTTAAACCAATTGAACATAAAAAATAAAAAAATAAATTCGAACAATATGATACTTGAAACACCCTAAAAATTTAGATTTCTTTCAAATTAAATTGAAATAAATCTTTGATTTTTTAATTTTTTTTTTTTTTTTTTTTTTTTTTTTTTTTTTTTTTTTTTTTTGTATTTAACATGTGCCGTATCATTTTGTACACACCCATCATAAGCATAATACAAAAGCTGCAATACAAATATTTGCAACTTAATAATGAAAAAATGTCTAAACTATATTTCGATTTTTTTTTTGAACGGAACATGAGTTTTTAATGTGTTTTAAGTATCATATTGTTTGAATTTTTTTCGTTTAATTTATTAGTTGCAAAAATTTAACATTAAATGTAGAACTAACTGAATAAAATATATTAATAAATGCTCCTTTGTTTATATATTTTGTCACATTTGTTATTTTATTGTAATAATAAATAAATAAATAAACAGTTTTCTACATTATCCTTCCGTTACCAGGCTGCCACGGGCGACTACTTTTATATTCTATTCGCAAGACTATTTTTAAAATACAAATTTTGTAGCATATTTCTCTTGCTTTTGTTGCACAGTGTATTTGAAAATTTTTTGTTTTGGAAAAGTGGAGCGAGATGGAATTAAAAAATAGTCGCCTGTGGGAAGCCCTGCCGTTATGAAAATTAAAACGTCGTCTCCTGCAGCAAATAATCATTACAGCTTAACACTTTCAAGACCTCATTGCTTATACAAATTTTATTTGGAAATTCCAAAAAATGCTTTTCCAAAAAATGCTAAATTTTCCAAAATTCAAAAAAATGCTTTTATTAAAAAAGTCCGATATTATTATTTTTTTTATTAATTAATGGTACCAAAAAACAAATTGCACATGAACCTTTTGACGGTACATCTATCCATCAGAAGTCCTGAAACGGTTAAAAAGTTAAATTAGTTTTTTAATTAAAAAGTTTAAATATCAAAATTTTTCAATTGTTTAAAATTACGAAAAAAATGGTAAATTGGAAAAATATATTAATTTACAAAAACGTGTTACATTTATTAGAATTATTGAAATATTTTCTGCATTACTTGTTATTTTGTAGTTGCAGTAAATAATCAATCATAAAAACCTATAATTCCACCCGCTCCTGAAATTTACGCTACTCCTCCAACCATTGCTCAGCCAGCACAAACAGTTTTTATACTTTTTTTTCTTTTAATATTTTGTCCTATGTGTTGTTCTATAGCAATAATGGAAAAAAAAAACATTCACTCGCATCAGCCCCCCGAATTTGATGATTTTTTTTTTTTAACACGTTCACGCCGGCGCGGTGGGTCACACTTGACTGTCACAGAGCTGCCAAGTCTCCGGCTTTGTGGCTACCAGTATTTTAATACAGAAAATGCTGTTTTATTTATTTAGAACAATGGGGCGATTTAAAGGAACAACATTTTCTCTAAAATAACAGTGGGGTGTGTAAAAAACCGGAGACTTGACAACTCTGAGACAGTCGAGTGTGACCCACCGCGCCGGCGTGAACGTGTTAAACAGCAGAACCCATCGAAACGCAGAATATCCAGAAACCCCGCACCATAATAATGAAGATTATTCTTTTTCTGTTCGGGAGGGGAGGTGCATATTTACACGTTAACAGATCAAAATACGCAGGTATTATTTAGAAATGATCGACTGGAAAAAAATATGCAAATAGAAAACTAATTTAATATATTTCTATTAATTTTTATAGAAAATGCCTATAAAGCGCCATCCAAACAAACGCCACTGATGGTTTTCGAGAAACACTATTCCCGCAAAAGACGGCCAATTTGACGACAAAAGCTCTGACCAATCAGATTTCAATATGACAAAACCTGGTTGGGAAAACCAAAATATGTATCTGTCGAATATGCTCGATTGCACCGTGATCAACGAGGATCCGAAAAAAATGTTAAATACAAAAGTTGCGTATTTTTGCCCGTAGAATCCGAATCTGCAATAAAAAATGGATTTATTATTCAAGATTTCAAAGTTGGACCCCCTCTGTGGCGGGAGCTCAACTTTGGTACTTTTTTAGCAACTGACTAGCTTTTTTAAAAATGTTTAACACGTATATTTTCGTTTTGCAATCTGATAGTATTTCTCGAGTTATTCGACCGTTTCCAGACTTTTCGGACACCCTGTATACGTAGCTTAATTATAATCATATATAATACTTCTAATCTCAATACCCCTTTTTCTAAAACATACAAAACGCACAAGGATAAAGAGAAATCATACAAAAAATTTAACACTACACAGGCCGCTTGCAGGATTGCCAGATTGGCTTTCATTTTTATTCAAAAAATCCGAATTCGAGCCAGAAATTAAAAATTGTATTCCTTGCTCTATTTAATGACAGAAATTTTGTGATTACATAAAGTAAAGTTTCTTCTTTCAAAATTTCCGGTATGAGTTTGAAATTTCGGAATAAAAATGGAGTCCAAACGGGCAACCCTGGCCGCTTGACGCATTTATGCGTCATTTATAAAACTGTCGTCAAGGAATTCTAAATTTTCTCCAGGAAGTTTTAATAGTTATTTTTGGTTAATATAAGAATAGATATTTCTTAAATAAAATAAATGAAAATTAGTATTGAAAATTTTCTGGTTTGAACTCGAAATTTTTAAAAAAATAGCACTACATTTGGCAACACTGTTTACGGCCCGTATAGAACAAGCTTTAAGCATAATACACTCAGATATCTTTAAAACACGTTGTTTTATTTAAAATTACAGTTAAAAATTAATGATAAAACGCATCATGAAGTAATCTCAAAGATTTTAATGCGAAAGCCGTGAATGGGTCCACTGATTAGTAACAATTTGTTAATGAGTTTTCTAAAGTTTGTCCTGTAATTTCGAATGAAAGAAATTTCTACCAAGCAACTACTTTCGATTATCTCAGAAATTTTTTATTATACTTATACAAAAAATAGACACATTTTTTTCCAATCTTTTATCAGCAGCTATCCGATAAAATAATTCAATACACATTCTTTCACAGAAACAATAAATCACAGAAAGAACAACAACAAATCGATTTGCTGAAAGTTTCTCAAATTTCATGCAACCAAATCATTTTACACGACATTAATCTTGCAACAGTTTCTAGTTTTACAACATAGTTATCAACTCTGATTTTTATCGACCCCTGATCAAACAGGGATATGCATCAACAGCATAAATTTAAAACTCACTAATAAAGGAGATCGTATCTGATTCATCGAATAAATTAAACAGAGCGGAAAGAAATAAAGAGTAGAAAATAAATATAGATTATTTCTTCATTTGGCAGTCCATTAGACATAAATTTATTATTACATTTACGTGCGAATACCATATATACATTTCTGCCGCAATTTTAGAACCGATTTTTTTTCTTTTTTCTTTTTCCTTTTTTGCCTTATGCATTGGATGAATTTTTTTCAGATTGAAGAGAAGAAATATTAGGAAAAAAAATTCTACTCTAAAATAGTGGTGCTGTACTCCATGGAAATTCTAAATAGCAGTTACGTAACGTCAGGGGACGGTGGATAATTTTACTACCAGTATTATTATATACTAAATATTTCCTTACTTAATCTTTCAATGCCATACGACTGAATAAGGCAAACTTTAGTATCTAACAACTCTTAGGCCTAAGTACCAACGGGCAGGGCTCCTACTTGGTCCGTTTTATGAACACCAGTATTTTTCTAAGAAAAATCTTCTTTATAATTTTTGTAGAAATATGCGTGGAAGCGCGTTTTTCGTTCAATTGTTGCAGAAACCTACCACGAATTTGTTTCTGAAAACTTCCTGGTTTTCAAAAAACGGACCTTTGGGGCCCCTGAACGGGGCAAACATCCGCCAGTAAAAACGAATAGAAATGTTTTCCTTATTCATGGCAGTATTTGTGCATAAACAGGGCGAAGCAAAAATTGATATTAATATATGCCGGTGAAAATTTGACCCGTTGGTAATTAGGCCCTTGATATCAGGATATTTGTATAATAAATTTCACCTTATCTAATCTCAAAATTTCCGTAATTAATTAATCCAAAAAAAGTTTGTATTAAAAATGGTGCCAAAACAAAAATTACTGGAAACAACACAATAAAAAAAATAACAACCCACCCTTCAGGCAAGTGGTTAAGAAAATTATTTCCAAGATTCAATTTTATATTACAATATACTATATATATATAAACATGATGTGATTTTTTATTGATGAATTTATGTACATAGTACTCTGATTGTATAAATGTGAATATTGTGCATGCTTTTAAGAAATAATTGAACCATATAAAATGCAAAAGAAACGTCCATAAATTCAGTTACAGATATCAAATGATGTAAAATCGCGTCAGAGGTCGCGAATGTGTTAATAAAATCACGATTTCCATTTCATTCATTTTCAATCGCCAATGCAATTTATTTCACAGCTCTGATTTCTTTGTAGCATTTTTCTACATAAAAATCATATGATTTATTACCTTTACTGAAGTTTTATTGCAAGTCCCATCACGATTTAAATCTACCACATGCGGTTTTAAAGTTCATACGATTAACACTGGCGCACTCGGTGCGGAGAGATATGAATATCTCTAAGATGGGATATCTTCTTTAAACAAGGCTATCGAATATCTCTAAGATAAACAAGGCAAATAGAAATATTCACCTTGTTTAATAGAATAATCCCGCGATTAAATAAGGCGAATAATATTATTTGTAAATTCTGGTATCCATAACCCACTTGTAGGTACGCAATGATTATTATATTACAAAAAACATTCAAAATGATAGATTGTGCGCCCGTGCGAGACATTGGAAAATCATCCTTGCACAAAATAAAACAGGGTTTGGAAATATAAGTTATTTTAAGGGGACAAGGGACCTTAAAATCCTTAAAAATTATTTTTTTTATTTTTTGTAAATTTCACCTAATTATTATTCAAGGGTACTTTATATGCATTATATCATGCATTTATCACAAAAAGAATTTAAAAAAAAAATTATTTTTATGAAAAAAATGTAATTTTACGCTTCGTCTTAGAAATCTTCGAAATGTCGCTTGCGCATTCCATATCAATGAAAATCCCCAATATTTTTTATAAAAGTCTGTTTTATATATATAAATAAAATAGAGCATCGAATTTTATATATTTGAATTTAAAGGTAAAAAAAAAAATAATTAAAAATTTTGAAATTTTTTCGAAAAAATTTCAAAATTTTTCTTTTTTTTTCTTTTTTTTAACCTTTAAATTCAAATATATAAAATTCGATGCTCTATTTTATTTATATATATAAACCAAACATTTATTAAAAATATTGGGGATTTTCATTGATATGGAACACGCAGAGGGCATTTCGAAGATTTCTAAGACGACGCGTAAAATTCCATTTTTTTCATAAAAATAAATTTTTTTTTAATTTTTTTTGTGATAAATGCATGCCATAATGCATATAATGTACTTTTAAGTAATATTTAAGATAAAATTTACAAAAAATAAAAAAAAATTGAAAAATTTTGAAATTTTTTCGAAAAAATTTCAAAATTTGTAATTTTTTTTTTTTTTTAACTATTAAATTCAAATATATAAAATTCGATGCTCTATTTTATTTATATATATAAATCAAATTTAAAAAAAAATATTGGGGATTTTCATTGATATGGAATGCATAGGGGGCATTTCGAAGATTTCTATGACGACGCGTAAAATTCCATTTTTTTCACAAAAATAAATTTTTCTTTTAATTTTTTTTTGTGATAAATGCATGCCATAATACATATAATGTCCCCTTGAATAATATTTAAGATGAAATTTACAAAAAAAAAAAAAAATGAAAAATTTGGAAATTTGGAAATTTTTTCGAAAAATTTTTAAAAATTTTCATTTTTTTTTTTTTTACCTTTAAATTCAAATATATAAAATTCGATGCTCTATTTTATTTATATATATAAAACAGACTTTTATAAAAAATATTGGGGATTTTCATTGATATGGAATGCGCAAGCGACATTTCGAAGATTTCTAAGATGACACGTAAAATTCCATTTTTTTCTCAAAAATAAAATTTTTTTAAAATTTTTTTTGTGATTAATGCATGCTATAATGCATATAATGTACCCTTGAATAATATTTAAGGTGAAATTTACAAAAAATAAAAAAAATTATTTTAAGGTCCTTGTCCCCTTAAATTGGTAAAGAGTAACGATTTCGATGCATTATCTGCTGTTTCACTCTTATTCCAATCAAGCGAGAAACCAAGGAAGTTTACAGTCAAATGCGGTAGTTCTTCAAATACCAACATGGTTCGTACGGTGTTTCTTTTTGAATATCTTAACTCTGAAAAGCATACATCACTTTATTTAATCACAGAATCTTGCAATTAAATTAAACTAGAATTACTTTTTCTAAATATTGGTATTCAAAATTAAACACTTTTGCGAACTCTGTGTAAGAAAAATTATCAACAGCAACTTAGCTCCAGCGCTTTATTTTGTAAGTATAGATTATTTGTCTTTATATTTCGTTGCCCTTTTATGTCACTGTGAGGTCTGTTTTCTGTGTGTTGGTAGATTTACTGAAATTTGCTTCGATATTGATTTTTAGAGTTTTAGGGTATACTCTGACATATCAAAGTACTCAGTCTACGAGTAGTTGTCCAATAAATTGCAAGTTATGATTTCGTCAATATTGCTCATGAACGATAAACCATTTTTATTCGAAAAATTGAAAAAAAAAAAGTTTTCGAAAATTCCGCCTAAATTTTGGAGTTTATCGGCTCTAAAAACAGACAGGCGATTTTTTTAGTACCGGAAAGCTTCCAAATTTTATAAATAACTCTAATAAACTTCGTAAAATTACTCGAAAAGTTTTGCTCGTAGAATGGAATTACTGCATTATTAACTTGTTGGAAAATAGGAAAATGTTGTCTGAATCCTAGAACAAGCGAGACACTTGGCGACATAGAATTTGGTGAAGCGATAAATAACTTCTTGGCTACATCACTTTGTTCAGCACATTGGGACTACGCCTAATTTAATTTTTTTCTGATTGTTGGGTTTCTTAAAATGTGTGTTTTGTTGAATTGATGTGTTTTCTTATTCTGCTATTTGAGATGGCGATTGATGGTAATGTAAATTTCATTTGATGTGTACAACGGATTGGATAGTTGTGCTTTTCGGGGTCTATTTTTGTACATTTTGAAATATACCGTCATAAGAGGTCTGTTTTAAGTATGGCCAAAACATGAGAAATAAAAGTAAGTTAATTTTTATATATTTGATTTGATAAGTATTGTGTTGCGTGCATAAGTATAAGTATTGTGTTTTGGGCATAAACATAAGCATTGTTTTATGCATTCTAGAGATTCCTGCAACGAATTTCTGAATTTTTAAGATTGCGATAAAAGAAATTTTAATGCATTAGACTGGAATATTAAAATTGGATATATTGACAAATTTAAAACGGGAGATAAAGTTTAAAACCGGAACTATTGACAAATTTTATACCGAAGCTATTAACAAATTTAAAACTGGAGCTTTTGGCAAATTTAAAATCGGAGGTATTGACAAATTTAAATCCGGAGCTAAAATTTGAAACCGGAGTTTGAAATTTAATTTATTTTAAGAATGTTAAACATTTGTCGTAGAACGCAAAAAAGTGCTATAAATATTGAAAATCGTGAAAGAAAAAAATTATTTATATTAGGCTAAATGTTTTAAACCGAAATCCTTCTACGAATTTTAAAAATTTGCCACAAAACAGAATAAAACACATATGACGGAATGATTTTATTGGTAAGTTGCTGAAAAATGAAACTTTTTTTGCCTTCAATGTTTATTTTGTGAATAAAATTCTCGTTAGAACTCTCTAAGTAATGAATCGTCCGCCGCAACGCAAGCGATGTGAGTGGGGAGAATTTTGCTTTCCAGGTTGCCCTATTTTAGGTCTTTACTCATCGACTTTTATTAAACTTTGGTACCCATTAGAAAACAAATCAATGCAGTTTTTTAATAAAATGTCACATTAAATATAAAAGGATAGATTTGTCAAAATCTTCGCGCAAATTTTGATTTAAATTAAGAGGTAAAATTAATACACCATCGCCTATCAAAGAATTAGAAAAACAACTATCTAAATCTGATTAATTCATAACACGTTAGATATAAAAAATAAATTAAATCTTTTTAGGTTAGCTTAACAATAATCCCTTTTTGCAACCAGAAAAAAAAATTGAAGGACCAAATTTCCAACTGATTTATCCAAGTTTTCTGCGTGTCGTTTTACTTTTGCCCTGTTCACTAAGCATCAAACTCGAAACTACACACATGGAAAAAATTATAACGTCAAGCGAAAAGTCGCCGAATGTAGGAGCCGCTTCCCTAGAAAATTATACAAATATTTTTATGATAAAAAAGCTTCAAACGGAACATTTCCAAACAAACTTTAAGTTTAAAATTTGGAAAATCAATAAAAGGCATGGATTTAAAAGGTTTTAATAGCTTGCTACTCGGAAAAATTTATAAAGACACGCATTTCTTTTGAAATCTCAAATAAAATTTTGCATATTTGGTACCATCATAGAATTGTTTAAAGTAACCTAAAACTGTTATGCAGAAAGATTGTTCAGATTATCTCGTTCTTCATCATGCCAAAGGGCATACAACTATCTGAATTTGAAAAAGGAAAAATTATTCTTTACAGAAAATGCGGACGGAGTGGACGTGAAATTGAAAGGAATATAAACAGATCTATAGTAGTAATTTATAATTTTTTCAAGAATCCAAAAGATTATGGCAAGACGAAACATGCAGGTAGGCCTATTTCTCTTAACCCTTTCAGGGGCAAGGTAATTGTATTTGTAAACTGATGAAATAATTGAATAACACCAGTATTTACAAGAAAATTTATTTGCAAAGAAATAAAGGTATATTTTCGCTTATTTAATAAAAGTGAAATTTTCATTCAAATAATCTGATGCCAATGTAGCAATTAGGGATTAAAATTATGTGATGCCGTGACGGCATCACCGTCCCTCAAGGGGTTAATGCGCGCCACAAACGTGGTATTGTGCGTCGAGCTTGCTTAAAAAACATAGAGTTCTGCACAAATTAAAACGGAAAGGAATCTACCTTGCACTTACCAAACAGTGTGTAATGTTCTGCAAAAGAATCCCAATGTTAGATATGCTAAACTATGGTCACGTCCACCACTTACAAAATTACATAAGAAGCTTAGATTTGAATTTGCTAAGAAACAAGTTTCTTTTGGATCTTGTTGGAAAGATGTGGTATTTTTGGATGAAAAAAATTTAATTTGGACGGACCAGATGGGTGATGGCATCACCGTCCCTCAAGGGGTTAATGCGCGCCACAAACGTGGTATTGTGCGTCGAGCTTGCTTAAAAAATATAGAGTTCTGCACAAATTAAAACGGAAAGGAATCTACCATGCACTTACCAAACAGTGTGTAATGTTCTGCAAAAGAATCCCAATGTTAGATATGCTAAACTATAGTCACGTCCACCACTTACAAAATTACATAAGAAGCTTAGATTTGAATTTGCTAAGAAACAAGTTTCTTTTGGATCTCGTTGGAAAGATGTGGTATTTTTGGGTGAAAAAAATTTAATTTGGACGGACCAGATGGTTTTCGCCATTATTGGTATGACCTGCGAAAAGATAAACCTGCTTTTCCCGAACACCAATTCAGAGGAGGTTCTTTTATGGTGTGGCAAAGTTTTGCAGCCAGTGGAACAACGCGAACCGTGTCCATTCGGGATCGCATGAATTCAGAATCATATCGTCGGTACCAGCGTTGCCAGTGGGCTACTTTTTTGAAATTCCGATATCTTAATTGGCACCACTTTTTTGAAATGCTAAAATTCCGCTACTTTTCGCCTTAACCCGTTGAAGGCAGTGTTGCCAGTGGGCTCCTTTTTTAAATACTAATTTCTTGATTGGCACCGCTTTTTTGAAATGGTTAAAATCGCCTTGTTTAGTGGCATATTAATAAAGGGAATTTAACAATTTAAAAAAATGGTGCCAATCAAGAAACCTGTATTTAAAAAATGTAGCCCACTGGCAACGCTGCTTGAAGGGCGGTGATGCCGGCACGGCATCACACCTAATCGCCACATTGGCACCGGAATTTTATAATGAAAATTTCACCTTTGTAAAGTACGCGAATGTATACTTTTACTTGTTTACAAATAGATTCTCTTGTAAATTCTGGTGTCATTAAATTATTTCAACATTTTACGATGAAAGGGTTAATTAATATGATATTAAATAAGGTGAATTTTACCATTTCAAAAAAGTGGTGCAAATCGAGAAAAATGAATTAAAAAATAGTAGCCGACTAGCAACAGTGGTCTGTACCATGTCAAACTATCCAATATGAAAACAGTGTTGCTAGTGGGCTACTTTTTTCTAAACCAGATCTCTTGATTGGCATCAATTTTCTGAAATGGTAAAATTTCCCTTGTTTTAGCCTTAATAATTATGGCCATTAAATAAGGTTAAATAAGGCGAATTTTACTATTTCAAAAAAGTGTTGCCAATCAGTAATCTGAATTTTAAAAAGTAGCCCACTGGCAACACTGTTTATATATTGGATAGTTTGACATGGTACCGACGATATGTGGATATGCTGAATGAAAAAGTGTTTCCTGAAGCCCCCCTTATCACAGGTGGAGATTATTTGTTTCAAAAGACAGTGCAAGTTGTCATGTGTCTCATCGTGCATCACGTTCATTGTTCAAAACAATTCTGTCCAACTTTTGGGTTGGCTGCCAAGAAACCCTTATTTTACCCCCACAGAGAATCTATGGGCATTTTAGCTGGAGAAGTATATAAGCATGGCACACAATGTGTTAATGCAGAATATTTGACGTTATCCATCGAATTAGAGTGAAAAACAATTTCTGAAGAAATTTTAAATGGATTTTCTGAGTCAATGACTGCACGATTAATAAGGGTCATTGAAAAAAATTGTGATTTTGTAGAATATTAATTTATTTCCAGACATATTTCATTATGTCCTTATAATTTTTTTTCATATTTCATGTTATATATTTCTATTAATATGTGATTTATAAATTTTATTGTTGTTAAATTTTCTATTAAAAGGTTCCTAATGTTTCCTAATTACGATTAGTAAATTATGCTTTGTTTTCAGTCAATGTGTCGCTATAATTTTTTTTCCATGGCTGTATATTTCCTGAGCAGATCAACATGTTTTACAGATAAAATTTATGAAACCATATCTGTTAGAATTTTATTGACATATCTTTATGAAAACAAGTTCATTCACAGATGTAACAATACCCTAACTTCTGTCAGCTAAGTCAAAATCTGTCATGTGGTTTATGGAGAACAAGTTACAATTACCGTTTTATTGTAAATAATTTTTTGAAAGTATTTTTTACAAAATGTACTTTTATTAGCCCATTAACCCTTTCAGGGGCAAGGTACTTCTGTTCGTAAAATGCCGAAATTAGTGAACGACACCGGAATTTACAAACAAATTTATTTAAAAATAAGCAAAATCATTTGTACACATGTTTAATAAAAGGAAATTATTCCTTCCAATATTCTGATGCCAATGTAGCGCTTAGGAATTAAAATTAGGTGATCCAAAAATGAACCACAGCCCTTGAAGGGTTTAACCGCTGATGTTACGTTGACGCAACTGTAAAAATAAATGTGCATGCTTAAACTAACTATCAAGCTACCACTGTTTTGGAATTTAATAAGTTGCATTATTTAATAACAAAATCTTTGGCATTAAATAAAGCGAAGATTATCTTCCAGAATTTGTGGTGGTAAATGTTTTTCAGCAAAAAAGTTGAAGATCCATACTTTATAGTTTCGGCGGTTAACCCTTTCCGGCGCGGAGCATTTCTGTTTATAAACTATTGAAGTGGTGGACTGACACCAGAACTAATGAACGAATTTATTCGAAAATACGAAGTTGCATATTTTCAAGTATATTATAAAAGAAAAATCTTAATTAAATAATCTGGGTGCCAGTAAAATGAAAATTAGGTGTCCTTTTTTAAGGACACCGCCCGCGAAAGGGTTAATTGGTTAAACATTAGTACTCATTAGAAAATAAACCAATGCAATTTTTAATGTCACATTAACCTTTCGATTACGAGATCGGGAAATATGTCGTCCCACCAACAATTTCATTATTCCATTCGTACTACATTTTGAAAAAGAATCGCTGCCATACGCTGCCATTATCGCGCTACGATAATTTCAAGAGAAATCTAGAAAAAGAATTTTCTTGTAAATTGTAGTGCGAGTGAATATAAAAATAGCTGGCAGTTATACCCCGTAATCAAAAGGGAAATTAAACTTTAGTACTCATTAGAAAATAAACAAATGCAGTTTTTTAATAAAATGTCACATTAATTATAAAAGCAAAATTCTGTTAAAACATTCTCGTGCAAATTTTGATTTAAATTAAGTTGTAAAAATAATATATCATCGCCCATCAAAGAATTAAAAAACGGCAATAGAAATCTGATTAATTCGTAACACGTTAGATATAAATAAATAAATTAAAACTTTTTAGGTTAGCTTAACCCTAGAACTAACGGAAATTTTACTCAAGTTATTTAAAAATATTCAACACCATATATATATATATATATATATATATATTTTAATATTTAAGTTGTTTATTTAACTTACTACTGTCTGGTTTACAGATTTAGTTTATTTTAAAGAAATTTCTCGTTTGAATGAATATTTTGACTGTACCTTTCGGGTCCATTGGTCCCGTCTAGTAGGCGGAGGTCTAATGTTAATCCCTTTTTGCAGTCGGGAAAAAATTAGGAAGAAATTTCCAACTCATTTATTCAAGTCTTCTGTTTATCGTTTTCCTTTTGCCCTGTCCACTAAGCACCAAACTCGAAACTATATTTCCTGAGTAGATCAATATGTTATACAAGAAAAATATGATAAAATTTATGTGGCCTATTTCTCTTAACCCTTTCAGGGGCAAGGTAATTGTATTTGTAAACTGATGAAATAATTGAGTAACACCAGTATTTACAAGAAAATTTATTTGTAAAGAAGTAAAGGTATATTTTCTCTTATTTAATAAAAGTGAAGTTTTCATTCAAAAAATCTGGTGCTAATGTGGCAAATAGGGATTAAAATTATGTGATGAGGTGACGGCATCACCGCCCCTCAAGGGGTTAATTAATCCGGAGTCTGATCCAAGACAAGCATGTCTAAAACCAGAAATTATATATAAGTAAATGTATCTTCTTTCAATCAAGTATTTCATTAGTTCATTTTAAAAATTTTGGTTAAACAAAATTTCCGGTGGTAAACATAATTATCTTAGATCAAACTCCGGAATTATTAAGAGATGTTGGCATTTACGATTTAAGGGTTAAGTTTTACAAAATAAAAATTACATAAAATAAGGTATTTAGATTCATACTTATTAAAACACTTGCAGCCTTCGTCCGCTACTCTGTTCAGTTTCTGCAAACGAAACTTTAATCAAACGAAATATATCGGTGTATTTGATCTTGTGTTTTATTGCAAAATATACATTTATCTCCAATAATCTTCCGCATTGCTGAAAACAATATTAACGCCATTACGATTTTATATCGTCTAATTTGTCAGATAAAATTTGGACTGTTAAGGAGCAAATCTTTTAGTTGATCATTCGAATATGGAAAAGAACGGTAGAACAATATGTAGCATATTAATGTTATCCCTGAAAATTTAAAAAGGCAAATCTCATTAAAATCCGTTCAGTAGAGACTTCTAATAAGATTAATTTTTCATAATCCGGTTCACCAGATTATTGAAAATTCACCTATAACTCTATAGCAAAGCAATATAGAACGATATGTGTTATATACTAAAACCTTTCCTGAAAAATTATCTAACAAACAGTGCTAATTCCATCGAACTCAACTCAGAAGAACATTTTCATATTTATGAAAAGGTTCTGAGTTGAGCTAATCATTCAAAATAGGGTTCACTGATTAAAGAGCTTTCGCGCATAATTCTATAACTATGCAACGTAGAATAATATGCGTTATATACGAAACCCTTTTTTTTTTTAATTATCTATCAATGCAAGTCTTCTCAAAATCCATTCTAAAAGAACTCAAGTTATAAGTTGTCGGACCAAAATTCCTCTTTGAATTTTTTATATGGTGTAGATAGTTAAATATGTCTTTCATAATTGCGGTAACGCGCGCGTGATTCTAGAACTATCAGAGATTTACTAATTTGCAATATTTTAGTTTTTAATTGTATTGCAGATGTGCAATATAAGAAAAGGCCGACGTATTATACAAAAATGTATCTCTGATTTTTTTTTCATTATTTTTCTCGTGTAATAAAACTTTCTGAGAATCATATATAATTTTTTCGAAACAAAATAAAAAATCATGCATTTAACGGTTAAAATGCAAAATTTTGTTTAAAGTACCTCGTGCAAATTTTGATTCAAAGTAAGTAGTAAAAATAATATACCTCTGCGCAACGAAGAGTGATTTTTTTATGTAAATCTGATTAATCCATAAAACATAATTATTTATTAAATAAATAGATGAAAACATTTTAGGTTAGCTTAATATTAATAACTTTTTGCAGTCGTAAAGAAAAATTGAAGAAACAGAAACAGAAACAGAAGAAGTTTTCTATTTATCCTTTTCATTTTGCCCTGTTCACTAAACATCAAGACCGAAACTATATTTCCTGAACAGATCAATATGTTTTACAAGAAAATATCATAAAATATATGAAAGCAAATCGCTTAAATTTATTGACATTGCTTTTACTAAACAAGTTCATTCACAAATGTATTAATCCACTAACTTCTGTCAGCTAGACAAAATGTTTCATGAGGTTTAAGTAGAACATGTTACAATTACCGTTTTATTGGAAATAATTTAATGAAAGTATTCTTTAACAATGTACTTTTATTAAATTTTAATACTTATTCTTGCATATTATATAAGCTATTTTTCAGCCAAAATACACTGACGGGAAAAAAAATCCCAACACCAAGAAAGACTTGTGTTAGATAAACGAAATTTGGTGGTCGTGTTTATACATCTGAAAGATGACATCGATTGAAATTTCGCGCTTCGCGCATAAGTGTGGCGCTAGTGGCGCCACTCAGAACATGCAGACCAGGTTTACTTTAAATGCGTGCTGTAAAGTTCGTGGACGTTATTTAGCTTCGAAATGTGTCGTTTGAGTTGATGTTAGCCAAGAATGCCTTTAACAAGACGAAGAAGCCACTGTTAACAGATCACCGAGTTGGAACGAGGTCGCATATTCGGTCTACGAGAAGGTGGATTTTCTTTCCGCGATATTGCAGAAAGTCTTGGATGGAATGTATCCACTGTGCATGATTGTTGGAAGCAGTGGTCAAGGGATGGTACTACCTCAAGAAGACCAGGTTCCAGGCGGCCACGTGGCACTCCTGAGAGGGAAGATCGCCGTATTCGGCGCACGCCTGTGGCGCATCGTACTGCGTCTGCGGAAGAAATTCGAGCTGCAGTTTGTACCACAGTGACACAACGAACTGTTAGAAATCGGTTACTTCAAGGACAGCTCCGAGCCAGGCACCCTGTAGCGTGCATTCTACTGACCCCAAGCCATTGCCGTTTGCGAAGCCATTCGTGTCAAGCCAGAGCTCATTGGTGGGCGAAGTGGAGATATGTTGTGTTTCTTTTTCATCAGAAAACACAACAGATCTCCACTCTGTCCTCCAATGATCTCTGGCTTGACACCAATGGCGTCGCAAACGGCAATGGCTTAGAGTCAGTAGAATGCACGCTACAGGGTGCCTGGCTCGGAGCTGTCCTTGAAGTAACCGATTTCTAACAGTTCGTTGTGTCACTGTGGTACCAACTGAAGCTCGAATTTCTGCCGCAGACGCGGTACTATGCGCCACAGTCGTACGCCGAATACGGCGATCTTTCCTCTTAGGAGTGCCACGTGGCCACCTAAAACCTGGTCTTCTTGAGGCAGTACCATCCCTTGACCACTGCTTCCAACTATCATGCACAGTGGATACATTCCAGCCAAGTCTTTCTGCAATATCGCGGAAAGAAAATCCACATTTTCGTAGCCCGAATATGCGACCTCGTTCCAACTCGGTGAGCTGTTGACAGTGGCTTCTTCGTCTTGTTAAAGGCATTCTTGGCTAACATCAACTCAATACGTCACCTTTCGAAGCTAAATAACGACCGCGAACTTTACAGCACGCATTTAAAGTAAACCTGATCTGCAAGTTCTGGGTGGCGCTACTAGCGCCACACTTATGCGCGAAGCGCGAAATTTCAATCGATGCCATCTTTCAGATGTATAAACATGCCTACCAAATTTCGTTTATTTAACACAAGTCTTTCTTGGTGTTGGGATTTTTTTTTTTCGTCAGTGTATATTGTAATTTTAGCTTTTCCTAATTTGTTGATGAACCATTTTAAATAAATAAAAGATAAATTAGAGTACTTTGTGACATTTTAATGCTTTACTTGATGATATAAGATAAAATTTCAGAATAAAAATAGATTTGTCAAATAATCGTTTTACAAAATTTTCAGTAAATATGATTTCTACCCTGAGATAAGTTAAAACAATAAGTGTGAGTTTTGCAAAATCAAGCGGAATTTTTATTCAGAAATTCCGAATCTTAACTAGAAAGTTTGAATAGTTGTTTTTGTTTTATATAATGATAGATATTTCATGATTAAAATAAAAGGAAATAACCATTCAAAATTTTCCGCTGTGACGTTGGAGTAACTGGCTGGAGTGATGTTCCACAAAAGTATAGCATTTCATTTGACCATGTATTGTTAAATGAAGACTGTTATGTTATCCGTGGACCTGCCATGTCAATTGACCAGCTTTAACACCATCGACAGTTTGTTTAAATTCTGGGGCCTTTTAAACTTTAAATACATAGTGATGCATATCTGCATCACTTTTTATTAAATTTTAGCAACAACTATATTTATATAGAAATATTAATCGTATAAAACTTGCAAAAATATGCTACTAAATAGAGTTAAAAACCTATCATAAAATTTCTGGTGTCTAATCCTTAATATAAGAATAAAAAACACAACTCTAAAAGAATAATTAATGCATTTAAGGGTTAAGTTTTACAAAATAAAATTCATATAAAATAAGTTACCTAGATTCATATTTATTAAAAAAATTACAAATTTTGCACTATTTTAGTTATAACAGTAGTTTTTGCTTGCGTTGCAGATGTGCAACATAAGAAAAAATTAACGTATTATACTAATATATATATATCATTATTTTTCCTGTGTAATAAACCTTTCTTAGAATCATTTTTTTTTTTTTTTAACAAAATAAAAAATCATGCAGTTAAGGGTTAAAAGCTCCCTTAAGTTCTTTGTTAGCTAGAAATTTACACAAGAAAGAAAAGTAATAATAGTAATGGAGATGTATTAAATGAGGGGCTTACAACCATAGTAGACCAAGTCCATTTTGAACATAAAATGAGATAGTCCATATAGAAGGCGCATAAAATCAGTTTTATCTGCTCCCACAGTGAACCGTCTTTTTTCATATGCTTTTTCATATATGGCATTTCTTTACAGACTTAGTCCACTGTGAGAGTAAATAAAATAGACTGGACTTGGTCTACTATGGTTATGAGCCCCTCAAATAATCCCTGTTTATACCATAATAAAGATATCGTCCGAAACATAAATAAAATATAACTAATGCTAGTGTTGCCAGGTGTCCCGCGTAAATCAGGGCTCTAAATACTCTGGACACCACAAATTTATTACAGTTTATTTCGTCATCTTTAATCGCAGATAATTCTGACATTAGATAAGGTGAAGAAAATTACTGTAAAACACTGGTGTCCAGAGAATTTGCAGCCCCGATTTACGCGGGACACCTGGCAGCAGTGTCGCCAGATTGGGTAGTGTTACCACTTTTTTTAAATAGTATAATTCACCTTATTTTTCAGAATTTTTAATCTATTTTTAAATAGGCCGATTATTTCTATTTCAAAAAAGTGGTGACAATCAAATAATCTGAATTTAAAAAAAACCCAATCTGGCAACACTGCCTGGCAGCACTACTGATGACACTAATTCTGAACATTTACTTTGAGCCCCATGTTTCTAGGAAAATAGGGAAAGGTCACTTTTGCGTTGCCATCTGTTCAATTGGGTTCAAAACATGAATCATTGTCATAGTTATATATTCTTTGCTTATGTTATGGCAGTACAAATTTTTTGCCTGAAAGTCCTTTATCACGACAATTTCCGAAAGCTAACATTTGCTTTATTTAATCACAAATTTTCTGTCGTTGAACAAGGAAAATGTTTCTATTCTAAAATAGTAGTGGCTTGGTGGTGCGTGGGCTACAGATTGTGCAACACTAGCTTAAAAATATACACCATTATTATTATGTCAATCTTTTAATTAAAATTTTATAAAGTCATGGGTTTTCTTATTTTGATCATTTGAAATGCGTGAGTAAGAACTCAGCCAAAGAAAAGCACTAACATATAATGCGTAGAAATTCCTAAATATATTAATTCAACAAAGTCCAACTGTTTTCAATTTGTCCTTTTAAACATAATTTTACTTTAATATATGAAAGTACAGGATTCCTACGCTTCAGAGGAGTTATATCAGATTTTTGTACTGTAAAATTTGCCTTATATTAAGGGAAACTGTTCTGTGTTTTAAATATGGTTATCATTACATTAAGTAATTTCTAGTATTCAAACGCCTAAAATCCCTTGAATCCCCCTTTGGCGTACGAACCCTAAAGTACTACATAAAGTTAACTTAGTACATATGCTCAAAGCCTCTCCACATCTTAAGGATCTAATTCGTAACTGGATGAAACAAAAAAAATTATGTCATTTTCATGTCCACAATTAGAATTTTTTTTTTCCTGTGTAAAATGGGGAAGAACTATTTTTATTTTTTGTTTCCATTAAAACAATCAGTAAGGACTTCATTATTAAAAAAATGTTTAAAAAGATCTTTTTTTTAATTTTAAATTATCCATTTTTATTCATCTTGAATAACAAAATAGTCTGTCCGGATAACAGTAAGCATAGTTTTCAATTTAGGTTTTTAGCACATAATATTTAAAATTACATTTTTAACTGTTTTTGTGTAATCATAAAACATAGTATTTTAACTAGTTAGACCAGAAACATAAAAATATTTATTTTTTATTATTATATTTTAAGATTAAATTTTGTACTTTGAAATTATAACCTCTGTTACTGTAACTTTTCTTACCAAAGAAATGACTTCCATTGTCCTCAACAGGGGGTACTACTGCGCTTACTTGTAGGTAATAATGTTAGAAAAGATATGCTACAATCATTTTGAATTTGTTCTGCACACATATGGTCAGTAAACTGAAACATCTGAATTCTAGATTAGTGTGTTTTCTGTTTGTAACATAGGTTGCATACATTTTAAATTTAAATATTGTCATTTTAATTAAAGTTTTATTTTTATTATATGAAATTAAGTTAATTTAATTTAAATAAATGTAAGATTTACATATTTTTATAAAACTACAGAAAATACAATTTTTTTCTTTGTTAAATGTAATATCTGCTACCTGTAACTTCTGTTACTACATATTTGTAACAGATGTAGATAAATTAACAAAAATCTTGTTTAAAATTCATATGCATAATAAAAATCCATTAAAGTACTTCAAAAGTGTCATTGTTTTTATATTAATGTAAATACTCTTCCACTGTCTAATTTGTGTTGCTCAATGTAACTTCTGTTACAAAAATGTAATCACTGTTACTATATATATAATTTCTGTTACTGCACTTTTTTCTATATTTTTCTTGTTGTATATGAATAGCTCTCAAAAAATATCCCAAAACATCAAAAGGCATTTGTTCTTTCAATATACTAAAACTATTTGATCTCTTATAAATATATCTACTGCAGGGAATTGAAAATTTTGGCTGGAATGTTGAATACAAGTAAAAGAGGTTACATATTGTTATATAAATTAACCCCTATTATTGTTTTCTATTGAATATAAAACTACATATTGAAGTCGAGACACTAATCATGATATAATATAATAGAAATAATATTTTGATAGAAATAAAAATTTTGCAAATTAAGTGGATGTTGTCCAGTACAATATTCATCTTCAACCCTTTCAGGGGCAAGGTACTTCTATTCGTAAAATGTAGAAATGAATGAATGACACAAGAATTTACGAACAAATTTATTTCAAAATTAGCAAAAGCTTTTGTTCACGTACTTAATAAAAAGAAATTTTTCATTCCAATATTCTGGTGCCTATGTGGCATTTAAGAATTAAAATTAAGTTAGGGGTTAAGGCATTTTCAGGTGACTGTATTTTTATCCTAATTATGAATTTAGCTATGCTGGAAAAGATTTTATATAGGTTGTATACATATGAACACAAAATAAAGTATATTTGGTGAAAACTGAATACTTAAAATATATATATATTGGAAAACATAACTTTTTTTTGGCCCGATTAATAGCTTTATTAAAATATCGTACGACAAAATGCAATAAAAATAAAGTATATTTGGTGAAAACTGAATACTTAAAATATATATATATTGGAAAACATAACTTTTTTTTTTGGTCCGATTAACAGCTTTATCAAAATATCGTACGACAAAATGCAATAAAAATTTGGAATATGTTTTAATTAGCATTATCGTAATTTCCGGCATATAATCCTCGGATCAAAAAATTAGCTTTGAACCCAGAAATTTTATTTGATAATATGTAACGTCTTAAATAGCGGTAAATATTTGACTTCAATTCTTAAATAAAATTTCTGGGTCCAAACAGAATTGTTTGATCCGCGGATTATACGCCGGAAATTGCGGTAATTATTTTAACCCTAGATCTACCGGGAATTTTATTCAAGTTTTAATAAAACGTTCTACACCAGAATTTTTATTTAAAACTATTTAACTTATTTATTTACCTTATTTTTGTCTGGTTTATATACTTAGTTTATTTTAAAGAAATTTCTGGTTTGAATGGATATTTTGTATGTACCTGTCGGGTCCAATGGACCCGTCTGGTAGACGGAGGGTTAAAGTGGTGCAAAGCGATATAAGTAAGCGTCCTATCTTAAATGGGAGAGGTAACCGAAAGACTAAAGGTGGGGTCACATCAATCAAGGTCGCACGCCACGTAGCGGACGGGGTTAAACTACAGGAAGATGCCTAACTGTTTTCTTACTTCACACCACTAAAATTGTAAAGTTTTTTTTCACCTTGATTAATAGCTGAAATGTTTCTGACAAGGTGAAGAAAACTTCGTGGTGTCAAGTGCATCTGGATGCCTCTCTCGCTGCGCCATGACATAAATGTGGTAAACAAAATTCGGTTCCGTGAGTGACTAAAGATTTAGAAAATATGCGCAGATAGTAGATACCCTGTCATATATGACGTCACACTAAAAGCCTGCGTATGTGGATTATCACCCCGTCCACAAGATTACTGTGTTAACCCATTAACCGCTGACGTTGCGTTCACGCAACAGTCAAAATAATTGCTCATGCAATGAATTAATTCCATTTGCACCACTATTTTAGAATTTAAAAAAATGTCTTATTTATTGGCAGGAATTTTGCTATTTTAGTAAAGCGAAATTTACCTTACTGAATTTCTGGTGGGGAAACTACTTCCAACAAGAAATTTGAAAATTTCTATCGTAATAGTTTTGGCGGTTAATGGGTTAATTTACGCCCGATTCCAGTATTAAGTTTGTACGCTTAACACGTTCACGCCGGCGCGGTGGGTCACACTCGACTGTCTCAGAGTTGTCAAGTCTCCGGCTTTTTACACACCACTGTTATTTTAGAGAAAATGTTGCTCCTTTAAATCGCCCAATTGTTCTAATTAAATAAAACAACATTTTCTGTATTAAAATACTGGTAGCCACAAAACCGGAGACTTGGGAATTCTGAGACAGACCAGTGTGACCCACCGCGCCGGCGTGAACGTGTTAATTATATCGCTTTGGAGTGGTGCCAATGAAGAAATCAGAATTTTAAAAAAGTAGGCTTGAAAGGACATTAAACGGCAGAATTTTCAGGTAACCTAATAATTAAAAATTTTGTTGGTAGGACTCATGTGCTTTTGAAAATTTAATTTTAATTATGTTCCAATTATTTAGCATAAATTAATATATTTTTAAGAGCATTATATTTCATCAACAAACAAATTAAGATCGAAATATTTAATTGACTTTTTGTCCGCCGTATTTTTTATGGAATATATTTTAATTAGTATTAATTTTATTTTTAAGTGATTGAATTTTATTGTTGGCAGAACTCATGTATTGGGTATTTATTCTTAAAGTTTCTTCTTTTGATTAGAGTTTTATAGGATTTTTAGGATAGGACGACTAATCTCTAAAGTTACTTGCCCTTTGATATAGTACTCAATTTGATTGACAGTAAAAGTATACGTATAACAAAAAGGCACTTGAAACGGAAAATTTTTGTGATCATCTTGAAAAGAATGAAGTATGCTTAAGTAAGGAAGGGTACCGTAATTTCCCCTAATTTTTTTCTGTAGTACCGTCAAAGTATCACAGAAAAGAAAGTACCACTGTATAGCACATTTATTAGCACAGCTTACTAAAAAAAAAATAAAAGTTCTTGCAAAAGGCACAAAAATAGAATCCTTCTACCATCTATAGGTCAGGGCTCCCATTCGGTCCGTTTTTGAACACCACTATTTTTCAAAGAAAAATCTTCTTTATACATTTCGTAGAAATTTACCTAATACGGCGTTTTTCTTGCAATTGTGGCAGAAACCTACCATAAATTTTTTTCTGAAATTTTGCTGGTTTTCAAAAAGCGGACCAGTGGGAGCCCTGACAGGTAAAATATTATTTGAAGCGTTGAGATGGGAAAGGAAGTAAGTCACTGTTGCCGACATTTTACGCTTTTTTGTACCACAAACATTTTATAGTAAATATTACCTTTTTAAATAGCTGTAATCTACCGATTAAAAAGGCAAAAATTTCTACACTCTAAATTAAAATGTCTGAAATTCAATCACTTAAGTGTCTGAAACGGAGTGTTCAATTGTCAGACATTTTAAAATGTCTTAATTTTTAAGACACTTGTATGTGTCTGAATATCAGACATTTGAAATGTCTGATTTGCGTCCATGTTTGACCCACCTCTCACTTGGTGGCATTAGGCAGACATTTTTTTTTTATCACATAAAAAAAAATATTAATAAGCATTATACGTAGCCATGATTGGACCACTTTCAATACTGGGAAAATATTTGACCATAAAACAGGGGTAATAATAATAAGCATTATACGTAGCCATGATTGGACCACCTTCAATACTGGGAAAATATTTGACCATAAAACAGGGGTACGTTTGTTTCAGAAGCAGGGCGTGATTAAACCACAGGCAAATTGGGTCATGACCCCCCTCCCTTCTAAATTTAGGGGGCCACAAACAGGGTATGCAATTTTCGTAAAGCTGATAATTTAAATCTCTTTCGACCTTGTATTGATTATGATTAATACTTTTAACTTCTAGAGTAGAATAAGGTTAAAAACAAAATATATATCTGTCTAAATACAGTAAAACCTATCAATAGTATCAATAGTGAGCACCTCGGAATCACGGAATTCGTCCGCTATTCGGAAATATTTGCTTTTCTGAGGTAAAAGTATACAACTATGCATGCGGTGAGAATTGAAAAATGGTTTTACTAAATAGTAGAGATATTCTTTCTTGGGAGTGTCCGTTATGGAGGTTTTACCGTAAAACTTTCATAACGTACAATTTTATTTAGCGACGACTTACCTTTTCCAATCTGTAACTCATACATAAATATATATATTGCTTCTCTGAGGTAACTCAGAGAAGCAAACACCTTCGAATAGCGGACAAATTCAGCATTCCCGAGATGCTTGCCTTTGAGATATTTTACTGTATTTAGATAAATATATTTTTTATTTTTAATCTTATTATAACCTAAAAATTCAAAATATTTACTATAATCACAGTACAATGTTGAAACAGATTCAAAATGTAAGTAGAAGGTGGTGGTGGTGGAGGAGGGGGGAGCACTGCCCAGTTTTCTCGTGATTTACTGAAATCCTGCGTCTGCAAAAAATTCAGACCTGTATTACTGTTCGTTAATAGAGGTGTCCAGTAGTCTGGAGTGTCCGTTAAGGAGGCTAATGAAAATTCCCGAATAGCAGTCACCTTTTTCTAGCGAGCACCTTTTAAATCTTACTATACTACTCTAAAAGTTAAAAATATTCATAATAAGACATGCAATTTCGAAAGAGATATAAAGTTTCAGGTTTACAAAAATTGCATACCAAATTCCTCCCGCCACCCCCCACCCCACCCCACCCAAAAAAACCGGGGAAGGGACCATTGCGCAGTTTGCCCATGCTTTATCATGTCCAGCTTCCGGAATCAAACCAACCCTGCTATATGTTTTGCTAAATAGAGGAGTCCGTTACAGAGGTTTTACTGTAGATATTTACACTAAAACATCCGTAAGGAACATTTCCGAATAGAGGACACATCTATTCCCCAACACCTATAAATCTGCACATTTTTACTTCTCAATAACGGATTAATTCCGTGCTCTCAAGTTTTTACTATTTAGAGGTTTTACTGTATATTCATTTATATATATATTCGAAATCATAAAAATTGATTCATTTTTGGTGACAGAATAATACATTTGCTTTAAATGAATTCAAGGTCCATCGGTTAAGATTAATCAATAATATTTTGCAAAATTACTTTAATCACATGAATCGAAACATGCAAACAAACGAATTAATAATTCATATACGATAAGTTAAAACATAAATTGAACTGCAACAAAAATGATGTGTGTTGCGATGCACAGTATCAAACACACACATACAATTCCACCCTCATCCCCCCCCCATAAAAATCAGATTTAACTTTTAATTGCTTTCTTTTTAAATAGTTTCATGATTTTTTTTTTTTTTTTTTTTTACCACCAGATATATATAAAAAATTCTTTTGAAGGAAAAAAAAACTAAAAAAAATTTTTTTTTATTAAAATCACAGTAAAAATTTTTTATTTAACTTTCATTTATTTATTAATTAAAAAATAATAATTTAGTGAAAATATATACACAAACAGCAAAAACATAAGAATAATAGTTTTTTAAAGTCACGTTATCTTCCTAAAATATTAAATATCATTGTTACCAATCAGTAGGCATTACTGATATTAGTCGTCTCGATTATTAGAGTATAACTGTGTTTTAATAATTGGTTTATTTAGATTAGAAGTTTTATTACAAAAATGAAAACCCCTTTAGAAATCTAAATGGCCCTGTCATGGGTCGCAAATGCGTATTATTTGTACCCGTGTGTTTTTCTTTTTCTCATATTATTTTCATTTCTTTTTACGCATATTATTCAACTTGATTAAAAAAAAAAAAAACACCTCATATATGAGCTTAAGAAATCCACTATACTGGATTAATTACGCCTATTTTTATGTTTTGCATATAATTTATTTTCAAAGTGGTCCTGTGTCTTTTAATTTAATTATGTTATTGAGATTGAACACAGAAAAAATATGTATCAAAGTATTCTTTTAAAAAAAAAAATAAGTTTTTATGAGGACTATATTAAAAAAAATTGCATCGTCATGCAGTAGGGATTTCTTTCTCACTGGAAAAACTGAAACTTTATTTATAAAATATTCAGGAATTCATGATAACTCAATCTGATGCTTCCATGATTTCTTTTTGTGCTCTATTTGAACCTTCTGAAGCAAAAGAGAGTTCATAGGAATTCCCAAACATAAATTTAAATTTGTTAATATCAAAACATTTACTTCGATAATATAGACCCCGTAAAATAATTAAACGATACTGTTGTCAATAAAAATTTAAATTCATATGTAAAATTTTATCAATAACACAAAGTATCTAGAAATTGCAAGGAAAGAACTTAATTATGCAATATTATATAAAAATTAGGATTTTTTAATATTGCCATATGGACGTTTTGTAAAAATATAGATCAGATGATAATCACAAGAACTACTTACCTATTATTAAATAAATATATTTTTTTAATAACATAAAGGAAAAAGTAAATAAAGATTTATATATTAATTTATTCTACACGAAATAAAATTAAAGCTGAAAAATATACATTATTAATAAAGTCAACTATTGAAAAATGAAAGATTTGAATAGTGATTATGTTAATAATAATCAATAAATCTCAAAGATTTGTTTATTTTAATTATTTTTTATATAGTTTATAGTACATAAATAGCATATTAATGCAACTAAAATTTATTTTTTGAGTAGAACTTAATTTGACAAGTTTTTTAGAATTAGGTTTAATGGTAATTTAAATGAAGATTGCAATTATTAAAATGATTATTTTAATATATGCATTATTTTATATTCTGTAATTAGTGGTTTTTATCCGCAAAAGTTTAATATGAAATGCCAATTAATTTGGAGTGATTCATAAGCAAAAAAAGCAAATGATTCAAGCAACCTATTTACTATATAAAAATTTAATTTATAAAATGAAGACCTAAAGAAATATTAATCAAATTGATTAATACAGAAAATGATAATCATTCATTGAAAATGGCAAAAATGAACACACAAACCTTTAAACACAAAAAATGTTTATTGAGTACAAGAAAGAAGCTAATATGAAAAATGCAAATTATTAATTATTATGATAAAATAATATATATAATAAAATTACATATATATGAAATTTCAATGCTCTGTTTTCTAAATTGAGCAATATCATATCGTTCTATTCAAGCTTACCTTTAGGAGGGTTATCCAAAATGTTTTATACGGGAAATCCATTTTGAAATTTACATTCACATTTTCCTATATTTCAACTATATTTTTTAAATAGTCTAATTTATAATGGATGAAATAAAATTATTGAAAAATCTGTTGAAAGTTCAATACATGTATTAAAAAATTCAATTCACAATTCTTTTACATGAACTTTCCAAGCAATTCAAACGTTAACGGTAATCCCAACAATTCTTCCGAATTGTAATGAAAACGTTCCATCTAACATCTTTAAAATGAAAACACACACATAAGATGTTTCGCACCAAAGAATCAATTGCTGCAAATTCTAATACTCCAATAGATGAAAAATAAATCTCTTCACATACAAAAAATATATTATGTCAGCTTCTTTTTTTTTCTTTAACGATGTCATCGACTCAGTGACTCAAGCTTCGCTGTACAAGTGATGAAACTTCAAATTACTAAAAGTTTTATCAGCGTGAAATGAAATATTTTGAAAATTAAGCAGAAATTACTTTGCTAGTATACTTTAACTAAGTTTCCTTCGTTGGCCGTCGAGCGGAAGTCGTTGCCCGCCAAAAATGCAGAAACAAACGAACGGATGCGAACTTTTATTCTGATTGGCTGAGATGTAATAATACTTTCATGATACGTTTCGCAATTAGATTTGTATTTAAATCTTTTAAAAAAAATAAAAATAAAGGAAGGCTTATAAATGTATAATCCCCCCAAAATTCGTACTTTTCATATCATACGCTTCAGTTCATATTTTCTTATCTAATTGTAAAAGCGAGCGTGCGCGATAGCAAGGGTTTGTTCCCTTAAAGCCGAAAAGATTTTAGCCGAAACTCACTACGAGGGGGAAATGTAAGGGGTCATACAGGAGTTGCATAGTGTCAACGCTTAGTTCTGATCCCCTCTGAATCTGAACAAAATCACGAAGAGTTACTCCATTTTAGAAAAGAACCCTGTGCGGTTTGCTGTTGCGGATCATGTTTCGGCAGAATTTATCGTTTTATTGCTTTTTTCAACTTAGGCGTAACTAATTTACAAAGTCATAATTAGTGTCGACAATAAAGAGAGAATTATAAGCAACAGCAACAAAGTACGTGTGCAAGTACGTGTGCTGTTTCTTTTATTGTTTTAAATTATTTTCATGAAGGTTTTTATTTTTTTTTTCTGAATGCCATGTGGCTATTTTTGGAAAATATTTATCTGTTTTTCTGGCGTCTCTCTATGCGTTACTCAAATTTTGTGGGCGCTTTAGCTCTTTTTAATAATTAAAAAATTTTTAATTTTTTTGTACTGTTTCCTTATTTACTGATTTGTTTCCTTTTGTTTTGTTTGCCAATTTTCACATGAAAATCATTTGAGTAATACTTTATTATTTTAAACGTTTTGACAATGAAATTGATTTTCGGCTGAAAAAATAAAATCTTGCTAAGAAAGGATTCCATGTAGTAATACTTTACTTGTTTAGTCTTTCAAAGTTAGTTGGAATTGATTAGGGAATAGGTGGAATAGCTGGCCAGTGAAATTGACACTATGGTTAAAGGAAAATATGGAATTTCATTCAAAAATGTAAAGTAAATTAATTAAATTCATTGAATACATTTGTTTTTCTTTTTATGTTCTATGATTAAAATTCTACTGTTTTAATTTTATGAAAATATGCACAAAAGTAAATTTTTAAATATATTATATTTAAATATACAATTATTAAGAAAACTCGAAGCGAAAAAGTAGGCGAAAATTAGGCCACTAATAACACAATCATGTTGAGAAGCTTTCTGTGTACATTAAATTTAATCTATTATTTTAATCTTATTTAAATTATTTAATCGGCATTTATTTGCATTATCTACATATACATATATTTCAATGTATGTGAAAAAATATGACTATAATATTTTTGCATGTGTTTAAAATTCGGGTTTAAAAAAAGAAAAAAACATATATTCTCTACTGAATATCACATCACTTTTGCATATAAAAGCATGCATTAAAGATTCCAATTTAATATACTTTATCGAAACATTTTTATTTTTCTTATTTAAGCTATGGCAACAAAAAAGAAAATGGAAGACAATTTTAAATTAAATGTATCATTTGAAATATTTATTCAAATAATGAAACATTGATATTTATGAAAATTATAAAGAAATTAAAAAGGAACCTATATCCTATTGCGCTATTTTGAATTATATTTTGTAATATAAATGATACATTTTTCTTCATTTACTTTTAAGGTTGGTTGTGTTTATTACGGCCAATTACCAACAGGAGGGAAATGGGACCTAAAGGGGGGGGGGGTGCCCTCCATGGGGGTCTTTCTAAGGGAACCTAACCCGTATTTATGCAAGGAAATCCAAGGTTCTAAGAAAACCACGAAAACTCCGAACGGTTAGGCCGTCTGGCGCGATTGGGTTCATTTACTTTTAAGAAAAAATAATATTCTAGATTATTGTCCAAATTTCGATCCCAGAAAATATTAATACACATAAATACTAGTTTAAGCCTAGTTAGTGCCCTTTTTATGGAGCCTTGAGACAATTGATACATTAAACAATTTAGTACATAAAAAAAAAACTATTTTTGCTTTTACTTTGGTTGTTTATTTTTACAAATCGATTGCTGATCATACCACAGAAGTTTTTACATTTAGTTTATACAGTTTTAATTTACACGGGAAGAGTTTTAATCCCCCCCCCCCCTCTTCTTTCTTCGCTGTTTCAGTGTCTATATACAAAAACATTATTAATGCAGTTATTTATAAATACACTTCACAAAAGCATATATTTTTATCCTTACATGTGCATATACGTCTTTTTGTTTGAAAAAAAATCAAAGCACTTTTTCAAGGACTTTAATTTCTTATTTTGCAAGGAATAACCCCAAGTATTTATAAATTATTTACTATTTTGTTATATTGAATTCATTTGTTAAAATGGTTCATTTTTACAAAAAGTTTGACTATATATATATATATATATATATATATATATATATATAAGAGCAATAGAGATCCATGTCCATTGCACATATAGTTCCAAAAGGTTTAACATTTATTTTTTTAATTTACAAAAGAGAAACATTAAGAAAATTAAAAAAGAGAATAAATATATGTAATTTAATAAATCAAAATAATCATAAAAAAATCTTTGAAAGTTATTCTAAAGACTTTATACGGATGCAGCCCTTTAAACATTTTATTCATGTAAGGGGAAATAAAAATTAAAATTTTGATAAAATTATAAATTAAGTTTCAATTTAAATTATTTTTGATTTGTCTTCTAAAGTATATTTAGACAACCAAACTATACGTTTATTTTTTCAATACACTGATAAGTATATCACTTTCCCTAAACCTATATTATGCATTGAAATGTATTTATTGAATAATGTGGTTTATCTTTTGCGCCATGCTATCCGAAACCTTAACAAAAAATTATGTAAATTATTTCATTGCGTCATATTATCCATTCGCATACATTTAACTTAATTTGGATACTAATGACGCAAAATAACCATTTACATATTAGGGTCAATCCAGTTTAAATCACCCAGGTGGTGTCGCTCGA
The DNA here is from genome assembly GCA_963932465.1 of Maratus speciosus. NCBI lineage: Eukaryota > Metazoa > Arthropoda > Arachnida > Araneae > Salticidae > Maratus > Maratus speciosus. The sequence goes on from OZ010796.1 coordinate 471,834,819, forward strand.
CATTTTTAATTTTCCCAATCTTTTAAGAAAGATTTCTTCATAGTTTTCTGAGCTTAAAAACATGACTAAAAATTTTTTTATCATATAGTTTTTTGGAGGGGCCATTTTTAACAAACTACACAGCCATTTTTGGGAGAAAAACTTGTTTTACGGAAAATGCTGTAACTGTTTTATTTTTCTACCTATCAAGAAGAATCTAAAACCAAACTGTTCAGCCTAAAATTATCTACATTTCATGTAATTATAAAATTTTCATTAGACTTAAGGATCTAGACCTAAAACATGCTTAAAAACCGAAGAAATAAAAGGTCAAACTCCACATTACGCTGCCATTGTTTTTTATGAAGGAAATGAGACTCACCTTAAATATATTTTTTTTTTTAAAGATCTCTTATAGGACTATTCATTTTTATAAATTTCAATCCTGAAAACAGTTTTTTTTTTTTTTTTTTTTTTTTTTTTTTTTTTGTACAGCTCATCAAAAACTGTGTTAAGTCTGCTTTTGGCAATTTTCACTAATTAATATCTCAAAAAGGACTGACTAAGAAATAATAAACATCTTTATACTATAAAGTTAAATTGTAAATTTTATGACTGAGACTTAACTGGTTTTTGAATAACAGTTCACTAAAAATGCACCGCCCCCTCCCCACCTTCTTTTCTTTCTTGTGTTGTTCCAGATACATAGCATTACAGGTACTTTTTGCTTAGGTACGCTCAAATTGACGATAAAAACAAATTTTACGCATTATTGCTTAGTTAAATAGGGCAGTAGCCTCTTTTCAAAACTTTCTTGAAGGGGGAGGGGGGGCGGTCTTTTGATTTTATTGTGCGCATCTGAGGAGCACCTGATACAGTTTTATTCAGACATTTTTTGAAATTAGCCTAAATACTCGCGCTAAGAATTTTGTAAAATATCTCGTTTGTATACACCACTGCCCCTTGCCTTTAACGCATATTTGCCTTCCCCCCAAGGGCCGAAACTAAGGGGGGCAGAGGGGGCATGTGCCCCGGGCGCCACAACGAAGGATTATACCTTTGGAATGGATCATTTTCTTCTGATTGACTGACGGCTTTTATTATTATGAAACAGCCATTATAAAGGAAGTGTTAGGTGAAGATGAAAGAGCAGTCGTAAAAAGTTAGAACTCTGATTTTCTGGTCAGAATGGGAAGAAAAAAATCGCCATAATTTTTTTTGTCAAAAAAAATTATGGCCATTAAAAAATTATGGCCATTTTTTTTCTTCCCATTCTGACCAGAAAATCAGAGTTCTAACTTTTTACGACTGCTCTTTCATCTTCACCTAACACTTCATTTATAATGGCTATTTAATAATAATAGAAGCCATCAGTCCATCAGAAGAAAATAACTCGGTGAAAGCGGAAACTCGGTTAAGCAGGACTCTGATAATCGGGACTCTGACTGTATATTTCATTTTAAAAATGATCTTTAGAATATTTTTGTTGGTGTTCAGAGGGGGCTAATGACCCCCGTGACATCCGCCATTGTAGATTAAGTAGTTCAGTATTACATATTTTAAATTTTAAAATAAGTCGGCGATTAGAAAAGTAGTAAAATTCTCTTTGAAAATATGGTTTGCGGAAGAGGGGGGGGGGGTTGCCAAAATTCATGTTTGCCCCGGGTGCAAAAAAGGCTAGTTTCGGCCCTGTTCCCCCCCTCCCCCTCCAACACACACACAAAAAAATACCGGTTATATGAATCACTAATTAATCAACTTTATGCAACGTTAGCAACTTTTATGAATCAAATCTAATAATCTTCCATAAGGTAAGAGTTATTCGAAAAGAAAAAAAAACAGTATGTGTCTTTTGCATTTCAGTAAGGAGAAAGAAATAGTGACCCTTCGTGACCTCGGAGATAAGGGTTTGACTGGGGTGTGGTAAGACGTGGAGAACAGTAATGAGACAGGGTTGAGAGGGAGGGTGAAAAGGAAATAAGAAGAAACTGGATTCCTTATCTCAGTTCAGTATTTTAATTTTTAACAGTCCCCTGTAGGTTTCGGCTAGAATTTTTTCGGCTTTAAAGGAAGTCACGATAGCAAGTATATAGAAAGGGGGGGGGGGGGGGTAGATGAGTGATTGATCGAGCGAAAATATTTTTGGGGTGATAGATTGTCGCCTATTAGCGATGTGGCAGGGTCTAGTAGATACCTTTTTTAAACATAATCGTCGGCAGCGGTTTAATGGGGCCCATGACCACTTCCCAGATTTTGAAAATTAGTTGGTTTCTTTATGTCTGTTTATTTAAAAAATATATTCTAAATGACTATAGAATAATTAAACTCTAATAGTAAAAACACGTAAGACAATTTTGTCAGGGTACTCTCCCCCCCCCCCCCCTCCGCTCACCTCTGAATTCCTCGATGAAAACATTTTTAATTCTGTGTCTTCTTTTTTTACGTTCATGTTTTTCAAATTTATCTTAAAAGAGGGCTATAGGGGGCAGAGTCTCCTGAATATTAAGAAAAAGTTACAGTCCTTTGTTTCTTTTTGAATATTTAATTCCTTTTATTTGCAAATTTTTTGTATTGCTTTTTAATTTGATATGTTTACATATTGTTTTGCTCGATGCATTCTAAAAAAACCTCTTAGCATATTTCATATTCAAATTCTGCATTTTAAAAAAGGAGATTAGGTTGTGGGCCACAGGCACACTTGTTGGAAAATCGGGTCCTCTTTCAAGCCCTTCCCTACATTTTTTTTTTATTTATTTACCGGCGCTCATATATATTACTATTTCAAGACATATATCTTAGTATTTTAAAATATTTAGGAGGGGGGATCCCTGTATTCTCCTGCGTACACCGACGAGAGCTAATGATTTTTTCAGAACTTTATATTCTTATGTAAAGAATTTTTCAATTACTTTAATGAAAAAATAAACAAATAAATAAAAGATAAAATTGGTTTCAAGAATTGGTTAACAGACTTGTGCAGTACAGTTTTGACAAACATCTTATTGTCTAAGAAAATTACTTCTGTAAAGTAATATCGTTCAGTGAATGAAAAAGCATATTTTAATCACCTCTCATCCATTAATAAACATTCTTTGCTGGTGCCCTAATCAAATCCAGACACTTAAGCGTCTTAATCTTTAAATGTCTTAATTTCAGACATGTCACCAGAATTCAGACATTTTTTTAGTTCATTTATACCAGGATCATAATAAGACACTTATGTGTCTCAAATTTAGACATCTATGATGTCTGAAATTTCACATTCAGACATTTAAGTGTCTGAATTAGTTTTTCAGACACATAAGTGTCTAAATTTAAGACGCCTCTATTTGCAGTGTAGTAAATGTTTCTAGTAAAAATTTTTGTAGTACAAAATAGCGGAATAGTTGGCAGCTATGATAATGCAATCTGCCAGGACAATGAAAAAATGTTCAATTACACACATTTTACTAATTGTTTTAATCATAAAAAAAAAAACAGTAAACATAATCTAAATTATTTTTCATTGTATAAAACACTTTATTATGAATGTTAGAAAACTTTATGCTAAGGCGTGAGTAGGTATACTCCTCAAAATATATTTATATACAATAACTATATATAAAGTAGGTAAGTTAAATCTGCTTAACTTTTTCTAAGATATCCAAACTTTACTGGTCTCCTGGTGAACTTTTAATTCATTAGTTTATTACAGCTTCAGCTTGTAGACATAATTACAAACTTTATTTATAAGTGTGTCATTTTATGTATGGTGAGTTGCTGTGTATTTCATTTACTTTGATCTTTCCTACTTCTGGAATAAACTAATATATTTATTTAATATCCGTAAAACAGTAGCAGTGATAAAACTGCATGTCTGTCTTATTGAGAGTCTTAACAACTGCTAACTTATTTAATTTACGCATGAAAAAAGTATTTTTAGAACAGGAAGTATAAAATAAATTTAAGAAGATTTATGATATCGTTAGAGTCATTATTAAAAATGTTAGAAGTTTTTATAAGTCATTATTCATAATTACATTGTCCTTGAAACATTCAGCGTAGATCAGATAAATAAATGCTTCACTTCCTTATTCATATGTCAAAACTGATAGACAATTCTTGATTAACTCATGACAGATGAAAGAACTTTATAAGATTAATCACTATATATGTTCATTTGGGGGTTATAAATATTTGATATAATGTAACAATGAATGCGTTAAGTTAATTGTTAATGGAAAATTAATTGTTAATGGTTTTATTATTAACTTATTTAACATCTGAAATAGGGGTGTGAAACTATGGCCCTCCGGATACTACTACTTTTTTAAAGAAATAGTAGACTTCTTGAATCGCAGGGATTCGATGATTAGACAAGGCAGTAATTTCTATAAAATTATAGTGGTATCAGGCGGGCCACAGTTTGACACCGTGATCTAGAACAACATAGATGGCTCAAGTGACAAGCAAGAACAGGGGAGGCCAACTGTGGGACGTTAAATACCACTAAAATTTTACAAAAAAAAAGTCGATTTCTTAAATTGCAGAGATTCGACAATTAGATAAGGCAATGATCACTATAAAATTTTAGTGCTGTGGATCGTGCCACAGTTGGCCACCCCTGAGCTAGAAAAATGACTTTTGAACACTTGATATACTGTAATTTCCGGCGTATAATCTGGAGGTCAAACAATCATGTTTGGACACAGAGATTTTATATACTCATTGAGTCACATTTTATTAAATAAAATTTCTGGGTCCAAGCATGATTGTTTGATCCGCGGAGTATATGCCGGAAATTATGGTGTGTGTATATATATATATATATATATTTAAAAGATTGCTAAAACATTTAGCAGCCTGGGTATATATAAATATATATAAGATACCAATGTTAAGGACAAAATATTTCAAAATGAATTTTCATTCAAAATGAAAAGATATCATCATAAAAACATCATAAAAACTTACATTCATGACATAATTTTAATTGCCACTGATCAATCTAAAATTTCTCAATTTCCAGTTGATTATCCCACTAATTTGGAATTAACGGAAAGCCTCTTATCTAACAATACTATTAACTTCTTAGATCTTAAAATTACAATAAAAGACACCAAAACAATAACTGATTTATATGATAAACGTAAAGAATTTAAATTCAAAGTTAATACATTTACAAATGTTAAATCTTGTCTTCATAATTCTGTATATCGAAATATACTACTTAATCATTTATATAGAATAAAATGTTTATGTTCTTCTCATCTAATTGACAATAATATTAAAAAACTAATTTATGATGCATTAAATCATGGTTTTCCAAAAAAATTCATATATTGATTAATATACTTACATGATCTATATTAAAAAAAAATAACACATGCGTAAACAAAATTACAAAAAAATTATAAAATAAAAAATATTCATAAAAAATTAAAAATTGTAAAATAAAAATAAACAATTACTATAGGATGGTTGGGTGGGTAGATGTTAGAGTACGGAGGAGGGTGGTGTTGTCTGGATAATAGGCAATGGTTAATTTATATATATTAAAAAAATGGGGCAAAATGTATTATAACTACATTTCTAATACGTATTTTATATGGATGTTGATTTTATGTTTTATATGTAATTGTTGATTTTTCTTCTTTTTTTTAATTTCATATTAAATTTAACTTATTTAATCAAATTCATTATTAACTTATTTTTAATTTAGTCTACTCAGGACAATGTCATATAAATTAATAATAGTATACCAACTTTTTAGTGATTATTATGCATATTGGTTTATTTGATACTGCATGTATTAAAATTGAATAAATAGTTTTTATTATTATTATTCCTCTATACTATTTAATAGTGTTTTATTTTCAACATTGTATTCCATGATTAATTATCGGTTTATATGTTTGATTGGCACAATCATTTTTTTTAGCTTTTTTATGACTAATATAAGGATAATTCACACACTATATATGTGATCTTTAGGCTATTTGGAATTTTAGTATCTGACAATCTTATATAAACATCCATTTTTATTTATTTATTTTATAATTTATTTATTTTTCTTTCCTGCTCATTTTTTATATGTAAAGCTAAATATTACGACTATTATATTTTTATAATATATAATTTATTTTATTTTATAGCATATAACCTATATTCTATATATTATCAAGTTAAAAAAGTTTTTTAATTTCTCAGTGTAGATTTAATGGTAAGGTAATTGAATATAATGTATTAACATTTAATTTATTTTAAAAAAAATTCTGAATAATGAAATACAGTATGGTATTGTTTATATTAGGATGTGTGTAGGAATGCAGTCGATACATTTTAATTCATTAGCATGTATTAGGTTCTACTTACATTTGTATAAAATAATAATAGATGGCAGCACCATAAATTTTGTATTTTTAAATAGCCTCTTTAAAGTCACAATTTTAATTTTTTACTCTAGGTGGTAATTAAAGCTGAATATTGGCACTGTTGTAAAATTGTTATTATACAATTTAAAATTGTTTTTAGGTATTATAAATAATGTAATTATTTTTTATTTATATTATATTAATTATATTTATCACAATATTTCAACATGAATTAACTGACTCCATAGCTTTTAATTTCTGCGTTAACTTAACTGTTTTATTTACCTTGATCTTATCATGCATTTTGGATTCCATGTGCGGGAATATATTTTGAATATCTACTGGGAATTAATACGGTACGTTTTGTGGGATTTCTATTGCTATAAATTAGGTATTTAATGGGTTGTAGTTTTTTTTTTTTCTTCATTTTATGCCATTTGATAATGTTCTGTATTCATCTTGAAACTATTATTTTGATTACATTAGTTGTTTGAGTACAGGGGAAAAAAAATTTTCAGCTTATAGCTTTTTTGCCCACAGAAAACAACCGATTTGCTTATATCATTCAATTCTGTACTCTTGAAAACGTAATTCAATATATAAGTTTTTAAATTTTTTCGGAATCCATATTCTTCTTTTTTTCTTCCATGTTAATTCTTGTAATTAAGTATACGGTATTTTATTTTACACATGCAGTTCTATATTGTTGGTTTATGGCGTGTAGTCAATCATTCACAATATTGCAGTTTTTGATGATGGTCTGTGATGTTTAATTAATGGTTATATATATATATTAATATATATTAATATTTTATAAATTTGTTACATATCTCTAGGTTTGCTCAGAATCTGTAGATTTGTCCAGTCTTTTCATACAGCAAGATTGACATAATAAAAATATTGAACCTTCTGTACCCTGTGGCAATCAAACAACACAATTTAAATACAATGGTTGCTTTAGTTTTAAGCTTGATTTAAAAAAAATATTTTAATTCGATTTTTCTGCTTTCTTTGCTTATTTTTGCTGTTATGTAAATTAGGAATGAGTACATATTCTGTTAAATATGGCTGCAAAATGGGTTTTTTGAGTTACTCCATTTCTATCGCTGTCTTGGTATGAGCATCATTATTCTGGTATGAGCATCATTATTCTGGTATGAGCATCATTGTCCTGGTATGAGCGTCATTGTCCTGGCATAGTGAATTGAAAAATATTTTTTCCTCCTCACAATAAAGGATTTTTTGCCATATTTTCTTTTTCTATACAACCTAGATAATGACAAAAATAATATACCATAGATTTATTCTATACTTTTTTAAAAATGAATTAATATTGAAATGATGCTTGTTTCTGAAGAATGGCCCTCACAGACATTTATATATTTTTAAAAAATTACATTTATGTATTAATAATAAATAAATTAAGTTACTAGACAGTCAAAAATTAAATATTTTTACGCTAGCTGAAATCTTCAAATTGTTTAATCGCAGATTTCTGTGATTAAAAAAGGCGAAAATTTATCGTCAAAATTACTGTTGCCAAAATATCGTAGCAGTTGGCAGACATGATTTCACAAAATGAAAAAAATACAGAAAATTTATTTGAAAGTAACAATTAATCATACGCAAAAAAAGTTAAGATTTTTATTTTTTATCTTACCCATTTTATATTAGCTAACCTGCTTCTTATTTTAATAAAAATACCAAATCTAAATTGAATTTCTATATACAAATAAATTACTACGTATTTTATTCGACAGTCCAAATTTGAATAATGAAATTTCCCATTTTAATCTTTACATTTCAGAAAAACATAATTAATATTTCTTCATTTATTTTACAGCCCTTAATCATATTTAAAATTTTCTGAAGATAACTTTTACGTTTGAAATCGAAATCAGAAAATTAATGGCCTTTTGATTATTCAAACAAATAAATACTTTTGGAAGAAATTCAGTGAAATTCTATTTGATTTGGAAAATTAGATATTTATTTATTTCTAACTTTCTTAAAATAAAACAATCTCTAAGATAGTTTTGAGGATGTCATTTAAGTAAATTGAATTCGAAGAAGCATTTTTTTTTCTCTTTGCAAATAATTTTGTCGAATGGTGTCACCCTATTTCTTGATTGAAATAAGTTTTTTTTATTATTCAAACAAATAAACAATTTTGGAAAAATTCAGAGGTATTTAAGGGTTCATACGTATTCCGTTATTTTCCAGCTGATATATCGGTATTTTTTTATTAAAAAAAAATAAATCTCAAATAGTTCAAACGCGCGAAATTTCACTTTATTTAAAGGGAGAAAATTCCGGTACCAAAGAATTTCCTGGTCTGGAAATTCCAGGACCCATACGAACCTTGAATTCTATTTTGTTCTAAAAAATCAATATTTATTTTCTTCAGACTGTCTTAAAATAAAGGAATAAGGCAAACTGTGTCCTAGAAATGAGATTTCTTGGATATTTTGGATAGTTATTTAACCCTTTCCGACGCAGTGGTGCCACGTTGGGACCACCTAATATTAATTCTAAACTTACAAACGGCACCAAGAATGTTTTAATAATACTTTCCTTTTACAATGAAAGTTTAAAGTAACAAGTTTTTATTTTCTAAAAAAGTAATTTATAAATTCCGGTGTCAGTCAATCATTTCATCATTTTACGAACAGAACATTTCTGTGCCGGAAAGGGTTAAGTGAATAACAAATTATGAAGCATTTTTTCCTCTTTCCTAATCACTTTATCGTAATTGTGTCGCTATTTTGATTGTAGGTTTCTCTTGAAATATGTCCTAATTTTTTTGCTCCATTTGTCGTTCTTTCAAACACTGTATTTTTTTTTTTTTCATTTTTAAATAAAGAGCGAGATTTAAAATTGATTTGTATCTTTAGGAAACAGAATATATATATATATATATATATATATATACATTAGGGTGGTCACAATAAATCAATTTTCGAATTTTTTGGGAAGGACCCCCCCAAAAAGTTGCCAATTGGTTAGAAAATTAGATTGGAAAAGTTTCAGCTCATTTGGATAATATTAACCCGTGCCTCATTGAGGTCAAAGTTCGGAAAAAATGTGATTTTTCGCAAAAAATGCTGTTTTTTTCTTCATGAAATGAATACAATTAAACCTATAAACAAAATGCTGATCTCATCTCATAAAAAAAAATATTTTGGCTTTGAAAAACCACTCGCTAAATTTTTGTAAAAATGTATAGATTTAAACATATGCGCGTTTTTCAGGTCCAGACTTGATCCGAATCCTAAAAATTGACTTTTTATGAAAATGCGAAAAAACAATGTAACATTCCCTTTCATCTGCTTTCAACATTTTGTTTTTCTTTGTTTGTTTGTTTTTTCATTGTGTATATAATAAAGGGTTTAATTATGATAAAAATTTAAGTTTAAACTGAAAGATTTAAAAGAGAAAACGGGCAAAGAAAGTATAAAAATGGGAACAAAAATTTTAAAATGCATTTTATTATTAAAGTTGTATCACAAGAAAAGAAGCATTATAGAGAAAAGAAATTACTATCCCTTTCATCATATACCCCATTGTCAGGTTAAGGTAATAAGGTCTGTCTTGAAATGTTTTGACATTCAGATACAACTTTTAGCAAAACGTTTTTGTTCTTCGTCTTTTGTTAAACAGGAATTGCAATCATGGATTGATTTTATTCCCCTTTCAGCTGTGTTACCTTAACTCCTTCACGGTCGCTTAATATTTGAAAAAAACATCAAAAGTGTACCTATTTTTTTTATTACAGAAATTGAATAATTATAAGGTTTCTAAATAAAATATGCAATTAGTTTATTTTTAAGCCGAAAAAACAATATTTTATAGCCATATTCATATTTGTATAAAAGCCATCATGCGAGAATTATGTGTCTTAACCTCTTAAGCTCCGCCTCCGATAAATGTAGGTTACTTTATCTTATTATTCAGGTTGTTTGATTCCCACCACCGTAGTCTACGGCAGATAAAATGATGCGAAAATAAAGCCATTTACACTATTTAAAAAAAACTGGTGGGAGTCAAACAATCTGAATTAAAAGATAGTAGCCTACATTTATCGGGGGCGGAGCTTAAGAGGTTAAGACACATAATTCTCGCATGATGGCTTTTATACAAATATGAATATGGCTATGAAATATTGTTTTTTCGCCTTAAAAATAAACTAATTGCATATTTTATTTAGATACCTTATAATTATTCAATTTCTGTAATAAAAAAAAATAGGTACACTTTTGATGGTTTTTTTCAAATATTAAGCGACCGTGAAGGGGCTAATATTCCAGTTATCATCAGAAAGGCTTGATTCACCAGAATCCATATCAAAATGACAAAAATATTACAAATCTACAGCAAATTATAGATCGTACAAATCAAACCAGAGTGTTAATATTCGAAGACTTCAAATGGAAATTCCAGTTCAATTTTTCTGGTTTCAGAAATTTTTTCCAGCAATTAAATCTCCAGCCCGAGAATATGACGGGCACGAGAAATAACGAACGACACCTCAGCCCGAGATATTGACGGGAGCGAGAATTAAGGGGTTAAAATTATTCAGTATTTTTCTTGATTTCAAATAATGATTATTTTCACATGATACATCGGGATCAGTATTTAGAAATTGTATATTAATATACAATCTAATAAAAATATCAGCTTGATATTAAACAAAAACATCGACTTATTTGTTCAATAAATAATCAACTTGGTTGAAACCTATTGTTGCTCTTACATTCCTATCATCAACATCATTTTCTTTTTCAAATAATATTAATTTTACAGCCATGCTCATTTTCACTTTTTTTCCCAAAGTATAATCAAAGAATGAAAATGCAACTTGAACAGAGTTCAGATACCAAAGGTGGTTTATCATTTTAGCGTGTGCTTTGTCTGCAAGCAATTTATAAATTTATCTGTACTCAACAAGTTATTTTAACAATTGCAGATCTTGATTGCGGGGAAGTGGAAGCATTTAACCATGCTTTTGCATAAATATTGATTACAAATAATCAAATGTCTTTAACACCTTCTTTTTCTAAATTTTTTAATAAAAACTGATCCCTGAAAAGATATATTTTGAGAGAATAAATGACCTGTGATATCCATCGTCGATGAATTGAAATTGGATGTCTTTTGGAGGAAGATGTCCAGTAAAAATTAAACAAAGTTAGATAAATTCTTTATAATCACCCATGGGCTATTACTTTTTTAAATGTTCTTTAAGAAAGCTTGAAATTTCTTCTGAATTAAGTATTTTACATCTAATATTTTACCATCAGTAGCATTTTCATACTTAATCTGATCCAACATGGGCCATCCAATCTGAATCTTATTTTAAATAACTGGCTGAAAACAGCTTTTATGTTAATTTGTAAATTATGGTGGCGGCATGGTAAATACAGAAGATTTTACTTTAATAATTGATATAGATATATGCAAGTTCCTCTGAGGCGACCAGTTTTTACTGCAGTCGTATCAAAACACATTGCCTGGGTTTTACCAACTTCCACCCACTCTTCAACAGTTTCTTCCCGAGTTATTCCGATACTATTTTTTAAGTTGAGGAATTCTTATTAAGTGTTCCTCATCCCCACAACTAATTAAAACTGCTATCCACAGTCAACTTCTATTTCTTTTGAATAAATAAATTGTAAACATTTTCTTTATTCAAAAAATGAGGAAACTGTTTTCCATCGTAGCTAACAAAAGCTCCCTGTAAATCGGAATTGTGAAATCTGTTTTTGATGAACTCAGTTCTTTATTTTCGAAATAGTTGTTTGTGAAGTCCTATTACATTTCTACTTAAAATTAAAATTTGTGATTAACTGGTGGGTGTACTGTAAGTCTAGCAGCTTCTCTGGTGTTCAGTTTAACTTGGGAATATTATGAAGCAAAATACATAAAACTTAACAATTACTTGGTAACTTACTGCCGGTGATTTCACGAGCATGTGGCTTAATAATAAAATCTCGCATTGCTACCATGATACCGAAAGAGAGGGTGGGGGGTTGGAATGTTTCGTCGATTTAAAAAATAAATAGCGATAGCAGGTAATAAAAACAGCCTTGTAATAAAAAGATAAATTCAGAGGTTCATTTTAAATGCGCTTCAACTGCAATACAAATTGGGAATTCTTTCCATGCACGGAACTGGATAACTAATAATTAACTATAATTCGTGAAATATTGTTCAAATTACAAAAAATGTCTAATTTCTTTTGCCTTTTAATGCAAATAATAAAAATAATAACATCAAATTTAATAAAAATTATTCATTTCTCATTTTTCCCTTATTTTTCAAAAATGCAGAGTTTGAGGGTGTGGTTCATAAGCTGACTTAAAAGACACTAATGCCATTAAATATAAGCTTTGATGAGAGTAAAAGTTCAAGGCAACAACATTTTCTATGAAATAAGATAAGAATCACGTTTCTAAGACAAATAGTTTTCAATTGATGAAAGAAAACCTACGGTGTTTTGTCAAAAATCGCAAATTTTCAAGAATTCAACCTCGATGAGGCACGGGTTAATATTATTCAACTGAGCTGAAACTTTGCCAATCTCATTTTCTAATTGATTGGCAACTTTTAGAAGAGTCCCCCAGAAGAAAATGTTAAACAAAAATTTTATATTCTGTTCGAACCAGTATTTTTCTAATATAAATTTTCAAGTTTATTTCTCTTGCAAATGTTGTCAAAGTGTTTGTTAAAGATTTCTGTTTTGAGAATATGGTGCCTATTAGAAGTAAAAAATTGTCGCCTCTGGCATCCCTGCACTATTTCTCATCCATTAATAAAAATACTGTATTTTTACTATTTCTACCATGAAACTATTAATAAAAAGGAACTGACACATCCTTAACACATTGTATGCGGAAAACGTAAAAATTTGTTTTTGTGGGTTGGGGACAGAAATTATTACTGGTACCGGAAATTTTGTACGTACGAAAAAAGAAAGTGTAATCCAAGCATACCCCGCAAACCCTGAGCTATCGATAAGCAATCGGCCGACAGAAACTTGCCAATACCGGCGGGGTATCTTTTTTGAAACGACGCGCGAATGCGGCCCGATTTATAAGGCAGGCAGCCGGTCCGGTATCGACAGTTCTCTGTGCCGATAGCTACCCATATGAATGCCGACTGCAGCATAAATTGAAAAAAAAATCTGTTTTGATAATGGAGTTATGAGTAAAGAGGAGGAGACATGTAGTGTGCTGTCTACCAGTTGTGAGTGAAGTAACTGAGGAGGTTGTCACAAGATGGCGGCGGCTTTTTTAAAATAGGATCTTCAGTTTCTGATTACCACTAGGCCGAACATCCCACCAGTAAAACTGAATAGAAAACTTCGTCATATTTCTACGTCTTATTCATGGAAATTTTTCTGAAAAATGTCGTAAAAAGTTTTATTTGTTTTTACCGGTGTCAGTATGCCTTGTAAAACTGTCAGTTTGTTTCCCTGGTTGTCACAATATGGCGAAAATGCAGTACCTAACTATTGCCAAAGTAAACTCCTACCAGTAAAAATGAAAATGTGTTTCTACGATTATTTATGACTGAAGTTTTGTAATATTAAGGCGTTTAAATAAGTTGAAAATTTCTATATAAATCTACTGGTGGAAGTTTCCACCGACAGTAAACAACGCCTGCGATAGCGGTTACAGTTGATGCTTCACTATTTTAAGGATATGTCAGTTCCTCTTTATTAATAGTTCCATGGTTTTGATGGCGCCATCGTGGAATGTATATTTGAAAGGAACGCATTTCGGGGTTGGAAGAGGCGGGGTTTGATCCAACGTACCCAGGGACAGAAAGCAGTCACCTTAACCACTTAGCCACTGAGACCTGATCAGGGGAGTATTCAATGAGGTAATAAGAGGAAGGCATATCGACAAGTAATGGTTGTCGTTGAAGGTAAGTGGTAGATGGGAAAATTGGAATTTTGAAGTGTTTTTATTTTATTTTTTATTTATTTATTTGTAATTTTTTTGTATTTAAAAGTTAATTTAATATTTAAATGAATGAAATAAATATCTTAGCGAGATCATTAAAGCAAACGAATTTAAGAATAAATTTAAGAATAATTAAGATATAGATATATTTAAGAATAATTAAGAATATGTATAAATTTAAGAATAATTAACTATTAAAAAAAAAATTTTACAAGTTTCAGTTAATCAAATTTTCTTTTTAGGATTTATAATGTAATCTCATGCGTTGCGTTAATTTATAAAAAATATATATATATATATTTTTTTTTACATGGAAAAATTTATTTTAATAAATAAAAATTTGATTATTAATAACTTTTAATTAGAATAAGAATTCATTTTATGTCGTTTTGATGATTTAAAATAGAAAATATATTTAATGAGTATGTTGCAATATTAATTTGTTATTTATCAATAGTTTTAACTTAAAAATAAAATAAAAATATTAATTTACATATTTTTTTTTCTTTTGGAAGATAACTTTAAATGGGGGATATTTCTGAATCTTTCTTATAAATTTAAGAATGCTTATTAAATAAAATAAGTGACTTTCAGAGGTTTTTCTCTTAATACAATTTTTTCTTTGGGAATTATAATGTAATTAAATGTGTTAATTCAAGAAATATATATTTGTAACATAGAAAACCTAATTATAATAAAAAAATAAGTTGGTAATTAATTACTTTTAATTAAAATAAGAGTTCATTTTTTTCTTATTTGATGATTTAATGTAGAATATATTTTTAGTGATTATGTAGCAATAATGAATCTTTTACATATCTACATTTTTTAATCATCAAATAAAATAGAAATATTAATTTATCTTTTTTTTTTTAGAAGTGGGAGATTTCTGAATCTTTCTTTAAAATTTTAATGCTAAAAAGTTGGGTAGTTTTTTTTTTTATTTTTTTATAGCTTGAAAAATAATTTTAAATACTTTTTTAATAATTTGATTTTAAATAAAATAAGAAACATAGCTATTGCTTTAAAAGGAATATAATAGCTAGAAAATAAGTTAAATTGATTTATGAAGTTTTTTTTCTACGATTAAATTTACAATGAATAATAATTTTAAGGAGCGATTTAAAAAACTCTTTTGATGATTGAAATAATTGTAACTCATTTTTAAAATGAATTCAATAACAACTTTTATTGAATAAATAAATATAGGCTATTTTTGACATTTTTTTTAAATCACTGTTAGAATTTTATATGAAATACATGCAATATACATATCTTATCAAAACTTAAACTCAAACCAAATTAAGCAAAAGAGAAAAAAAAAATATCGGCTAAGACTAAAATTTCCGAATTCGGACCGATGTTGGTAAATCTAATCGGGCCACTATCAGAAATCACATATTGGTCCTGCGTCACTTGCCGGTGTAAGTCGCTTGCCAATATATAACCATAAAGGGACCGATTACGGTAACCGGCAGTCGAAAAAGCAGATTCTTAAGTTTCAGTTGCCGACATGCTGCCGACACTTCACCGAAACCACTGTGCCCATGCCAACACTTAACCGACAGTGCCGGTGGCGGTCCGATCGTGTGCCGAAAGGTATGTGTTTGCTGGATGCTTGCTTCTTATTGGTTGTAAGCAGGCTTTAATTTACTGTGGCATTTGTGAACGTAAATTTAGTACCCATTTTCGAAAAATTGCCCGCATACAATGTGTTGAAATAGTGAAACTTCAACTGTAACCACTTTTGCAAAGTCTGATTACCTCTGGTCGAAGCTTCCACCAGTAAATTTATACAGAAATTTTCTCCGTATTTAAAGACGTTACTATTGCAAAATTTCAGTCATAAATAATGGCAGAAAATGGTTTTAATTTTAACTGGTGTAAGTTCATTTTTGCGGTAGTCAGGTCCTTCGTTTCTGCCATATTGTGACAACTGGTGATGCAATCTGACTGTTTTACCTGTCAAACTGACACCAGAAAATATTTGTGAGAAAATATTTCCATGATTGAGACCCTTAAATAAGAAAAAAATCCAATTCAGTTATACTGGTGAAAAGTTTGCTCCGATGGTTTTTTGAAACTGTAGATCATATTTTTTAAAAAAAAGCAGCCGCCATCTTGTGACACCCTCCTCAGTTACTTCACTCGCAACTGGTAGACAGTACACTATATGTCTCTTCCTCTTTATTCGTAACTCTATTATTTCTACCTGCTTACACCCTACATTATTGCCTATTGGTCATGCTCATACATTTTTTACTTAAATATTTTTTGCACCATGTGCAAATCATTTCTTATACTGTTTTTGCTCTATCATTTATGCCTTGTTTGGATCTTCAATTGGTAAAATGCTTCTTTTTTAATCCATTTTAATCCATCATATCTTTTATCTAATGCTATTTCTTGCTTTTCTTCAGGATTTATTGTGTGCGGCAGCCCTTATTTTGCCTTTTTCAGCTTGTTATGTCTAATGCAAAGATGAAACCGTACATGTTATTTGTGGAAATCAAGATAATTTTGGACAGATGATTCTGCCTTGGTTCCACATATACGTCCATCTTTTCACTCCTTACCGGATTTTCAATTCCTTGTTGCACTTGTTGTATTGTTTTGTTTCAAAGAATTTTACAATTGTTTATACATAATTTTTAATTTGCATAAATTCATTTATAATTTGCATATTCACATTTGTTGATGATATTTTATATTGGTTTATAATGGTTTTATATATATATACATACGATGTGTGGCTATTTAATAACGAGACTATTGCTTCTACAGAAGAACAGCGCATGCGAAAAATTCGAACAGCTAATATTTGTGTAGCGCAAAGCCTCTTGTATCGATTGCCACCTCCAAATTGGCTGTATTACAATTAGTCTGGCCGTGACCTTCATTAGTTCTCAACCCTGTTTTAGCGTTTGGCCGGAAAAAAGTTGAGTGTTTTAAGAGAGCTACAAATTAATTTGAAATTTTTCTTTCGCTACTGAAACTCATCATTTGATAAGAGGAATACGTCAATGGATGTTTATCACATGCGCGGGTTTTTCAGTGGTTAAAGTGCTTCCACGATGGCCGATAAGACATTGAAGATCATATCTGTCCGGGTCACACTTGCACGTCAACAACGGAGAATATTTTTGATATTCATGGGGTTGTGTACTTTCACTGTGTTCCTGAAGGTCAAAATATTAATCAACATTACTAGCTGAAGTCTTTGCTCAACTCCGTGAAAAAATATGAAAAAAACGACCCGAATTGTGGAAGAACATGGATGTTTCATCAGGGCAACGCACGGGCTCACAATACATTTTCTGTCAAGACGTATCTAGAGAAGCACACTATATGGCCAATAATGATTGGTCACTTGCGATTTCATAACTTATGTTAAATATCTAGAAAATTACATCAAGAATTGTCCTGAAACTCCAGGTGTGTAAACAGAATAGTATAGGTTATATATTTCCGCGAAGATTTTTTTCCCGAAACCCCATAGGGTACCGTCAACAAATTAAAAATGAAAGAATATCTTTTGGATAACCCTGTAAAGATTAACGTGGGAAAAGCATCCAAACTCTAGAACATGATTAAGAGGTTCATTGTAATAAAATATTTTCATTTTTATGAGGATAGCATATATACTAGTAGAGAAATTAAGGGTTTCATCTCATACGTTTTTTGCTAATAATTTGCAGAGTTCCTAGTATAAAAAAATGTTCTTTTCAGAAAATATGACAAACAGTATTGTACACAACACCCTGCAATCTAAATTAAAAAATAATAAAAATTGGATGAAAAAGGAGCAGGTGTACTAAATAATGTTTCAATGCGAATGAAATCAAAATGTGCATAATATATCAGATAAGGTCATTGTGCCTAAATGCGACGCGATTCCCCATAGTTTTGTCGCATTTAGGGAATAGTTGGGATTTTGTTAATAAATTTATATTTTAATAAGTAGAAAATTGTTGAATACTATGCCTTTAGTTCAAAACTAACTTGTTTCGTAAAAACTGAATCGTTATTTTTACTATAAGCCAACAATATACCATTGTCGTATTTAGGTCATTTTTATCGCATTTACTGTAGTTAAATCCTAAAGGAGACACTCAATGTCCTAAATGTGACAATGCGTTTTACACATGTCATTTCATCTTAAAATACTAATTTAATTACTATATATATTTTTATTACTTAGTAAAGAGTTGAAATACCTCAAATTGAATGTTGAATAGCTTATTATTGAACAATTGAATAAAATAACAATTTACATAAAAAATCATAACGGTATATAATCTTGAATAAATTTTACTTAAATAATGCATACTTCAAAATCCATATTTAACAGACTTTTAACTTTGACCATCGATAAAACAGGAAGTAATTAATGAATGACTGATACAACAAGTTTTACCAAATATTTTAAGTTTGATTTTAACGCATTTTTGATTTTCACCTTCCGTGTAGGCCTTTATTTTTCTTTTTGATATCTGAACGGTATGGATCTATATACTATTAAGGTTTAAGTTGTTGAAGATTTACTTCCAGATTGTTTTAGTGACTGACTTCAGGGTTTTAACAATTTTGTTTTTGAAATGCTAATTTTGATTATTTACGCTTTAATTATTCTCTCTTTTTCATTGTCCTATTTTGTTCTTCCATATTATGCTGCAGTTTGTAAACATGCAGCAAAATCTGACTCTACGGATTTCCGCTTTTTCGTACAATTTTGAATTGTCTGCAAAACTGTTTTCATCAAACGACTCTCAAAAGTAGACGGTGGATTAGCTTCCGCGGAGTAAGACAACGCAGGAAAGTCCCTCGTTTCCTTTTCACGCGAGCGTTTGACATCAACAAACCACTGCATGGAAAAGTACCCTTTACGTTCAATGCACACACCAGAACCTGGCAAACGCTGAGCCCAAATGTGTTAGCTAAATTTATATTTCAACGTTGCTTTTAGTGGAAACTGGTGGCAATGAAGATTTGCATAAGCAGATTAAAAACATCACATTGTAAACATATTTGAAAGCAGATAAACACTTTAACCTGTGGCGTAGCCAGAGTGGGGGGTCCAAATGATCTGGATACCACTAATATTCAAAAGTTTCTTCGTATTAATGAATAGCAAAAAAATTCTCAGATCTAATAAGGCGAAGAAAACTTTACAAAAATATTGGTACACAGAGCATCTAGATCCCCACCCTGGCTATGCCACTGACCTTTAGACTTGAAAACAAATGATAAAGTTCCACGTATATTCCAAAGACTTTTGTTCTTTTGAAGCTTTTTTATAGGAATTACAGCATTTCTTAAAAATTCTTTTTTTTCTTTTTAAACATTAGTTCCATAATTTCTGTCATTAAATAAATTGCTCTTCAGAAATAATGATAGCAGTTTTTCCACTGGCAACGGATTTGCCACCCTTTCTTTACAAAATGCAGATTTGTTTTATGAAATTTAAAATGCTTAACAAGTTTCAAAATTGTTTACGATATAATAATTTTTCCCGGCTTTGACTAGCAAATAAAAATTTATATTCCCACCTGTTTACATTAAAAGCATTGTTCAGATATTTATTTCTCTCTGTGCTTGTGAATTTATGCTGGTAGCGGGAGAAAAAGACACGCCCGTAATCCGTGGTTCTTCATTTTGAAACTCTTGTTGCAACTCGAATTGTGTTTGCTGGGAGTGCACTTGCATTGCGCTGTATGTCTTTATTTGGGAAACGCTAGAAATGTTTTAAACTAACTTAAGATTCTCTAAATTATCCTGGAACGTTCTACTGAAAAATCTGTAAAATTCCTGTGAAATGAATAGATACATTGGTGGCGAATGCACGTGCTAGCGAGTTAGTTGTTACCCGTACATACGAGTAGTAGGAATATTTCAGAAAGAAAATTAAAAATTCCTGTTATAAAAACTTATATAAAGGGAAAACGGTCCCGGAATAAACGCGGAATGTTACCATTTTTTGACGCTGCACTGACTGAATTAGAAAATGGCACTTTTTACATTAAAATTTTAAAGATGAGTATTTTTCTATTTTGCTCATTTCAAATACACGTTGTGCGCGGTAAAAGAAAACACTATTGGAGGATCATCTTGAAATTCTTAATTTATTGACTCAACACAGCTTATTTAAACACAATTTTTGCTTTAACCCTCCGTCTACCAGACGGGTCCATTGGACCCGACAGGTACATACAAAATATTCATTCAAACCAGAAATTTCTTTAAAATAAACTAAGTATATAAACCAGACAAAAATAAGGTAAATAATTAAGTTAAATAGTTTTAAATAAAAATTCTGGTGTAGAACGTTTTATTAAAACTTGAATAAAATTCCCGGTAGATCTAGGGTTAAACATAATTTTAATGCAATTTATGAAAATACCATATAAATATACCTTAGTTTATATCCTGAAAGTGTCTTCGCATTCAAAGCTGAAACTCTTCCGCTTTTTCGTACCACAAAAATTTAATAGAAAATTTTCCCTTATTTAATCGGCAAATTACAGCGATTTAAAAAGGTTAAATTTACTATAAAATTTTTGTGGTACAGAAAAGCGTAAGATGTTGGCAGCTATGCCGCATTTAGGACATTATCTTTGTCGCTAATAGGCAACTGAAGAAAACAAGTTGCCTAAATGCGTGGAAAACTTTAGAACTCAAATCTGAAAATTTTTCGCGTTTTCACGAGCTAACTTTGCTGGTAAATGAAACACACATGGTAGCCATTGACTTCCGTAATTTTATTTGATCTTCAAAGTTAACAGAAAAAAAAATCTTGAACCAATTTCGGGATTTTTTATCGCATTTAGGAAACACTGGGGCGCTATAAAATGAGTGATGTCCATTGGAATGGGAATTTGTTTAATATAAAACGTTTTAAATGAGATAAATGTTTCGGGTTTTGTTCATTAAGATCGGGTGCCTCATTATACAGCATTTATTTATAATTCTTGCATTAAGATTACAAGGAAACGAACATTATCGCATTTAGAGGTCATCACATTTAGGCGCACTGACCTTACATGTATAGAGCAACTTGTGTGAAAGTCTCAAAAACATAGCTTGAAAATTCTGAAAATTATCGTCGATAGAATAAGCTCGAAATCCGTCGTTCCAAAAAGGAAGCATAAAAAAGGAGGAGGTGTATCCAAATATCCGTCGATTAGTGCCAATATCACCGCCCCCTGATTACTAAGCCTGAGTGCTGACACAAAAATGGCGGCTTTCGTAGGCGAATTTTTTTTAACGTATGTATGGTCCCCTGAATTTGGACACCAGTATTTTATAAAAGATTTCTTTGACATGTTTAATCTCAGCAAAAGAAAGCTGAAAAAACTTTAAAAAACATATTGGTACGAAAATCAAAGGGACCGTACACACGCTGTACAAAATTCGCCTTCGGCAGCCACCATTTTTGTGTCACCGCTCAGGCCTATTATTCAGGGGGCGGTGGCCAATATAGCCTTACACAATATTGCACGTACTACTACATTGCTCAAAACAATTAGGGGAGCACATGGGTTTAACGAAATTACGCAAATGTTTACACCGATAAGTAACGTAAAATAAAACATCCATAATTTAAAGTGTTGTTGAAAACAGATAAAGAAAACTTCACATGTAAATTAAAGTTTATGACGTCAAAAACTAGAAAAAGGAGATAAGTGCAGAAATCGGGATTTTGCAGAAATGTCTGTTTCACTGACTCATTTGTAAAATTCAATTACTCAGCTTGTGTTTTGAGAAAAGGTGGCTTGAAAATGTCACAACAACATGATTTACAGCTATCCATGTCTTGGCGTGTTATCGGGACAGTTGAATTTAGGGAAACACAACGAAGTGTAGTGGACGCTGTTGGAGTCGCAAGAAATGTCCATGAAAGCTGTGGAATCGATTCCAAGACACATGGAATGGTAGTCATCGACAAGTGAAAGGTCGAAAATGTGCTAACACAGAAACTGATGACCGATATATCCAGTTAACAGCTCGTCGAGACGGAAAGAACAATGCTACTCAGCTAACAACAAAGTTGTTCTTGGCCACAGGATGAAGGGTGTCCAGCCAAACAGTCCGAAATAGGCTTCATCAGGGTGGTTTCTAAGAACGTAAGCCAATGGTCTGTATTCCGTTGACCTCAAGCTGCTGTGTGGCCCAAAGAAGTTGAGGAACTGAACATCGAGTTTCGAGGCAACGTTGTTGGAGTCAAATTCTGTTTACAGACGAGTCCCGATTCAGTCTGGATGTGACATCTGATGTGTTTTGGCATGGATAGAAAGAGGCACTCAAAATAATCCCACATTCGTTCGTGAAATATCACATAACAGACGAGGTGGGATGTTGCTATTGGCTGGAATCAGCATAGGTGGACGTACGGGATTGCATATCATTCGGAATGGCACTTTGACGATCCGAAGTTATACAGGCGAGATACTGAGATCCATGTCGTATTTTATGTTGCAGAAATTAGTGATTTCTTTTTTTCCATGCATAATAATGCCAGACTTCATACAGTTCGTCTTGTGCAAAACATGCTTGAAGCTAAAACAATACAGCGTATGGAATGACCAGCATGCGCTCCTGACCTAAATCCGATCGAGCATGTTGCATGGAGAACAGGTGTGCAGCAGTCTTACCTATTCGAGGAAACCACACGCTATATTAAAACTCTTGCATCATTTCTAAACAATACATTTTTTTTTATCATTTACATGAAACCAAATTGTTGCCCTAAACCAGGGTCGGCGAACCTTTGCGCATCCACGTGCCAATTTTCTCCCAAAAATATTTTCAATGATCACGGCGTGACAACAAATTTTGTGGATCGAAGCAGCAAAATTCATTAAAATACTGATTTTAGGATTTAAAAGTAACATTTTGTAACATACTTAAGTATTTTACAAAATCCTACTTCTCTTGTTACGTCTTAGATGCCAAATAATTCAGATCAGCTTCGTATTTTAGTTTTTCCTGATGAGAATGCAAGCTGGATTGGAGACACATGACAACAGGTTTCTACTTGAGTTTTTCATACTTTTCATGCCTACCCCCCCCCCCCCCACAAAATAAATAAATAAATAAATAAATAAAAATAAATAAAATAAAATAAAAATAATAAAAATAAAAATAACTATCAGAAAAGAAAATACATCAAAATGGTTTCTTTAAAAAAAACTTCTTACTCTGGAATTGAATTCGAAATTCCAACTTCCATTTCACCATCGGAATTTTCGCTTATGGTCGTTATTTCCCGATAATCTCCTAATTCTCTCAATATAGTTTTTTTACTCAATATTGAGATAGATTGGGATTTATAAAGTTGCATTTCAGTTTATTCAATCTGTATGACAACGACAAGCAACCTAATCTAGAAAAACTCATCAAGTCTAAATTCAAAATAGTGCGTTTTCATTATATGAAACGCTGGGGTGTAAAGCGAAACAATGACATTAAAAAAAAAAAATTCTGATTTCTTTATTTTTTTTTAATTATTGTAAAATTATTTAACTGCATCGTAACAACTTTCTAGAAGAAAAGAGATTTTGTACAATATATATTAATTTAATAATTTTCACATCTGAATTTACAAAATGAAAACTATTTGCACATAAGTCCTAAAAAATATTGCACATAAGTTAACAGAAGTTACATTCTTAACAAATCAGCTGTTTAGCAGGAAAAAATTATAATAGATTTGTGTGTATTTTCTTCACAAAATTTGAAAATTGACTGTATCAAACGTTCCATTTTGTTAATTATCTTGCTTTACAAGGAAGCTCTGCAATATCTTAATTTAGAACGTGAGTCTATGCCGTGCCGAAAATAATCTCCCGTGTGCCACCTATGGCACGCGTGCCATAGGTTCGCCGTCCCTGCCCTGAACCATCTTTTCATGTTATTTTCATCTTTTCAAAGAATAAAAGCTCCCTTACAATTTTTTTTTAGTCTTTTTTCTGTATTGCGCATTGATACACGTGTACTATCCATTTTATGCCCATACATGGCTGTCTTGCACTGTTCTCTACACTTTTTTGCTTGCTCCCCTAATTTTTTTTATCAGTGTATATTGGGATAGATTTTCTAGAAGTGCAAGGAACGGTGACCTAAGTGTGTGGAGGCGCAAGGGTCCTTCTTCGGATGGGATTAGGGTCCCAATCCCATCAAGTACCTTATATATATTTTTGGCCAAAGGTCGGATACTTGCCAGGAAGGCCACGTTACAGTCGTGCTTAACCCTAGAACTACCGAAAATTTTACTCAAGTTTTATAAAAACATTCTACACCAGAATTTTTACTTAAAACTATTTAATTTGTTTATTTAACTTATTATTGTCTGATTTATAAATTTAGTTTGTTTTGAAGAAATTTCTGGTTTGAATAAATATTTTGAATGTACATGTCGGGTCCATTGGACCCTTCTGGTAGACAGAGGGTTAAAAGAAGTAAACACCCCTACTAACTCCTCACCAAATTATCGTAGAAGAAAGTTACTGGTACCGAATGATTTGAAATAAAGTCTACTTTTAAATGATGTATATATAATTTACTTAGGGGGCCATCCACATATTAAAACGAACCATAACTTTGTTTTTTTCAATAGCAGTACACAATTCTGACAGCATAAATGAACTCTACACCCTTCAATTAGCCTAAAAACAAATTTTTATACAATTCGTTCCATAAGTTTCCGAGAAATTAATTATTTTAAAACGAGTGTATTTTAAGGGCTGTGTCCAAATTGAAGTTCCATACTCGATTGTTAAGAGGCTACTTCAGTCAAATGAAAAGACGCATTCGCTAATGCTAATCCTATGGAAGAAATTTATAAAGATATCTCGGTCGCATTTCAGTATTTTTAAATGATTTCTTTTGCATTGAATAGTTGAGATCGATTTGTATGCAGGCCGTTTTTTACTTTTTCGAGTTTCATTGCAGATTTTTTTATGAGAATGCTTTTACTTTCGAAACCGGTTCCGAAATTGAAAGTGTCCTCAAAAGAAATACCTGTAAACAAAATCGAAAAAGTAAACAACAGCCTTTGTACAGATTAATCTCAACTATTCAATGCAAAAGAAATCATTTAAAAACATTGAAATGCGACCGATATATCTTTAAACATTTCTTCCATAGGATTAGCATTAGCGAACGGGTCTTTTCGTTTGACTGAAGTAGCTTCTTAACCGAGAGAGCCCCCTTCTTGATCAAGGCACCTTAAGTGCCACTCGAGGAGTCAATGAAGCCTGTTAGATTACAGGACAGTAGAATAAATTTCAAAATATATAGTCACTTCTATCATAGACGGCCCCTTAAATCGTCATTTTGCCTTTTTTAAGCATAATTTGAAAACTACTTGGATTGGTTTGGTTTGTGTTTATGACGGCCGATTATCAACACGTGGGATATAGGTCCTGGGGGGAGTGCCTTCGTGGGGGTCTTTCTAAGGGAACCTAACCCGTATTTACGCATGGGAATCCACGGTTTCGAAGAAAACCACGAAAACTCCGAAACGGTTAGGCCGACGGGCGCGATTGGGTTCGAACCCAGCACCTCCCGTCTACCAGCTTCGAGAGCAGAACCTCTCCGCCACTGGTGGGGCGAAAACTACTTGGAATAAAAATGTGAACTTTTGGATTCCATAAAGCAGGACTTAATAAATCTAAATCCATCAAAAAAAAAAATTGTAGGTTGCAATTCATAATTTTTCGAATATTAATTTCATAATTCATAATTCCTATCATAAAATTATAAAAATTGCAAATTCAGCGTATTTATGTTTGGGTATATTCGTATTATTGCTACAAAAAAAATTAGCACATAAGGAGCATAATTTCAGAAGATATAAATAAAAATATGAAACATTAGAAGCACTAAATTTTGAATGCTTATAATTCAAAAACTTATCATTCAAATGACTTGAAATTTCATGTCTAGGCATGAACCGAATATTTGAAATATCTTGTTAAAATTGGGTATTGCCATTGAAAAAAATGAAGTCTGGATTCGTTTTAACATGTTGATGGCCCCTAAGAAAATTTTATGTACATCATTTAAAAGTAGACTTTATTTCCAATCGTTCGGTACCAGTAACTTTCGTGTACGATAATTTGTTGAGAAGTTAGTAGGAGGTGTTTACTTTTTTTTCTACGTCTGTACATACCGGATGTCCATAATTAAAGGACCCTACTTTAAAGTTGTCTACAGACAAAACTATTGTTCATAAAGTTGTGAAATTTTGGGAAAGGCATAATAAAAGGATGGGAATTTGTTTAAGCTAAAAAAAATAAATAGAACTTAGTTTAAAATTTCGCCACCAGAGGGCGATTTTTAATAAATTACATATTTAGCATTAACATAGTTTAGAAATTTTATTTACAGGATGTTCATAATTAATCGATCCTATTTTAAAGGTGTCTACAGACGAAACTGTTGTTCAGAATGTTGTGAAATTTTTTGGAGGACATAATAAAAGTATGGGAATATGTGTGAGTGAAAAAAAAAAATTAGGGGGCCATTTTTTAACGAATTACACATTAAGCATACATTTACGATAGTTTAACAAATTTTGTTATAACCAAACATGTTCTGCATCATTTTCATCATTTTCAGATACCATCTGGAATCGTAAGATAGCATGTTCCACAGTTGACCGCAGTATGTTCAGGGAAAAGCTAGGAAAATGTCGTGAAAAGCTGTCTTTAGAGTAAGGTTAAGTTAGTAAATAAATTTTTTAAACTATCGTAATGCTAAATGTGTAATTTATTAAAAAACTTCCTCTGGTGGCAAAATTTTGAATTACTTTTATTTACAATTTTTTTTAGCCTAAACAAATTCCCATCCCTTTATTATGTCTTTCACAAAAGTTCACAACTTTATGAACAATATTTTTGTCTGTAAACAACTTTAAAGTGGGGTCGTTTAATTATGGACACCCTGCATATATATCAGGGGTCGTACTTGTCCTGAAATTTCACGACCAGGAAATTCTTCGGTACCAGTATTTTCTTATGGAAAAATCTCTTTTTTATAAGGCGAAATTTCGCGCGTTTAACCTAGATTTATTTTTCTATAAATAAATAGCGATATTTGTCCTGAAAAAATCCCTTATGAGTACGACCTCTGATATATATACCGGGTGTCCCAAAAATGACGGATGGATTTTGAAATTCAATCACTTGCAAACGGTGACAGATATTAAAAAATTTTGCAGGAGTGTTATGTTAGATGTCAGTAGTTTTTTTACTGTGATTCTTGATTTTGGTTCGAATTTCAAATAATAGATGGCGCTAACAGCGATTGGCGCACAGTCGACGCCGAAACTGGCGTCGCTCATCATTGATGCGTGACCAACGATAGACAAGGCCAGTTCATAACTTTAATGACATCAAACGGACCGGATCATCTAAACTTAACTTCTCCGTAGTAAAGTTACGAAAGTGCATAACGTCTTTAAAAGATTTGCTTTTTAAAGTATATTACAGGTTTCTAATGGTTATGTATTGTTTTTATTTATAATCTGTAAAGTTTTGTGATCATTTAGACATATTATTTTAAGGATTTGGTGAATTGTTTATTAGTTAAATTTATTACTATCTTTTGATCTGTCATCGATGTGCTAGAGCTTGATATGGGTGTTTAATCCTAACTAAAAATTGATATACAGCTTCATGTTTTCAGAAGTAAATTTATTTCATTGGTTATCTTAAGCTATAATCCACTTGTTTTATAGTCCGAATACACTGTTTACTTTTTCTTTCGTCATAGAATTAATAGCTTTAAATTGTGCATTCTGTTAAATGTTATAAATATTTTGTACATTTGCTTAGCATGTAGCTTATATTTACTTTTAATTTCCTCCCTTAAACATTTCTACACAGCAACCGAAAAAAGTAAAATTTATTTCTAAGCATATTTAATTTCTCATTTGGATTAGATTTAATAGCTTTTGTATAATTCAGAATGTTACTGTACCGTGGTTTTCTATCAGTTTTTTAATTTTAAAACTTAAGATAATTTTCAGATGAATATTTTAATAGTACTGAAATATACATATTCTGTATTTAAAACAAGTAAGTCTGAAATACATGCATATTTTATTTATCTATCAATAAGCAAATGCTATTTCATTTAAGTTGGTGTAAAATAGATTTCCACAATCCTGCACAAAAAATACACGTTAAAAAAGGATTTTGGATTTTTCTTTTATTGTTGATAAACATGCGATGCTGCATTTTACTAAAATAATTATATGCAAACACAAAACACACCGGCTAGCATCTCCATTTCTTTCCAATCAAACATATTATGAATCAGAATTTTACTTAAATGAAATTCAAATAAAAACAAAACACATTTTATATTTTTTCTGTGCGTAAGTTTATAAACTATGTGCAAAATAAAATCTAGTTTGCGTGTATTTTTAAATACCTTACCCGTGGCCCTAATTTTTTGCGCATTAGTTTAGGGATACATTTTTCTCAATAAAAGTAAAAAATAATTCAAAATATTTTATGTAAATTATTTTTAATGAAAAAGGATACATTTCACTATTCCATAGTGATATTTAACAAAAGATAATAAATGATACAAACTTTTTCGCCAATGAAATCCATTTCCTCCCAAGTTTTTTATGTCCCTAATGTTTTGCGCATGTTCAAATGAGACGAAATGAGTAAGTCTTACCACTTCTGGTCCTCCTTTGGCAACGTAAACATCTCTCACTCTTCTCGGAATAGTTGAAACAAAAGTTGCCATTCAGAAATTGAGTTTTTATGCCATTTTTCAAGAAGAATTCTTTTCAACTGCTGATTGTCACTGTCTCTGTTTTGTGGTGTCCTTTTTCGAACTTCTTTCCTCAAGTATAGCCCCAAATCCTCAATAGAATTGATGTCCGGGTAATTCGGAACCCAATCTAAACAGGGCACCATTTTGTTGAAGACAGGGCTTTGTTGTCCTAGCTTAATGCGGTTTGTCTAGGTCTTGTTGAAAACGATAACCCGATTGAAAGCCCAGTTTTTAAAATAAAGGCAACAACGGATTCCGCAAAAATATGTCCCGATAACGTTGTACATTGATAGTCCCGTCATATGGCATCATTTGTTCGACGCCGCAATAACCAAACCCTTCCCAAATTTGAACTTATAAACAGAAACTTGCACTCTTGTTTGACGCATTTTCGGTTTAAAGTTTTATTTCTTTGCCATACGACCCGACGACCGATATTTTCATACAAAAGTGGAAAATGGGATTGATCCAACCTTATAACACTTTGAAATTGCTGATCTGCCCATTTTAATTGGTATACAGCCCACAGAAAACGTTTCCTTTTTTGAGCAGGAGTTAAGATTGGCTTACGTTTGCTTTTGTAAGATTTGAAGGCCATTTTATGCAATCTTTTCGTAGCCATTTTACGATTCACTGATCGCCCTATGCTGTCTTGCCGTATTGAAGCGGATTCTGTAATCGTTCCTAGTCTGCTGTTCATTACCACTCGACGCAGAATTCAATCTTCTCGAGCCGTATTTGTTGATGGGCGATCGGTACCGTTTCTTTGCTGTACCGTAATTTCCGGCGTATAATCCGCGGATCAAACAATCATTTTTTGACCCAGAAAAATTTTAAAATGAAATTTAACTTTTTAGATCGCAGTAAATATTTGGCTTCAACTACTAAATAAAATTTCTGGGTCCAAAAAGAATTGTTTGATCCGCGGATTATACGCCGGAAATTACGGTATATTTCCAGTGGCAACGAAAGTTTTCAAAAAATATCGCACTGTTGATTCAGGAATCATCAGATCCCTGCCTATTTGCCTCATCATGCACCCAATATTTCGTTTTTCGATTATCTTTTTACGCAAGTCTACCGATAATCTTTTACCTCCCATTTTCTTCTTAATTGATTTGAAACCGCTCTTCATATAGAGAACACATGCTATCAGTTCGCTATGCGATAATTTGCATAGTTTGAAAAATCTAGCCAATCGCAGTTGTCGAAAACTTTCTTTAAATGCACATGCGCAAAACAATAAGCCCTAACGTTTTCCCTCTATTTTTAAGAGGGAAAACGTTTTACATTCCCAAATCTAAGTGTGCGACTTTTTATATTTTTTTATTCAGTGTAATTGATTTTAGACGACTGGCATTTGAAGAATTTTATTGTTTATTTAGACAAATTAAGTTTGCGTTTCCTTTCTTTGAAAAATTTCACTTTTTCACTGATGCGCAAAGAATTAGGGCCACGGGTACAGTGTTGCCAGATGGGCTACTTTTTTTAAATTCAGTTTCTTGATTGGCATCACTTTTTTGAAACGGTAAAATGCGCCTTATTTAATGACATATTAATTAAGGCGAAAACAAAGGTAATTTTACCGTTTCAAAAAAGTGGTGGCAATCAAGAAATCTGAATTTAAAAAAAGTACCCCACTGGCAACACTGCACGGGTAAGGTAAATCCTTCAGGGATGAGATTTCCAACTTTTTGCATACCAGTATAATCTTAGAGAAAGTGTTGTTCTCTTAAATCACAAAAATGTTCAGATTAAATAAAATAACATCCTCTCAAAGATTATACTGGTATTCAAAAAGTTGGAAATATCATCCCTGATCTTTAGATTGTAGGAATTTTATCATAATCTTTTTCATCTGAAACCTAGATCTAAACTTTGATAGTAGAGTTCAAACATTTATGTTTTCTTTTCAGAATCTTAATTATATGACCTTTAAAACTCGGTGAGAATGGTCTTCACATCAATCTGACATGAACCTGTCTTCACGTGAACCTTTCGTGGCCCAAAAAGTGTCACAGAGTGCATGTTGAGTATTTTAACATCACATTCCTCAGTGACACTTCTCCGGACAGTTTTTCTGAAATATTTAAGCGTTTGAGCTCAATGATTTGGTTCTCACATAACCAGTTCTTCAAAATTATGTGACTCAGCTCAGGTATGTCTTAAAATATTAATATATTTGTTAGTTCTCATCAGATAGTTTAAATTAGATTTGCTTCCATTCTAATAATTTTTTTATTTGATTTCTATTATATATAAAAAAATATTTTTATTATAAAAAGGCACAGTTGAAAAAAAAAGTTATTTTAAAATTTTTTTATTAAGATTAAACTTAAAATTAAAAGTAAACAACTGTCAGCAGTTTAACCCCTTGAGGGGTGGTGATGCCGTCACGGCATCACATAATTTTAATCTGTAATTACCAGATTGGCACCAGATTTTTTTAATGAAAACTTCACTTTTATTAAATAAGCGAAAACAAAGCGGTATTAGTAAGCGTACAATGACAATCTGCAGTATAATGACATAGCTGCGCCATCTGGTGGGGGGGGGGTGAATAATGCAAATATGCGGGTTTTCAGTATGACGTCACATATGACAGATTATCTACTATCTGCGCATCTCTTGCGCATATTTTCTGAATCTTTACTCACTAATGGAAGATGAATCGTGTTTACCAGATTTATTGCAAAATATTTTTATTACAGTTTCTTTTGATAAAATTATGTACGTTTTAAAAAAATAGTTGCAATATCATTTTAATTTCGGGAGAAAAACACTAATGCTACGAAAGCATTACTGCCTGTTACCATTAAACTAAAGTGACAGTGCGACTTTTTTTTAAATACACATATTTTTATCAAAACAAGCTGTAACAAAAATATTTTGCAATAAATCTGGCAAATAAGATTCATCTTCTGTGAGAAAGTAAATATCTGAAATTCGTAATTGAATTTTTAACAGGGATTCTCTAAATGGCTTTGTCTGTTTCAAAAAAAAAAAAAAAAAAAAGTCTAATCTGGCGATTTTAGGAAAATTATTGAAGTTATTGCCTACACTCGCAAAATATTTAAACAAATAAATGAACAACACTTGCTGCTTTTATTGTACAACATTTAATGCATGCATTTTAAATTAAAGTGATTGAGAATATAAAATGAAATTAATTTTAAATTAAATAGATGAAATATTTGTAAGTTAAATAAGATGAGTGCAATGCGATTAAGAGAATATTGGAAATTTATCGTTTGCGCTTGATAAGCGAACAAAAGGACTTAAAATTGAATATTTTATTTATAATTAAATTCTATACATATCCTAAACATTCATAAAGTATTCTCATCGGAAATAGAACCGTGTATATCATTTTTTATAACTTTAGCACATCAAGAATTGAGTAAAAAATAAGACTACAAAATTCGATCTTTACACATTAACTACTTACTAATTTTTATGCGTCATTTTTCATTTCATTAAAAGAAAATAATTAAAATCGAGCGTATTTAAATCAACAACATTTCATAATATATATTAAATAATATTTTTTTCTATTTTAATAAATTAAAGTTAAAATACGTAACTAACTTGTTTTACTCTTTGGAAAAGGACAGATATGAATTCTATAAGAAAAAGAATTTTCTTACAATTTCGAAAACTACAGTTATTCGATGGCCAGCATTTTGCCATTTTAACAAATAATATTATTTCTAAAAAGAACTGTTTTTACTTAAATAATTAACTATAATAAATAAGTCAAAAAACACGAATAAAAATTAATAGAATACTCTATTACTGTCAGAATATAAATGCTACAAATAAATGAAAACACGACGTTTGCGCTTTCGCAGTTATTTCATAGATGTGCAAACAATAGATTATCCATAAAGAAGAAAACAGTTAGGCATCTTTCTGTAGTGCACCCCGTCCGCTACGTGGCGTGCGACCTTGATGGATGTGACCTCCTTATATCGCTTTGAAGCGAAAATGTACCTTTACTTGTTTACAAATAATATTTCCTGTAAATACTGGTGTTATTCCATTATTTCAACAGTTTCCAAATACAATTACCTTGACCCTAAAAGGGTTAATGCAGTTTGTTGGTCGCGCTTCAACCGAGTGCTCTCATGGTCGTGACGTCATTACCTTGACGACAAACCATGAACTGGCCTTGTATTTCGTTGGTCACGATTGATGCAAAGGAAGGAGATTAAGGCTATGGAGTGGGTCTCATTCGCCAGTACAATCTTGCTCTTAGGCCCAATTCTGAACTCATTCGGTATGATTTCAATTCAATGCGTTGTTGCCATGGAAATAACAGATACTTCGATAGTGGAATACAGCGTTCAGAACAGGGCATGAATTTCACAAGCAGTATTCGAGTTTGCAGGAGATTTTACACTTATGAAGTTTTATTTTCCCGGATTAAATTGCTTTTTATGCACTGTTAAAAATATCATAAAAAATTACCTCTGTTCTTACAGGCTATCTATTTTCTGACCAATAAGAACTCTCCATAGGTGTTTATGGAGCGTCCTCACTGGTCAGAAAATAGATAGTCTTTAAAAACAGAGGTAATTTTTCGCGATATTTTTTACAGTGTAGCCTCATTTAAAGACTATTTTATGCATCGTATTTTAAAACTAGATGAAGAGATTTAATATTTTTTGTTGTTGTTAAAAATTTGATAACTTTTGTTACATTCTAAGAAATTTTAGACCTTTTAAGGAAGTTCGACAGTAGGGTTTTGTGATTCTTAAGGGGTTAAGTGTTTTCATTTATGCCATGTTACAGAAGCAAGCCATTTCTAATTTTATTGTTAGTACTTAATGTAAATTCACTTTCTATTTAAACAATGAAATTAGGCTCTGAATTCAAATAATGAAATTTCATATTTTAATATCCACTCTTCAGGAAAATACGCCAGATATTTCTTCATTTCTTTTTCAAATTTATTTAAAAGTAACAACAAATATTACGAAAAAAAATCGATTTTTTTTTTCGAATTCTCATTTGTTCTATACTAACTAATCCGTTTCTTATTTTAACAAGTCGGAAATTGTACGTCAAACGTGACAAATGAGGTGCGTTCGTGCTATAGTTTTATAAATCTTCAGATCAAGACTCGGTGCAAGAGCTGTTGCAATCTTATGCAAAAATGCGTGAATAGAAAATTTATTGCGATTAAATTCAGTAATAAGAAAATAATATAACTCTATCTTAACCCCTTAATTCTCGGTCCCGTGATATTCACGGGCTGTGTTTTTTATTCAGATTGTTTGATTCCCACCAGTTTTATAAAACAGTGTAACTGGCTTTATTATGGTGTCATTTTACCTGTCATTAAATAAGGTGAATATTTATTTTTCAAAAAAGTGGTAGCAATAAGCAATTTGAAATTTTAAACCGTAAGTTAATGCGACCGTTAAGGTGTTAAATAGGGCGTAATCACCCTGGCAACCAAGAATCATTACTTATCACCGGATTTAATTGAATTGATTACATATGATAGGATTTAATATAAAGAAGAAAACTTTTATTAATATCTTTTTAAGTTTTGATTCGATTTTCATAAAATTTAAAATGACTCGATAAAATTCTGCAACGATCATATACATTAAATTTCAAACCATTCGGTTGGGTAGTTTTTGCGCTGTTATATGCGGACCATGGAACTATTAACCCATTAACCGCTGGTGTTGCGTTCACGCAACGGTCAAAATAAATGCACATATATAAATTATTTACATACCCACCACTATTTTTTAACTACAAAATTGGCCTTACTTAATGACACAAAATTTTAGGATCAAGTAAAGCGAAAATTATCTTTCACTGATTCTGGTGGCAAACAACGTTCAGCTCAGTGTTGCAAGTGGGCTACTTTTTTAAAATTCAGATTTGTTGATTGGCACCACTTTTTTGAAACGGCAAAATTCCCTTTGTTTTAGCTTTAATTAATATGTCATTATATAAGGCGCATTTTACCATTTCAAAAAAGTGGTGCCAATCAAGGACCTGATTTTTAAAAAAGTAGCCCATCTGGCAACACTGGTTCAGCTAATAAGTTGAAAATTTGAACCTTTTAGTTTTGGCGGTTAATGGGTTAATAAAAAGGAACTGATATATTCTTAAAATAGTGAAGCTTCATCTGTAACCGCTTTCGCAGGAGCTGATTATCTTCGGTGAAAACTTCCACCAGTAAATTTATGTAGAAAATCTCTCCGTATTTGAAGTCCTTATTAATGCAAAATTTCAGTCATAAATAATCGCAGATACAGATTTTCATTTTTAGTGGTGTAAATTTACTTTTGCGGTAGTGAAACCCATTGTTTCCGCCATAGTGTGACAACGGTGAAACACACTTACTGTTTTACCAATCAAACTGACACCAGTAAAAACAAGTAGAAGTTTTTACCATATTTGAGAGAAAATATTTCCATGAATAAAACGCTTAAATAACTCAAATTTTTCTATTCAATTTTACCAGTGGGGAGTTTTTCACCGGCAGTATTCAGAAACTGTAGATCCGATTTTTAAAAAAAGCAGCCGCCATTTTGTGACAACCTCCTCACATACTTCACACGCAACTGGTAGACAGTACACTATATGTCTCCTCCTCTTTATTCATAACCCCATAGCTGCCAACCTTTCACTAATCTTCCGTAATGTCTGGATTAATTTGACCCCGTTAACCACATTTTGAACCAGAAAATTTATTTCATGAATGCTTATTTATTTAATTCTAGGTTTCTACGTGGAACATATTTAATTTCATTTCTTTAAACAATTTCTGGTTCGAAACGTATTAAATCAGGGTCAAATTAACGCAAGTATTACGGAAGATTAGTTTGAGGTTGGCACCTATGTAACTCCATTATGCGTACGGAACAGACTTGTAATAGTAACTATAATAACGTGTAAGTTTAATTTTTTCCCTATATCTTAATAGTTCGCGGCTTTAATATTATTTGTTGTCTAACGAAATTACTCATGCATTTTTTTTATGTTCAATCTTTTCGTACAACAAGCACCTATACTCAAAGAAGACCAAATAAAGTCTACTGTTGGTTATTAAAATATCCTCTTTTGAGGACAGACTGAAAATTTCATACCGTGAGAGTTAAAAAATAAATGTAGTTTCATCGCACATAATTTAATGTATCTCATATTTCGCAAAATACATAAAAAAACTGCATATAGAACTTTAGAAAATCTATTTGAAAGCAATAACAAATAGCACGCCAAGAACATAACTCAGTTTTTTTACGAATTGTTATTTATTCTTACATACAAATCAGTTTCTGATTTAATAACAGAACTGAATCTAAATTGATTTTCTATTTAAATAAAGAAATAAATAACGTCGTTCTTCATTGAACGATCTGGATTCGAATGATGAAATTTCGCATTTTAATCTTACCTCTTTTTTAGAAAACATGCTTACCATTTCGCCATTCATTATATTATTTAGTCAATTTTAAATTTATTTGAAGAACAATTTTACGTTTCAAATTGAAAAGAGAAAATTAAAAGGTTTTTTTTTTTTTTTTTTTTTTTTTTTTTTTTTTTTTAATTCAAACAATCAGATAGTTTTGAAAAAATTCTGAGGACTTCTATTTGATTGTGAAAACTAGATATTTACTTTCTTCCAACTATCTTAAAATAAAGGAAAAATCCAAACTGGTTCCTAGAAAATAAATCTCTTGGATATTTGGAGGAAGTCGTTTAAGTGAATGGAAGTTAATGAAGCGTTTTTTCCTCTTTCCTAATCACTTTATCGCAATCTCTCACTCTTTTGATTCTTGTTTACATTTAAAATATATCTTAGTCTTTTGTGCTAATTTTTTTTGTTATTTTTAAAGGAGGTATTTGTATTTCTTTTCATTCTTTTGTTACACCGTTAAAAAACGGCCTATATTTAAAATGTTGCTAAAAATGCTTTGATTATTGTATTTTTAAAACTAATTTACTAAATATTAAAGCACAATTATTACATCAGCACTTATTTCACACCTTTAGACATGCCAAGTCCCCGGCTTTTTTGCACACCACTATTACCTTATAGGAAATTTTGTTCTTTTAAATCGCCCAAATATTTCAATTAAATAAAAGAACATTTTCTGTATTAAAATACTGGTATTCAAAACACCGCCCCGGAGACTTGGCAGTTTTGCAACCCATTCATCTGCTTTTTTTGCAGAGCTCGAATATTGACATTTTCTGCACTTTTGTGATATCAACTTTTAATGAAAATAGATGATATGAAAATTGGACACGGGGCTGATGACTAGGAGATGTGATGGAAATGATATCAACTTTTAATAAAAAGATATAACTTGAAAGTAAATAACATAAAATATTGTATGAAAATTGGTTCATGCAAAAGGCACGAATACAGCTCATATTCAAAATAATAGAATAATTACTTTTTTTTTTACAAATTGAAAATATCGTTTAGTAATTTAATGTCTATTAATGCAAATATGCAAACGATATTTTTATTAAGATCTTATTGTTGATTAAACTTATTTATTATCTTAAAATTAATATCATTTTTGAAAAGATTAAAAACAAAATTATTTTGAAAAGTCGAAATATTAGAATATTTATTCAAGTGGTTGAAAATATTAGAATATTTTGCATTAATTCTCCTTTAATTATCACCAATTCATAACTGGTGGCATCATTGATTAAATTCAGACAATTTTATTTATTATCAGCATTCTTTTTGCAGTTTGTTTGCTTTTTCATCTTAAATTCGGTCGCGTGAGTGATATTCCTGAATCTATTAAACATCGTATGGTTGATTTGTATCGACACGGTAAAAATCAATGTTATATATAGCGAATTATTTACATTGTGCGCAATCAAGCGTTAGTAAAACACTAACACAATATTCAAAAAATGTAAAATTTCAAAATAATTGCCGAAAAGGGGGCCGAAAACCAAAAACATCTGCTAACAATGACAGGAAACTGAAGCATATAGTTAAGAAAACCATTTTAAAAGTGTGCGATTCTTGCACCGAAAATTGAAAGAAGAAGGGGTTGAAGTTTCTACATCGACAACATTAAGACGTATCCATAAATTTAAGTTTGAATCTCGTGTACCGAAAACAAAACCTCTCAGGACTGCAAAACAAAAGCGTACAAGATTGAATTGGTGTAAATCAAGACGTTTATTATGGAGCAAAGAAGATTGGAAAAATATATTATTTAGTGATGAAACTAAGTTTTGTGTTTCATATGGTAATCAAGGTATTCGAGTTTGGAGAATGAAGCAAGAAGCATTTGATAAATAATGCCTCAAACGTTCCGTAAAATTTGATGTAGTGTAATGGTTTGGTGTTGCATGAGTGCAGAAGAACCTGGAAAGTTATATAGTCTACGAAAAAGTTAACTCTCAGATATATCAAGAAATGATTAAATCATCAGAACACTTATTTGAAGATGATTTTATCTTTCAACAACATTTAGCGTCACCGCATACCTCGGTGTCAACTAAGAATTGGTTCCGCCAACGCAACATTGAGGTACTTCCTTGGCCACCAAACTCACCAGACCTTAATCCCATCGAAAACTTATGGTGTATAATGAAGAAAAAACTCCAAGAAAATCCTCCTTCAAGTAAAACTGAGTTACTGGCACGTATAAAGTCTATTTGGGCTAATATTGATAGAAATGTTTGTAAACACCTTGTATATAGTATGCAGGATCGATTGTACGCTGTTATGAAAGCTAAAGGGGATGCTACAAAATATTAACTACCATTTACTTCATATTCATAAGGTAGTATTGTTACGTAAAATAAAATATTCTAATATTTTGAACCAATCTAAATTTTATTCTAATATTTTGATGTGTTTCAGAAAGCTGTATACCTAATTTATTGTACTGTATTTTATATTTTGTAAATGTTAAAATCTCATCTAAATATTCCAGATTTAATTTATGAGAAATTTAATGGCATTTAATTAGCATAAAAAATAAATGAATGAAAAATAATCATTTCTTATTACTTTTTCTCAGTTATTCTAATATTTTGAATATGAGCTGTAGATTTTTTTTTCTGCAAGGTTCTTATATCAGTTTTTTCTGCATATTCCATTTATCTGCTTTTATTTTTGCAAACTTTGACGATCAGCCTTTCTGCACTCAGTTGATATCAGCTTTAACTGAAATTATATTATATAACAACTCGTTGAAACAGATGTCTGGGGAAATTTTTCTCTACGCAATTCCTGTTTTAGCATTTTCTGCACACCCAATTCATCCACTATTTCTTCATAGCTCGAATATCGACATTTTCTGCACATTTATGGTATCATTTTTTAACCACTTCCCTTAACAATTATTTTGAAAAAAAAAATTGCAAAAAATCATCATATTTTTTAATTCCATTATTAAATATCAGGAAATTAAACAAAGCATAATATGCAGGTTTTAAGTTGAATTTTTAATGTTGTACATGTGTTAAAGTATTTAGTTTTATCGTCAATTTACTATCCCAAGTTGCCTGGGGAAGTTGAAAAAAGTTAAATTTTAGTCTTTGTATGACTGTTTTTGAAACAAGGAACAAGAGAAAGTGATATCTAACATTCGTTACACTGGTATCTGGTCTCTTTTCTTACTGGCTTACCTCTGGAATCTCTTTTACGGGAGCATAGAGCACACAGTCTAGTTGGATTTGGATTTTACTGAGTAGCAGGAATAATATCTGGAAAATGCATTCATGTTAGCCTAAGTGGTGAAGGACTAATGCTGAGTCTTCCTAATGTGGCAGAAAATTCGTCATAATGATTTTCTGTAATTAGTTTTTCAACAAGTTCCATTCTAAATTGTTTAGGTGCTCGTCCGAATCACTTGATAATATACCATCGTGATACACCCGTGATATATCACTTGATCCATAAAGTAATTTTCAGAAGAATCACTCCCACATCTTCATAATCACTATCTGAAAAAACATCTGCATCGCTTTCGCTTTCGTACGCAGTCGTCATTTTTTAAATGTTTTTTCAACGTAACAGTCCTTACGTACATACAATCGGGCAAAACACGTGTCCAGTCCCGCTCTCCAAAGCTCTCAAACAAAACTTGGCAAGCTGCCAATCAAAGCAGCATATTCTTTCTATTGCAGAATATTTTCTTTCTATTCTTATTATTTCTATATTTTCTTACTTTTGCTTCCGACCGAATAAAAACGTGATACAAAAAGCGTACTAATAAATTCTGCTACGTCCAGGGCTGCCGCTGGCCACTATTTTTCAGTTCTCACTCGCACCACTTTCTCATACAAAAATCTTTCTACTTAACAACATGTGCAACAGAAATATTCTGGAAAATTTACTTTTTAGAAATAGTGGTGCGGATACAATATAAAATTAGTCGACAGATATCATATGCACAGTTCTTATACCTGCATACAGGGTTGCCAGTTTGGTCCCCATTTTTAATCAGAGATTTAGTGAACACATCAGAAATAAAGAATAGTATTTTATGCTTTGTTTAATAAGAGACATTTAGCAATCATGTAAAGTAAAAATTGTTTTTTCGAAATTTCCGGTATGAATTTGAAATTTCCGATTGAAATTGGAGGCCAAACTGGCAATCCTGCCTGCATATGCTGTACACTTCATTCACGAACTTTTGTAATAGAGGTCGAATATCGCATTTTCCGCACTATTATGATATCAGCTTTTAATGAAAAGATATAAATGATATGGAAACTGGTGGCTGGGATGGCAACTGGAAGATGTGATTGTGAGGATATCAGATTTTAATGAAAAAATATGATATAAAAACCAGCGGAAGTAGATGACTGGGAGAAATTTATTTTGCACATTTGTTATATCAGATTTTTCTCAATACCTCATTCATCCGTTTTTATTACACATCAACATTTTCTGCATATTTCAAATATCCGCTTTTAAGGAATGATATGATATGAAAATTGCTGCAAGGAGATGACTGTGAAAGATATTTTCTGCACCGTTTTCATTTTATAATACCGCTATTTTTAAACGATAGTTTTTTGATACATTTCTACTATATTAGCAACAGAAATTTAAGATGAAAATTTTTTTTATACTTAAATAGTGTTATGTGAAGGTTCTATTTTTCTCGTAACAAAAAATCCCTATATATATTATATAAGGATGCTTTCAAATATAAAATGGTTAAATTTTATTCAATACAAATATATCAATTTTTTTTATGTAACTATGCTAGATTCAGATAAACCAGGTATGACCAACTGTGGCACGCCAGATACCATTAAAATTTTGCAGAAAAAGTCGGCTTCTTGAATAACAGAGATAAGATGCAATGATTTCTATAAAATTTTAGTGGTGTTGAGCGTGCCACTGTTGGCCACCTCTGAGATAAACGTATTTATTTATTTCATAGAATTATATATATCATGTTTTATAAATAAAATAAATGAAATTTTTGATCTGTTTTTAAACAATGTAATTTAGGTATGAAATGAAAAACAAATACGTACATAAAAAAGAGACTATAAAAAGTAACACAAAAGCCTATAATATATTTTAAAGGCGAACAAGAATAGAAAGACTGACACCGTTACGAGAAATTGATTAGCAATGACAAGGTTTCCAGTGGCGATTACTTTTATATTCTATTCAAACCATTATTAAAAAATCTGCCTCTCATCCATATTGTTTTTGACACTCCTACTTCAATAGTTTTCATATCATACGTTTTTATTAACAGATGATATCACAAGTGTGCAAAAAACGTCAATAGTCGACCATCGCCTTAAAAGGGAATGATACAGCAAAAGCTGATATCAGAACTGCACAGAAAATATCTCACCCAGTCATCTACTTCCATTACTAGTTATCATACTATATTGTTTGATTAAACTCTTCTATCAAAAATGTGCAAAAAATCTCAACATTCGAGCTCTTCATCAAAATTGAATGAATGCGATATGCAGTAAGAACTGATATAAGAACCAGAGCCTGATTACCAACGGGTTAAATTTTCACCACTAGAAAGAAATAGAAAAATTTTCCTTATTCATGACAAAAATGCTAGACGAACAGCGGGGACGAAGACACTTCTTTTGGACGTGTCGTATCATCCAGGCACATGCGTCCCTGAAAACTGGAACTGTAGATATTATTCATTCCATTGTTTATAATTTAGAACTCAACATTTTAAATTTTAAATTAGCCGATTAAAAATCAAAGCAATAAATTTTGGAATAAGCTAAGCTCATGTAATAAAAGCCAGAATTCTGTACCATCGCCTTAAAAGCGAATGATACAGCAAAAGCTGATATCAGAACTGCACAGAAAATATCTCACGCAGTCATCTACTTCCACTACTAGTTATCATACTATATTGTTTCATTAAACTTTTCTATCAAAAATGTGCAAAAAATCTCAACATTCGAGCTCTTCATAAAAATTGAATGAATGCGATATGCAATAAAAACTGATATCAGAACCAGAGCCTGGTTACATATGGCACATTA
Organism: Maratus speciosus; assembly: GCA_963932465.1. Lineage (NCBI taxonomy): Eukaryota > Metazoa > Arthropoda > Arachnida > Araneae > Salticidae > Maratus > Maratus speciosus. The sequence continues at coordinate 471,877,420 of OZ010796.1, forward strand.
TACAGGGAAAATTTTATTACATTTTTCTTAAATTACATAGAGCGCATTATATAGGGAAAATTGTATTGTTCCTACCGGAACCCTTAATCAGTAATATTTATGATCATTTTACGTAAGAAATGCTGTAAGAAGGTACGGTGAAGATGTTATTTTCAAAATAGCCTTAGGAACATTAAAATTTTCCCTATAGAATACGACCCCTGTAGGTGTGGTTTCCTCAATGCCAGGGTCGATTGTAAATTTTTGCTGATTGCATCTCGTGCAATGGAGGATCCAAGGGGATATTACGGGGGCATGACCCCCCCCCCCCCCTCCTCTGAACACCAACAAAAATATTCTAAAGATCACTTTTAAAATGAAATACACAGTAGAGTCCCGATTATCCGAGTT